>LR994555.1:13000000-13340000 GCA_905187585.1 Cyaniris semiargus | reverse complement strand
GTCCTCTAAATATAGTTCGCTGTGAAAGTAGCAGCGCTGAAAGAGTAACTTTCTTTTTCTACTTTTATATGGCAAAATTCATAACGCTGGCGCGCTTGCCCATACAAATCATTAAAAAAATTGCTCTTTCAGCGCTGCTACTTTCACAGTGAGCTCTATATACATACACACCCTTAAGTATTATCACTTAGTTTTGTTACACCCTGTAGATCTAAGTTATTTAGAGCGAAGCCTCAATGCTTTCTTGTGCAGTTGCTTCACCGCAACGTAAGACTGTCACGTTTTAAAAGCGTACTTTGTGATAATTATGAATTATATTATGTTCCGTCATCGAACGTTTTGTGTATGTTTTGATGAAATTACAGCATATAAAGTGGGAAACTAAATGACGCACTGTGTTATCGGCGTCTTGTATTGTATTTTTGCGCTTTTTCGCAACGCAGCTATGTAGCATTAAATGCGATAATCCGTTATGACGACGCAACGCACCGCAACGCATATGGCCTTGCTCTTATGAAGTACATGTTTGCATTACTAAAATAAGTGACTGAAAACTGTGCATTCTAAGTACATGTGAATATTCAAATAGAAACATAAGCCTCATGAAAAGATTTTCTAGAAACGTAGAAAACGGTTCAAGATATATGAAAGGCGAATAAGTTTGTGGCAGGGTCATTTCGGTGGAGTAAAAATGTGACAAAATTGTTTTCAGTATTTCGAAACAATTTTCCACGCTCCCGCGGAAGTGTGTCGCAACATCATATTATACAATTTCAATGTTTACGTCGCACGTTCACTGTATTTTCTATTCGGGAGCATCATTATGGTAAAAATTTCTCATACTGCAATATGTAACGGGAGCGTGAAGAATTTTACTCCCACTTTCTTAAAAATATTTTTAGTATCGACTAACAATTTTTGTAGTATCTTTAGAAAGAAAATAAATATCGACACGATAGGTGACATCCGTCCCAAAAGATTCGATATCGATTTACAGGTAATGTGATGCTGATTTTGATTCAGTTTCGATAGTGATGCCTGAATAAGCTCGAAGTGAAATTAATTTTTGATTTCAAAATAAATAATTAGAAGTAAAAAGCTAAATGTTTATTTACAACATAATTAAAGTCACCATACGAGTAAATCGGAAGGTGTTGGTAAATTACGCAAAAGATTTGAGCAAACAAAAATTCGAGGAAAAGCTAATAAATGCGTGTTTATTTAATGCCGTAAGCGCGAAGACGGCAATTTTGATTGAAACACGATATAGCTACAATCCCTTTTTATAATCAGAGCCTTAATAAAGTAGACAAAGTAGCTTTCATTAGAGTTTGTTTGAAAAGTAAAATATCGCCAGCTCTTTCATGTCTGTGAAGGCGACAGAGATAGGTGTAATCAAGCGAAGGCAGTCACCGGAATGATGGAGGGCTATTTGCTCGACAATAGCTGTTAGATCAGCAGAAGCTAGGAGAGGCGATGTGGTGAGCTAAAATTATTGACCTGTCGTCTACGTGTTAATAATAAGCGTTTACTAGCCCAAGGCAATATCGTTGCCTAGTCATTTTGAATTTAGATGTACCGTTAGGAAATTGATTCATAGGCAGATGATGGACTAATGTTATTAGTTCGTTCAAGTCAATGTTAGTCGTGATCACTGACATAGCCCGACCAAATTACGTCGCTCCGCAATTTGCCAAGGAATCAATTTCTTGGTTAGTACATGAAGATGGTACAGTCCGACAAGGCTTTATATGAATGTGTCAAACTGTCAATGGGCGCTGCTGCTGGTAAGGAGAACTGTCAAAAATGACGTTTTTGTATGATAGAAGCGTTAGTTCCTTTTCTCGCCACGTTCATAAACAGCCTTGTCGAACTGTAGACGATGGAATACGCTTGGCATAAACGAAGTTGTCAAAAAAGTCTGACGCAGTTACACCTTATGAGCAACTGCACTCTACTATACTGTACTCGGCGAAATATGGCGGTAGCGGTCATTGACTCCCTGTCAAAAACTTGTCATTTTCTATACAAAGCCGCGATTGACTATACAAAGCCGCGATTGACAACATCGGACACTTCATTGTCAATCGTGGTTTATATAGAAAATGACAAGTTTTTGACAGGAAGTCAATTACCGCTACCGCCATGTTCCGCCGAGTACAGTATACACTATCTATATTATTAACAAAAATCAAAATCAAAAAAATAAAAGCAATCTTTATTTCCTTTAAATTTACATAATTACAAATTAGTGGGGTTCTCCTTTTAAGTAGAACTTGTATTAGGAAACCCGCTCTTTCAGTCTGACATGACATTATGTATATTAATATGCGAGCGAAAAACTTTGGACCCCTTTTTACGAAAAATTCGGAAACGTAGATGCATGAAATGTTGTACAGTTATAGTTTATACAGAGAAGGAGTGCACCGAGCTAATATTGTTTTAAAATTATGCTTTTATCGCACATTATTTTAATAAATAAAACATTACACACACTATTACAGTGTGCCCACTATATTTTTGAGTGACAAGCCTATAAACACGAATTAAAGTCTTTTGTTTATGGTCGAAGTCGGTGATCAAATTGATGGATTGTAGTATTTTTATTGAATCTCAAATAGGTACCTACCAACTACTGTCACATAATTATAACATTATATCTGTGATACTAAAGATATTTTTAATTGTAGTCTGATTGCATTTAAACGTGATCTAGCCAAGGACCCTAAGATCTAAATGTTTAATATGCGTTGATGGCCAGAGCTTTTGTTATGCTCATAGTTCAATGTAATATAAATTAGAATAGTATTACCTACTTTAGGATATTATTTTTAATACTTTGTTATGATTGTGGCGATTTTATATCTAGTTATAGTCTTTAGTTCTATTTTGTTTTGTGTTTTCCCTGTCTTTCAGTAAGTAAACATTTTACGCTATTAATATTGTTACCTTCAATGCTGGTGTAGTTGTAATTGGACCTCAGTCTAAATGCCGTGTGTTGTTAATGTTATTCTACTGTATGTTGTTATTCTGTGGTCTGTAACTGTACCGTAATAAATAAATAAATAAATAAATAAATACCGAAATCGGTTACCATGTTGTCTACTTTGTTTATGTCACTTCAATATCATTCTTAAGATGCGCTTACACGAGCAATAATTGCGGCAATAATTGCTCGGCGACACGAATGGACCGATCTGGAGCAATTAGTGGAGCAATATGGAGCAATTTCAATAAATTTCGGCAATTATTTCGGCGATATTGCTTCTAATTGCTCCAGATATTTCATATCGCCCAATGTCGCAGATACGAATTGACGTCGGCTTGGAAATTCCAGGCAATTGTATTGCGCAATATTGCTGCTTATTGCTGTTTGTTTTGTAGTCGTGACGTCATAGTTGACGAGAATTGACTGGAATTGAGCAATTTTAGTTGCCCATTGAGCAATTTTAGTTGCCCGTATAAGCGTACCTTTACGAATAAACAACTACATGATTGAACTATTATATTTTACAATATTAGCCATGATTTTAGGTATATTAATAGTCAATATATCGACAATAGAATCTTAAAATCGTTCAAACTTTTAATTTAAATTATTATTTAGGGTCGAATTTCAACCATTGGGCGATCACTAGTACAGCTAATAAGCTATACTGTTACGCTATTACTGACTACTGTACCCATTTAGCGCTAGCTCGCCTCAAGCACAAGTGGCTAAGCGATTCGGTGATTAGCTTATTGATTATGCAAATAGCTAGTAATTGTGTAGTCTTTGTTAAGCGGCGATTACACTGCTCTGTAATCATGTTAAGACTTAAGACGTAGTTACCATGTAGTTACATTGCATTAATTTTGGAAAAGTACGAATGATAAATTTTCTATTTTCAAATATCATGTTTTAAGATATTTTTAGATTTATATTTTATTATTTATCTACAAGGTAGAGTAAGCTCTGTGAGAATTGAATATTTTATTTATTCATTTAGATTGGAGAGTATTATCCTTTTTATTGTTTCAAAATTATTTAATTATTCTCAATAAATTTTCAGACCTTAAATATTTTATTCATCGTAAAATATCTAATTCGAAAATAAAAATTTACGACTTTACTCGTAAAGTCCATAATATCTACGAGACTGTAAATATAAGCCGATTGCCAAATTTTACTGCCCTTTATAAAAGTAAATACGTATCTTTCATATTCTAATTATGCAAAGTAAAAGTAAAGCAAAAATGTTTTTTTTTTTTACATTAAATTATATTTTTCAAAAGTTAAAACGTGAAAATAAAGACTATGGTTGAAGATAATAAGGGCTTAAAATATCAAACCAAACTTGTAACTTGTAAGTGATCAAAAATCAATACTGAAAGTTGTTAATAAATGTCATTGAAACTAATTTACTCATCTTTTGTGACTAGAAAACCATAAAAGAGTTATTTCATTCAATAGCTTTTATTAATTTATAATAAAGCGATAAATAAAGACCTTTAGAAATGTAATAAATAGGCAAATAGGGATATTTGTGGAGATATAGCAGATGACGAGGGTCGTATTGTCCGGAACACTTGTGTTGTTATGAAAAAGTACAATAAAATGCGATATAATCTATATCAGAAGTTGCTATCAGATGGTAGTGAGAGTCGGAATGAGCCGTCACTCAATTCTCGGGAAAAGGACACGATAGTAATCGAAAACCCACAAAACTAATAAAGGTATCTTGAGTATATACGCCGAAAAATTATTAAAATATTACTTGCTAAATAGCATCATGGATTCGATATATTATATTTTTTCCCACAGCAACTTCTTTACCGGTGGGTAACTGTGGGTACTGGGTGTAGATAATACCAGTTGTAGTAAATAAATCAATAACTTATAAATTACTCGATGTTGCACAACAATTCGTTTTAACGCGGGAATAGTACATTTTGCCACAGTAAAAACTTCCTTAAGAATTTAAATAGGACACAATAATTAATTGTCTCCATACCAACTTTTATTAAAAGAAATTGCGGGAAAAGGTAACAGACAAACAGGCCTATTTCAAATTTTCCAAACTTGCACATAATTCTTTCTCACATATGTGGGGTATCTGGGACCCACCTCGGTAAGTTGGAAAATTGCACATAACCCTCTTACCTGTGTGGGGTATCCGGGACCCGCCGCGGGGGTGAAATCCCACTCCCTGCGTGTTGCTCAGCGACGTGAAGCTGAAGAACGCCAGAAACTGAGACCGCACCGTCTTCTCTATTATCCTGTACCGGATATACAATATTAGTGTTATGTTACTAAGGGCCTGTTTCACCACTTCCTGATAAGTGCCGGTTCTAAGGCTATTCACAACTTATCTGACAGATAGAGTATGGAGTATCTGTCAGATAAGTTGTGGATATGCCTACCCGGCACTTATTAAAACTTGTTACCTACTCTGCGCAAAATGCAGATAGCAGATGTGGAAACAAAATATATTTAAAGTTAAACTAATAAAAGTCAATTTTCATGTTTTTTTTTGTTTCAATATACCAGACCGGCCATCTTCTCGAAGCAGGTATGCTATCGTTTGCCAATCTTTGATCGAGCGAGGAGTCACGCTATTGGTCAGTGATCAAAAGAGTCAGTAGACAGCATTGGTTAGGTCAAAAAGACTAAGTTACAAAGTTGTTAGTTAATAATAAAGTGGACATTAATTGTTACTATGAAACATCGAAATCAAGTTAGTACTTAGTTGGAAATTCTGATATGAACAGCCATTTAACTAGTACGTCGTGTACAATAATGTACACTGTACGTTCGTAAAATCAATTCAGAGGCTATTTCGATGTTCCGATCAGCTATTGTAAAGCAATTAGTGAGGATCTGAAAAAGCTTGATTGCGTTACGCGACAAAATTGTATATTATGCTTGTAAAAGTTTTAAAATAAAGGGCGTATTCGATATTTAAAAATGTGATTTGAAAAAAATGGCCGTAAATCTTGATAAATGGCGTTATAATGTTTCGAGGTAGTAAATGTGGGTTTTAAAATTCATTGTTATTTATTTTTAGTAACGCTACAATTATATTATGTTATTCTGGCTATTTATTACGATTATTTAAAGATATAAAGGCCGCAATTTAGGAGCCACGGTGGACAAATCTACATAGACTAGAAAGAACACTTTGGCTTGGCCATAGAGACTCGGACAAAAACCTAATGCAACTTTTTACCTAAACAGATGGGTATGAGTGAAGACAAATAAGTGACTGCAGGATACATAAATATATTAATTATCAATACTACTTCGTTACAATGTAAAAACTATTTATATGTAACGGAATCTTTAAACACGATTTTCACCTATCTCCAGTAGTCTAATTAATTTGAAACTTTGCATACGTATTAAGAGCCAATGACAATGCAATAATTTGTTAAAATATTTGAAAAAAAAGTGTTTTTAAACTACTTATTACATTTTACTAACCTAAATTCTAATACTGAAGCACCGTAGTCGGCGAAGAGGACCACGGGTGGTGTGTACCGTTCGTTGGTACCGCATAACCTCGTCTCGGCCTCCCCCGTTGTGTCCTGTACCGCGCTCGCCCCGCTCAGCTGCAGCCAGCCTCCGACGCAGCTGGAAATTATTCTTCGTATAATCGCGTATAATAATTTAAGACTTATCACTAGAGATAAGGCAGAAAATCTAATGACATTGTGTTTTTTTTTTTCTTTTTTTTTTTTTTTTTTTAATAATTTTAAAAGTCTGGCCCCGTGGTAAGTACCTGATGGACTTGTGTTACAGGTACCAGACAACGGAAATATATTTAATACTTTTATACTATACATATATTTAAGATTTTTATTATATTATACACATATTTAATACACATCCACGACCCAGGAACTTTGAAAACTTTTTGTTCCGTCGTCGGCGGGATTCGAACCCGCGACCCCCGGCTTGAGCTACCAACAGCCCACCAACTAAGCCACAGAGGTCGTCAAACTACAATTTTCTTAAAACAGCTTCGCCGCAGTTTTTTCATTTAAGAGCATGATCTATTTGATTCTTTCTCACGATTCTTCAATACAATCTGTCTAAGACACCCATTAACGGGCAGGATAATCGGTCCGGTTGGACTGATCGCAGGCCGACCACCGGACTCGTGTACATACGGGAATGCACAAAACTTGTCCGGACAGGTTGGCCTGTGATAAGTCAGATCAGATTGATCGGCCTCCCCGTATGGGCCTTTAAGCCCACAGATGCGAATACAGCCGCTACTCTGACATGATTTTAAAATATATTCAAAGAGCGAATGTTTTCGGCATTACACATTGTACACGGATGTCTGAAATATTCAATTTGACGGAACATTGATCACATCTGCCGGTGACAAACTGTGCGCCGGTTATTTATTTCCTGTATTTCCCCATTATAAAATACTAATGTTCACCGCAAATTTGTAGGCTTGATAAAATTTCTCATGCGTACCATTTCCTGCGCTAAAAAGTTATTTTCCATAGACTAACTATATTAATTTTATCAAAATAGGTCGAGTAGTTATTAAACTTTTTCAATGCAAACAGCAAATACACAAATGAGTTCTTTTTAATAACTTTTTACCATTCCCAACAACAATTTCGCTTAATAGCAAGAATACAAAGCTTTTAAATAATTACAAAGAATGAGGTGGATTTATTTACAATTCTTAATATGTCTACCAATTCCAAAGGTATTTTCTTTGAAGGTCAAAGAACTATTATCCTCGCAAAAGGTACCAGTAACTGTTGATAGAACAAAACTATTTGTTATTCCAACAAGTAGGTCGCAACTCAAATTTCTTTTAATCCATTTATTTTTTGCTTACTGAAAGTTTATATAAAACGTTGGCAAATTTTGGTCATAACGGCAAATTAAAGTGTAAGATAATAATAATAAACATGTCATATGTTTCTTTCCCTACCGTGAGAGCCTTTTGTTTAGTCTACATGGTAAATTAATTTTGATTATTGTTAGAACATACAAAAATTATTTTCTTATTTTTACTTGCTCATTGTACTAACATAAACGTTAGAATAATACGAACTTCAATTTATTTTCTTTATATTCCCTTGTCTTTGACTCTAATTTCTTGCAATCTAGGTAAATTTAAGAAATTGATGCAAAGAAAAGAATTGAAAATGTTAAAATCGAGATAGAAAAGTTTCTGTGAGCATCATTTTCCCGCTACTTACAACTTCCGCGGCGAAAATCCTTTATTTTATAGACTTCACCTCTCAAATATTTTACTAAGTTATAGCCTTTGAAAACTCTAAAATTATTGTGAAATATAATGAAAGTACAATTATATATTTAACTGAAATGATTTGTCTAATTAATTATTATTATTCGTAGAGAATAGAGATCAAGAAGGTCTCTAGACCTTTAACTTCAATATTCTGCTTCAAAGACCTATAGGTGCACCAAGCATGAAATACATTTTAAAATGGCATACCAATTTTTTTATTGAATGATATATTATGACTTTCTTACTCGCAAATCGCAAATCGATGAGGCTTTCTTTAGCGCCAATAATTAAAGACGTGAGTGGAAGAACCGGATAAGTAACAGTTAACATAAGGCCAATTACCTAATTTTTTGCCTTATAATTTAAACAAACCATAAAACTTACTTACTTCATCATCTGGCTAATATTTGTGGCTATACATAAAATCTGCATTTTTTTATTACAAATCATTTTTCCGGCCCTATAGCCTCCATTTATGCAAAAAAACGGCACTGTTACTTACCTGCTTCTTCCACTCATGTCTTCAATTATGATTTACTAGACGTTCCGCGCGGCTTCGCCCGCGTAAATTAGATATTTCACAGGAAAATTAGTCCACAAAAAAAGCCTATGATCCTTCACGTGGTCTACTTCTTATCTGATCCAAATAACAGAAAACATGCTCTAGTAGTACGTGAGATAAGCCCTTTCAAATAATTTCCCCCGTTTTTCCACATTCCCCTCTATTTCTTCGTTCCTATTAGTTTTAGCGTGATAAAATATAGCCTATAGCCTTCCTTAATAACTGGGCTATCTAACACTGAAAGAATTTTTCAAATCGGACCAGTAGTTCCTGAGATTAGCGCGTTCAAATAAGCCTTTTCAAATAATTTCCCCCGTTTTTTCCACATTTTCCTCTATTTCTTCGTTCCTATTAGTCTTAGCGTGATAAAATATAGCCTATAGCCTTCCTCGATAAATGGACTATCTAACACTGAAAGAATTTTTTAAATCGGACCAGTAGTTCCTGAGATTAGCGCGTTCAAACAAACAAACTAACAAACAAACAAACTAACAAACTAACAAACTCTTCCGCTTTATAATATTAGTATAGATGACGTAGTCCACGATAGTATATTTTGTTATAGCAATAACCATGCCTTAGCAACAAACACATAAGGCTCAAACTCGCTTACCTGGATCCATTGAACCTGCCAGCGGAGACGAGCCGGTACAGCTGTATCTCGACCCGCTGGCCGGCATCAGGCTGGAGAAAGTAGGAGCAGGAACCCGGACCTTCGATAGACGGGGACTTGATCTGGCCGAAGGTCTTGCCCGACTTGCTCTTGAGGATCCGGGAGTCGATGGTTATGTTGCACACTGGAGGGAAAATAACCTTTAAGGCTTCTTTGTTTAAAGGTCAAATTTGGGTGTTAATTATGTAAAGGTTGTGGTACCTATTTACTTCAATAAGGGATAAGAAAACCGAGTAAAGTTTATGATACACGGCAATGGAAATAATTATTGTGTCCCTTCATTTCTTTTCAATACTCTAGATGTTGACTGCGCTCTTATTAATTTTCTGGAATCATAATTTTTTCTATAACACAAACTTCTATTCCAGGATTCAAAGTACGGATAGATCATTCCCGTTTTTGTATTCGTAAGTAAAAATACGCAGAGGAACCAAATATTTCCGATGTAAACAAACGAGCAATCGAATTTGAGATTCAGGATTATTTTAAACAACAGAATAAAGTAAATAATACAAAAATAGTCACCAGATAAACAAATAATAATTTGTTACAATGACAGGAAAAAATAAAGCTCTAAATAACAAAACCTAGTCGGGTGCTAACATGAGAAATGTTCTCGCCTGTGTAAATGGATAATCGATACTAGATAACGCTCCGGGAACTCATTAGCAACTCAAAATAATGCCACATACCACATTATTCACCTATGTTTGGATTCCAAAGTTTACAGTAATAAAGTTTAGAGAACTTGCAGTAGCAATACCAACATTGTTGAATACTACCTCCAATATAATACGTCTGGAAGAAACCTCTTATAGCGGTAAGACCGTTTGTACAATGTATGTTTTGTTTCTATTGATGTTTTAAAAAAACTATAAAAGTAATAACTAATAACATTTAACAAATCTCATATAAAATTATAACTTAGCTATCTCTAAATCACACATTCCTAAGACTTTTTCATATAAGATTTGTGGTAAAACCTTCAAAAGAAAAGCAGTTAAAAACAGTAAAACTAAGATAAAAACAACGAATATTGTGTAATAAAGCGTAGTAATAAAAGATACAAACATTTCTACTTCGGTAGAAACTGACATAAAATCGCCATTTATTCAAACGTTACTTTTTGTAGGTTTATAAGATCAGCGGATAAGACCAAAGAAATATTAGACGGAGGGCATTTAGAGCTTAATGGTAAAATCTGGGATAAGTGTGTCTAAGCGTATAAACAGCTCGAACAACTCGCGATATAACATACGTTTACGAGAACCGACATTATTCATTTGAATATTATGTGAGCATTTCTTCTCTTTATGTGCAAAAGCCTAGCGTCTCTGCCAAAGTGTTTTATGTTGGTGAATCCACAGCCGAGTGGGCTAAGGTTTATAGGCTTGCGTAACTTTTAAGTTCTTGGATGTGCTGCCAATGAATTGTTTGTAAGTTTCGGCTACAGTATCGAGATTAGGGTTTTAGTTTATAAATAGTTACTTATTAAATACGTCTTGTTGTTGAGATCCATTAGTGATATTTTAGATTTTCATATTTTCAAAATTTCATTTTTGCTGGGATTTTAGAAGGTTGGCTGAGGTATGTTTCAGTCTGTGCTAAGATGCTCTCCTTTAAACAGTTATCTAAAAAGTAAAGTAAAAAGTATAATCCATACAGTATTTTGAGAAAAAACTGTAATTGGAGCTATAAGAGGAATGAGCACGAGTTTCTGTAGATAGTTACAAAATCGTTATCGACACATTTTAGACATTATTTGATATGCTGTCTACAGGAACTACGCTTAACCCCTGTGATAATTAAGTTACCTCTCAGTTATAATACAACCGAAATCTCTACCTTAAATCTGACTTAACGATTTACCAAAAAACTCTTTTCTATCAACAAGTAAAATAAATGTATCCTAACTTTGACTTAACGATTTATCAACAAATTCTTCTCTATCAAGTATACAACTGCTAGAACTTCTATATCGTATCCAACGAAGGGCCGCTCGAATTGTTGAGTGCCATAGTGTTTCAAACAGCTTGGACCCCTTGGAATTACGCCGAGATGTAGCTTCACTCTGCATCCTCTATCGGTTGTATCACGGGGGAATTGTTCAGAATCATACCACCTGCAACTTTTCGCCATCGTCCCACGCGATAAATATACAATCTTCATCACCTTGATGAGTGGCAGTCTTCCACCGTGCGTTTTTCGCGTAACTTTCTGCCGCGCACTGTAAAACTCTGGAACGAACTGTCACCAGCAGTGTTTCCGGACCTATATGACCTGCAAACCTTCAAGAAGAGAGGGTATTCCCTCTTAAAAGGCCGGCAACGCACCTGCAGCTCTTCTTATGATGCGAGTGTCCATGGGCGACGGTAGTTGCTTTCCATCAGGTGACCCGTTTGCTCGTTTGCCACCTTATTTCATAAAAAAAAAAACAAGTATACAAACGTACTATTCGAGCAGTACTGCTCCAGACCGCACTGCGCGCAGCGGGCTGGTGCGACGTCGCCGCACGGGCACGCGCCGTCGCGCACGCAGCACGCGCACTCCTCCCCCCCGCCCCCCGGACACGCGCAGCCCGACGACGACTGCGTCCATAGGTCGACTTGACCTGGGAAAATTAGGAATAATTACTACTCGTAGAAGGCTTCTTCTGCTGACAGATAATTTGATAAGTACCCCTAGAGGTTTTTCTGTGGACAGACAATTTACTTGCTTATACAGCTTTATTATTATAAATTTATATATATATATTTTGACTAGCTAGTCAAAACAAGCCGTACATTTAAGGATTTAGGATGGAATGAAATTCGTCCAATTACCAAATTTAAATAGGCGGCGTCTTAAACCATCACTTTTTTCATTTGGGTTGATAGACTGCTCGTGTATGGAGAATTGGAGAACGGAAACAGAAGAATAAAATTCTTTGAGTTTTGTAAGGCTGACCGCATAAACACGTTTTCCGCATACGATTTCTGAACTAGTTTTCAAACTTGCCGCCAGTTATTGTACTTTCTACTGATTCTATGCATTCGGATTACCGAATACGGAAAACGAATTCGGAAAAAGTGTGTATGCAGCAAGCCTAAGACCGGACAGTATTATTGACAACTAATTATTGTGAATGTAATAAATACTCACTGCTGCCATCTAGAAAAATAGGCGTCCAGGCGATCTGCGAGGTGACGGTGGCGGCGGCGGCGGCGAGCAGAAGCGCTACGGCGCGCCGCATGTTGCGCGGGGAGTCGCCGCCCGCCCGCGCCTTCTCATTGGCCCCCTCACGGATAAACAAACGAATCACACAACAACCGAACCCCGATCTGCATGATTGCACGAATATAAAGTTTATTTGCAGTCCACTGTTAGTTTATAGAGATTTTATTGTGTCTCCGTGAGTTTGGATGTCGATCCATCTCCCTCCGTCCGCCGCTCTGTCTGCAACAAAATATTTGTTGTTAGAATTTACTGTCACGTGACTGAGATCCTAAACTAGCTACGGATACTTTTACTTACAATGTTTTAATTTTGTCAGTTTTATTGCAAAGCAGAAAACTCAGAAAATATTATATATGCAAAGTACATCTGTCTCTCTGCTAGCTTTAAAAAGGTAAAACGATTTTGATGAAGGTATGAAAATATTTTGAATCCCGAAAAAGGACATAGGAGAGTTTTTACCTCCGAAAACCGAACGCATTGCTATGTGAATAAACGAACGCAGACCGCAACATCAGCTACAGGTACTTTGATAACTATTTCGCTACACAGTCCTTTGGGCTCAATGAACCTTTGGAGATTCATCTTATTGTTATATTTTTAATTTAAGTACTAATTTTTGGGCAATGTAACATCAGAGAAATTGATTCATAGGCTGATTTTGGACTTACATAATTTGGTGGAGCTATATCCAAGTAAGGCAAAAAGTCACGGCTTATACTTTACAGAACTAAATGACGTTACCCGCCTATGAATCAATTTCTTCGTTAGTACAATAGCGGACTTAATGCCATAGGGCACTTTCTACTAGTCAACCATTACTATCTCCTAATGTTCAGAATAAGTCACCTGTGGAAACATAAAAGCCACAATAATAAGTCATTCCATCTTGTCGAAATCAATAGTCAGCTGACCGCATCCTACACAGCAATTCGGAGTTACGATTAACGCTTTGTGCTGGCTTACAATCAGCCGGCCGAGGGCGCCCATTGTCCGTGCTCGCTACACTTGTATTTAGTCTACATAGAGATAACAACTTCATTCCACTGCCCGTGCTGTTCAAATCAGTTATTTGGCTTTTATTTGGTTGTGGCAAAGTTTGGTAGTGCCCTAATTTAGGAATGCAAAGTTTTCATAGATTTGAATTAGGTGGGCGACTAACCCAAAAAATCAAACATCGTCCTTCTCTCTTCACACTCACGCCCGTCTTTCATATGCCAGGTGAAAAAGGACGACGCGGAATCATCGCCAAGTTAGTTTTACTATGAATAAAAGACGAACTATTATAATGATTATGAAATAAGTATTTTGAACAAATTTAGTTTTTTTCAATGCCTTTTTAGATATTAAAAATATTAAAGAAAAGACAGTGAAACTTCGAAGATCCAAGCAAAAATGTGTCTAAAACAAGGTTTTTTGTAAAAAAAAAAACTATCGAGAATTTTTTCAGTAATCGTATTTTCGTCTTGACCATTTAATCTTCATGAACTGAAGTTACTTGTGTAAAAAAATCAGTTTTCTAGACCTTACAGATTTTGAGATCTAGGTTTAAGTATGTAGTCAAGTTAGGGTCAGGTGCCTTCTTACGTTGAAAGGTAAAAGACTAGCGGTTTTTTCTAGAATCGAGTATTTTAGGGTATTTAAATTGACCTCGTCAGTAGTAGTTTAAAATAATAAAGCCGTTTTGGAGATTTTATTTGTTCCGCCGGCGGGATTTGAACTCGCGACCCCCGGCTTTAGGTCGCCACACGCTAAACCATTCAGCCACAGAGGTCGTCAGTGACTTTACCCATTATACTTATTATAATAATGTTTGCTCTACCTTTTTATTAATAGAGCCATTTTGGAGATTTTTAATTTAGCTGGCGGGGTTTGAACTAGCGTCCCCCGGCTTGAAGCCACAGAGGTCGTCAGTAACTTTACCCATTATAATTATTATTATAATAGTGTTTGCTCTGCCTTTTTATTTGACACGTTCACTGCGAATCAGGCCCAAATCGGCCTGCCGCGGAATTTCAGCTGGTGCAGAAGAAGAAAACTATGTTCACTCACTCGGTACGGAACGATTATCTCAGGTGTTTGTAAAGGTACGACAGAGACAAATATATGTTTGAGATTGTGTTCAAAATTATAGGTCTTCCCTATAAAAACATCACGGCAGGTCTTTATCCTACCACGCACTGACGGTGTCAAAAATCAACTCGGTGCGGCAGTGGTCCTATTGCGGCCCGCTGTCCAAGCAGGCGGTTGGCGACCCGATACCGCACCGAGCGCCCGCCTCGCCAGTTAGTGTTGTGCAATCTATCGTAACTGACGTGCGTCGCGTTTTTTAACCGACTTCAAAAAAAGGAGGTTATCAATTCGACCTGTATATATGTATTATTTACAGAACTGCCCAGTTTTTGTATGTTTTAGTCTATATCAGCATCTGAACAAATGTGTCAAATTTCTAAAATGTATGTATGTTTTATGTTTGTGTTCGCATGTCTCCGGAAATACTAGTCCGATTAAAGTAATTATTTTTTTGTTGTACTGAGCATACCCAGTTAAACAATAGTTTAACTTAGGGAATACTGCAAGTTCCATCAAAATCGGTTCAGTAGTGTTTAAGATAGGCAATTTCGATTCTCAATTACGTACAATTTTGAAGTCGGTTTTATCTTTTTAAAATACAATTATTCATTTCATAAAATTAAGAACGCACGATAGCAGGAAACAAAAGATCATGTCCTTGAGATGAGCGTTAAACGGCGAAATTGTGCTGGGTGCTATGAAAAACTGCGGGAAACCATGAGGAGTGTCAAAGCAAAAAAGAAATTAAAATAAATTAAAATATACTGCAGAATGTGCAAACAAAATCTTTGTGCTGTGTGTTTTAAGAACAGGCATTTAAATATATAAATAAAAAATATATATTTTCGATATACCCATATTTTTGTCTTTCCCATCACTACTAAAAATACTTTCTAGTGTGGTTCAGGTCGATATCGACCCGCCACTTTCCCTGGTTTATTTCTCATTTCCTGTTTGGCAGATCCCGGGGCGAATCAAATCTAAAGAAGTTGGGTTCAAAGTTATTCCAACAGTCCAAAAACTGTACACCTATATTATGTTTTCGCAAAGTTATAGTAATTTAATCTAACTAACTACTAACCTAACCTAACCTTGTGCTGGCGGGTCGAGAAAGGCCTACCACGCACTGGCGGAAAATCATTGGGGGCACACTTTGGCCCGCCGCCGCACCAGACGAAGGTTTAAGATTTTACTTACCGCAGTGAAGGTGTTAAAGTTGTTCTCTGTATGTCTGTACTCTGTGGCATTCACTCAGTAGAGGCCCAATCACGCTAAAAGTTCTCCCACACCCATGACGATAATGAATTAATTTATGTAATTTTCTTGTTTACGAATTCATGGACTTTTAATTGAAGTACAAATATCGAGGAAAGTAATTAACGAAATACGTTTCATTCTATCCCACGTTTATCCGAAGTTCTCTCTCAACTTCAGTTCTGTTTCATTTGTTGTTAAATGGCGTGTTCTATTTCGTGAGTAAAAATGAAACTTGATTAATTTTATTATTGCTTTATTGCAGGCAATATAAGAAGTTAATTTGGGATAGAAACAATGTGCTGTTTCTCGTATATTGTTGTTTTTGTTAAGTAATTATTAAGTTAGGTTCAACAAAAAAATGTTTGCCAGAGTATGATCACATCAACCTAATAGGATAGGTTAGTTAAGGGCCTTCCCCTACGGAGATTCCGTAATTTACCGTATTAAAAACTCATAATTTGAAAGCTACAAAGTTATAATAAAAACACAGCAATAATCTTCAGTATATCAACATTCCTTTCCCCGTTTTAAATTTTCTATTTTTGTTATTATACTCATGATATTAGCTTTCAAAGTAATACCCAATTTATTAAAATTAAAAAATAGGATTTTTGTGCGATCTTGGCAACGCGTCGAATGTATTCAAGGTTGTTTGCTCGGGGGATGGCCTTAAATACATTTGTATGAGATCATACTCTGGCAAAAACATTTTTTTAATTATAATGACTTCTCAGAGGATATTTGTATCATATAACATATTAATTGCAAGTGAAGTTGATATTTCAAGTGGAATTAACGATTAATTGTATTTTTAAGTGTACACAACAATATTATTATAATATTACATGATGCCCGCAACTCCGTTGCGCCAAAATTCATTTATCGCGTGGGAACCGTTCATTTTTCCGAGATAAAAAGTATCATTTGTCCTTTTCCGAGACTCAAAGTATCTCCATACCAAATTTCAGCAAAATCGGTTCAGCGGTTTGGACGTGAAGAGGTAACAGACAGACAGACATACTTTCGGATTTATACTATTAGTATGGATTAACCATTGCGAATAAACTTCTCAGTAGCTAATCAAAACATCAATTCGGACTACCTAATACACTGTTAGAGTTTAAAAATACCCAAAACTATTTTAACAATAACAGAAACGATATTTGTAAAAACTATTTCCATACGTTCCCACTTGAGGACGTGTCGTAATGAGGACGGAACGGGCGCGGTGACAGGCGACTTCATTTTTCTTCCTCTTAAAATGGAAGCAACAATTTCGCAAACGAAAATAAAGTGTGTGAAAAAACGTGTCGCATTTGTTTTTGTATTAACCAGTTTCTTTCGAGATAAAAATAAAACGTTATTTTTGTGTTTTCGATAAATGTTTGTGGAATTCCTTCGCGTGTTACATATGAATATGAAAACCTATTTATTTTGCATTAGCTGTTTAATATATTATTATCTTCTATCTTTACAATGAACAAGAGTAAACGAATCTCTAGTCCTCTACATCTACAGGATGTAACAAAACTAGGTGATAATACTTTAGGGTATGTACCTATGTGTGGGGATATGCGTGGTGGCCGCAAAGGAAGATCTTCCGACCGAGCGAGGTGGTATGCTCGGTCAGGCCGGAGCCCACGTGATACATTTCAGCTGCCGTATATATAGCGACGCGCTCAGAAAACTTCGATAGCGCGATGCAGGAATGTTAGGCGAATTGTGGGTACCGCCACATCACTCCCCCCGAAGACCGGAGGTCGAATCTTGAAGTCTTGTCGCTTGAATCGCCAGTGCCAGAGAGTCCCAGTGAGTCGGAACTGTGATGCTGCTGCACGGGATCCAGTGAGTCGGATAGCTGCCGTGCGGGCTGATGCTACGTGCTGACCAGGAGAGATGTGCTCTGCTTGCTGACCGGTCGGTGTAGTGAGAAAGCCCGATGATGCCGATGCGGAGTCGCCCAGGCCGCGGTACATTGCGGCTAGTGGACGAGGTACCCGATGAGGCGATGCCGGCTGGCGCGGTGCGGAGGGTCGGGGAGTGATGATGATGAAGGAGACGTGTTCTGTCGAGGGTCACCAATGTGGGATATATGTGGTGGCCACAAAGGAAGATCTTCCGACCGAGCGAGGTGTTATGCTCGGTCAGGCCGGAGCCCACGTGATACATTTCAGCTGCCGTATATATAGCGACGCGCTCAGAAAACTTCGATAGCGCGATGCAGGAATGTTAGGCGAATTGTGGGTACCGCCACATATGTATTCCTTGTAGAGAGTTTATTGTGAATATAGCAGCGCTGAAAGACATTTTTTTTTTTACTTTTATATGGGGAAGCGCCCCAGCGTCACGAGTTTCCCCATACAAAAGTGAAAAAAAAACACTACTTTCACTGTGAACTCTCTACGAGGAACACTTACAGTGTACACACCCTAAAGTATTATCACTTAGTTTTGTTACACCTTGTATATCTATACTAAATGAGAAACCGCACTAGGCGTAACTACACTGCAGTGGAACGACACTTCACGCGGTCCCATAGTACTGGAGTGCAGTGCCGCGTAGTTCCGCTACTTCGTATTGCGACTTAGCAATCTCATACAGTTCTCTGTATGAGATTTGGCCGTGCCGTGTCGCGTCGCTTTGCTGCAGTATACTGTTACGGACACACAGAGCCATCTAGTATCAAACCAGCGAAACTTATCGGAGGAACACAAACAGCATAAATCCCCTTCTCAATGCTAGATGGCGTTAGGTGCGCGAGTACATGCTCGAACTTTGTAGAAACATTCCACACTTGTTTACTTGTTTACGCGAATCGGGTAAGGAACTTTCTAGAACTCACCTCGGCCCATATAAATAGCCGCAGCCTAGGTAGACGAGCCAGTCAATTCAGTTCGATACGAGCTATCATCAAAGCGACTTCGGAGTGAAAACAAGTGATCAATAGTGAGTGAACCAGTGAACCTACGACTTGGCTACGACCTAGGACAGTGATAGTGCTTAGTGATTTGGATCTAGTGCTTAGTTGTGTGAGACTTAGTGCTAGTAAAGTCTTTTTAAGAGTCAGCAGGTCTTTTTCTCCAAATCCTTCGAACTCTAGCACGTAACAATACATACATCTGGCCAAAGGCTGCCTATCTATAGCCAAATCGTCCCAGCTGTTTTAAAATTCTAGGGAGGTATTGAAACTGCTTACCATTTTATACAAAAGGTATAAGACATTAGTATTCCTACCGAAAAATATTACAGAATATTCCTTAAACATAAAGTAATATTTTTGTAATACAAATTAAATTAATACCAAAAAAGTTCGTTACAATTTATAGTGTTTAGACGCCACAAAAAACTAATTGGATAATTTATGACTTTATTATGAATTCTTAGTGTCTAAGCATACTATGCCGAATTTCCGATTTGCGTAAGTGGGCCAAAAGGTGATCGCACATTTATCAGCACGCACGTGCGGAACGCGCCGCATTTTAGAATTATTGGTTGTATAAAATGATATTGTGAAACCTCGCACATTCGTCCACACTGTACGCGCCGCATTTCGTGTACTACGCGGCGCGTTCACCGCGTACGGCGCGTACAGTGCTACAAATGTGCGATCAGCTTTAGTTTTAGTCCCTGAAAACAAGCCCCAGGGTAATCTGTGTTAATATCGACATTGAAGCTTCAATTAACATTATAATTCAATAGATATTTGGATAATTCGATCCTAGCAAAACTTTCTGAAAGTAAAGTAATAATTATATTGGAAAGTTTCTTTATACTGATTTAGCATGATGATGATTGGCTTTGCGTTTTAGTTGATTTTAAGTAGTTAACTAGTTATAATCCGTTATAAAAGTACTTAAACACAAACGTCTGTTACGTAGGTAAACATGAATATAAAAAATATATCGCATACGGCGTAGGACATAGGTAGACATATTAAGTCGAACGCATTACGCACTTCAAACATTAGATTTATGCTTAAGGTCCAAATCCCTAGAGCTAGTACATTGAAATTTTGCTTGGTGTGTTTTAACGTTTTCCTCTCATCATTTAAACCTAATTAAGAAGTATTTTCCAAAATTGGGATTATAAACCGTAATAAGGTAAATAGGAGAAAAGTTTGGATATATAATGTTTGTATACCATTAAAAATGTCACAAGTGAAACCTCGAGAAAAAGCTATTTAAAAAGAAAACTCGCAAAATAATAACCTATTCTATATTTTACAGTGAACGTAATATATTATAATCGCGGGCATTGTGATCAGTGAATATCTAATGTAATTTCGTAGATTATATCAGGTTTCTGTCGGTTCGCAGACGGTTAGTAATAAAATTGAAATTTTCCGGAATCACCGGAGTTTTTTCGGCTTTTGCCCGAGCGGGCGGCGGCGGTGCCGTCAAAGGATATTGCGTGGGAATCAATTCAGGTGGTTCACTTATGCCGCGAAATGAATATTAATTTCACATAGAAAATTGTAATTTGAGTTTTATGAAAGTGACATTTTTGTATGTTTTATGTCCCGTCAACAGACTGTTTCCAGGTAAGTTAATGAATTTTTATCCACTGTGTCTTCGTTTTATACAAGTCTTTGTTTTGTATAAGTTTTGAGATTGTGAGAAATTTGATATTAGACTACAGATAATGTGTTAGAGGGGCGTACTTTAATTAAGGTATATTACTAACGCTTTATTCCCAATCCATTCTTGAAAACATTACCATGCAGTTAAAAAATCCAGTGTTATTAAAATAGGAGCCTACATTAATGGCTAAAGCACCCTTTTCAGTGTATTTTATATTTTGGTAGCGTGGAATGTAAACAGTTAATAAGCAGAAACATGACATGAACATTAACCTGTGCATCTTCTACGTATCGACGAGGCTCTTGATCGTCTGGGAGCTGGCTTTGTGTCGGCCACTTCACACGCCCGCCCGCCGCATAGGCCCGTCTGGCTTAACTAGAACAAACAGCAACGGTTTTAACCTATCGTGGATTGTAAAAGTGCGTGATATAAGGCAAACTTTTGTAATTTTTGATTCTAATAAAATAAAAATTATAAACAAAAACCTTTTTGAAAAAAAGCTTTTATTTAAATAGTCTAAAAAGAAAAAAATAAATTTCTCCTTAAAATTTTTAACTATTAAGTTATAATCCTCAATATATTATATCAATTTGCATGATAATAAAAGCTTGTCGCGACTCGCGAGACTTAACAATCTATCAGTACTTGATAAGTTTATTAAAATAAAAACATAATATCAATTATTTACTCAGTTAAATTGGTACTTACTAGTTTATTTACAAATCACGCGACAAGCTTTTATTATCATGCAAATTGTGTAATATATTGAGGATTATAACTTAATAGTTAAAAATTTTAAGGAGAAATTTATTATTTTCTTTTTAGATTATTTAAATAAAGCTTTTTTTCCAAAAAGTTTTTTGTTTATAATTTATTTTTTGTTTTTTAGTTATCTCTGGCTAGATTTCTTAGTCTGTTTGATAGTAATTTGTTTTGTTTCAAGAATTTGTTAAAACCTGATTAACTTAAGTCCTTAAGAAATCGTACTCGACTTTGACCACTGAAAAATCTATATTTAGCGAGTTGTTATATTCCGTTTATTTCTGCACATGACTAAAAAGTTAAATTTCATTTAACAAAAGTGACCGGATTCAACCGGGCATTTTCTAAAACCCGGGTGGATTTGAGTTGAAGTCACGTCACGTCATTTCACGTGACGTCACGTAAAGTCACGACACGAAACGTAACGTCACGTCACGTCTTGCCACGTCACGTCACTTTACGTCACGTCACTTCACGTCACGTCACGTCCCGTAACGTCACGTCACGTCACGTCACGACACGACACGTCACGTCACGTCACGTTACGACACGACACGACACGACACGACATGACATGTCACGACACGACACGACTTGACTATTACTTTTCAGTTTACTCTCAATGAGCCCTTTTATATATTTGATACCCATATTGCAGAAGTGCTTTAAAAAAACTATTCCCCTATCTTGGCTAAGCTGCCATATTGAATATAGAATGACATTACATTCGTTTCCGAGTTACTCTCAATGAGCCTTTTCATTTGATACCCATATTGCAGAAGTGCATTAAAAATAACTATTCCCCTATCTTTGATGAGCCGCCATGTTGGATATAGAATGAAATTACATTCGTTTTCGAGTTACTCTCAAAAAGCCCTTTCATTTAATGTACATATTGTAGGACTGCATAGAAAATAATTATTTCGCCATCTTAGATGGTCGGCCATATTGGATTTAGAGTGATGTCACATACCATATCGTGCATTGTCATCAAAACTAAACGCGTATGCAAAATTTTAGCTCAATCTTTTAAATATATCTACTTCAAAATTGAGTTCCAAAATTCCACCGTAACACACATACTTACATATATACCGAGCAAGTTAAATAAAAGCTTTTAATATTCCATCACCTTCGCTTTTTGTAGCATAAACCGCTGAACCAATTTAAAATGGATTAGCGGTTTAAGCAAAGAGAAATGACACATGGTACCACGAGTTAAACAAATTTCATCATTTAATAAGCATCACAGGTAACCTTAATGCTGATCTGCGCTTAAGTTAGGTTTACGTATTTAACGGCTCCCAAAACAAGGGTAGGTTAGATTAGAAAACGAACATAATAACTAATAAGGTACGCGTGGCGTATGTGGACACTTGATAAGATTAAAAATGCCTAACTTGCATTATAAATTTTTGAATTTTCATTATGAATAGAGAATGATATTGTTTTATAAAATAATATTTAAGTAATAAATAATAATGTGGTACAATTTAATCAAGGTGTAGCTTTGTTGTGTATTTCATTTCAGCACAATTTCGAAACGAAACCAGTCACCGTTTAACTTTCGGAAAAGAAGCTTCATGCTTCGTCACCTTTAGGGGTTTATATTTCAATTGCTAATTTTGACCCAAACAAACACACTCTTCTTCAACGAAATCTTTTTGCCATTAAGGGTGTATTGTCGCTCTAGTATTCAATTCTGTAAATGACTGGATTTCCCAAACCGCTTTTTTGCGCGGCAAGGCTGAAAACTATCCTATTTTTTTTAAGATAAGGTTTTCATTTTTGATTTTAAAAGTAAAACATAATGCTTATAATTTGGCCCCGTCGTTAATTTTTAAAAATAATTATTATTTTCCAAGATAATAAACATAAATAGGTGATTTCCATTTTTGGTGGCTTGTCGTCGACCTATTTTACTCAATATCTAGACCGATTTACAAAAATCTTGATACTGGATTAGATTTTTATCTCTATGTAGTCGTTTAATATAGTTGACTCTTGATAATATAATATGAATTTTATAGTACTAAGTTCTGTAGTTGAGTTTTTATGACACAGTTTAGGTCTGTCGCGGAGATTTTACCAATTTTGGTGTCATTTACGAAACGTTGCTTCTACAAAATACCATTGATCCCTTAAGCATAAAAAATACGCCATTTACTTCATTCAGCCACACGCTAACCCGTTTAGGAGGTGGCTGTGGGCTGGGTCGTACCAGTGTCCAACCAGAAATGAAAGAAAACTGTTTTATCACAAAACCCCCGATTTTATGCAATTTTGGTGTACTTAAATTATCCTACTTGTGGCAATAATATCATGTTTTTATTTTGAATATCGGTAGAGTTTTGGTTTGTTTATAATTAAGTTAATGTGTTATTATAACCTTAGTGCACGTAGTTTTTTTTAAAGATTATTTTTCTCGAAAATTCCAATTTTGGTGAGTAAATTTTGGTGGGTAAGAGGGTGTGTAATACATTATTTTTACAAAATACCATTCATTTTTAAAGCATAAAAAATACGCCATTCACTTTATTCTATCACAAGCTAACTCGTCTAGGTGGTGGTTGTCGTACCAGTTTCCCGTAAACACCTAATCTCTAATTTTGGTCGAAACAAACATTTCCACCAAAATTATATAAAAAATGCAAGTTGTTGAAATCCACTCAAATACAGGCTGTAACACAAAACAAAGTCATAATACTTAAGAGTGTGTATGAGTCCCCTGTATAGAGTTGACTCATGACTGAAGAAAGAAGAAAAAGAAAAGTGCGACTGTGATTTTTTTATTATTTTTGAATGGTCAAATTCATGACGTCGCTGGGGCGCTTGCCCATACAAATCACACTTTCAGCGCTGCTACTTTCACAGTGAACTCAATGTACACATACACACCCTAAAGTATTATCACTTTGTTTTGTTACACCCTGTATATTGTGAGTCTATCAGGAGAGTTTCCATCAGTGCAGAAATCTCTCACCTCCCATTGTACGCATTTGATCCCGTATTCCATTTCGACGGTAAACCCAAACGGGACGCGTATCGGCGAAATGAAATGTAATTTTTTACCTGACTGCGGTGAAGCCAAAAAGGCCAGGAAATCATGGTGTGATATAGAAATACGGACGTTGTGCGTTTTTCTGGTGAAAACTATACTATCTCCTTCCCCGGGATTCAAAGAAAAAAATTATCAAAATTGGTTCAGTGGCTTAAGCAAGTAGACAGATAGACACACTTTCGCATTTATAATATAACAAGGGAAATATGGTTACGTAATTAAAAACTAAACCAGCAAACGGAAGTTACTTGGGCACACAAAAAGCAGCGACAGAAGTTAAAAATGTTTAACATTTTAGAAAAAATATTGTATTCATGGAAAAAGTGCGCGGCAATATTTATTTCTCAAGTTTGTTTTGTACGAGCTGGAATATGCTGAACATTAAAAAGTTAAACGCGAAAACAATTTTGTAGGATAAATCATGGCGCTGGATACACGCCGTACACTTTAGCAGATTTATTCTTTAAACATAATATTACATTTTCCCAAAAAGAAAACGTACTCGAAAGTTTAGGTTACCCTAGTTATTAATAACAAAGAGTATAAATTTAGCGGCACAAAAAGACACAACGTCATGTTTTGACCCAAATTTTTGAGACGAAATTATATATTCGACGTATAAATGGTGTTTTGAGTCTCAATCATATTTTACTGCACAAGGCTTAACTGATTAATTTATATTGTAAATACAAGCAACAATGTAAAAAATGACTGACTTTAAATTGATGGCGTGAGAATTTTTTTTACTATTTATTAAGGTCGCTTAGGAAAACGAGAATGAATAAAATTGTTAAACGTAACCTGCCCTTAAATATACCCTTATTCTATTGACGAAAAGGTTATTCTTTCAAAGCTAAGAATTTTAGAACAAATTTTTCGTAATAAAAAGAAAACAGATAAAGATAAGACCAAGCCTTTCAGTTACTGAAAAATAACAAGTGCCTTCAACTAAGCCCACGCAGTCTTTGTAAAATAACATGCTTCTTCTATTCAATATTATTTTATATTTTTAATAGCACTTGAGCAAGACTATTATATTATAAAATTGTAATTTTCATTTATTATATTATTATAATTTATTATAAGAAAAGGTTTGTTTGCTTGCATCGAATTGTCTCCGAAACAACTGGACAGCTCTCGACGAAAAAGATAAATATAGACCAAAAGAAAAAATATTGGCTACTTATTGCGGTTAATTGTCGGTTTGCACGAGTTTGTTTCTGATGAAACGAAGCCACGAGCAAAATGTAGTCAATAATTCAAAAATAAATAATTCGCTCCTAATTTCGGATACTATAATTATTGGAGGTAAATGTATGCCTCTAGTATTAACTGCTAGAGTCAACAGTCGTCGGCGTTGGTTGACAAAGGCACTTTGTAGTAAATAAATGTCACATTAATACACACCGCGCCCCCGGGGGTAAATTCTAAAGCAAAGCCGCTGGAAGCGTTCGCAAACATTTGCTGGCGCCTCGCAGCGCCGGCGACTCGAAAATGCAATTTTCCAAATGCAAATCGAATGCCTCAGACAGATTTAATGCCTTTTACTTGCCGGTTCCGCTCATCATTTCCGCCGAATCGGAGGCCGCAGCCGCAGTCTTCGACTTATTGGACGAATTACGTTCGAGTGGGGAGTCTCAAGAATTTCACAGTTTTTATGGTACTTACCTACGCTTTGATATTCATCTTTGTCGTGGAAAAGCGCAGATAATATTGGATTGGATTCAAGACTTGCAGTCACAATAATGTTTAGGCCATGCTGGATAACCATGAAAGTCGCAAGATCAACGTCGATCGACAAATAAATCGACAAATATCGCCTATAATAGAACAACATGGTCCATGGTACAACATGGGGAGGCCGCATTAGATCTATTCACCCAAAGTATTTTAAGAACGTGCAAAGTTCAATTCGGATGTTTTATTTAAATGGAATAGAGGATGTAAACAAGTTGCGCGTTTGTGTGAACGCAAACTCTCGATAAATTTCTAACATAAATTTCTTACACGCTCCAACTTACGCTCGCCAAGTTTAGTACTTGATTTTAAACTAAGCAGTTTACTGTTGTTAGAAATAAGGATATTTAATCGAATATTTTATAGATTACTGCAAGTGGTTTCGGAAACTCTGTTTTGTTTCCCAAAGAGTCGGATTAAGTGGGGAATACTATTGTCTATACAGCCTGTAACAAAACGAAGTGATAATAGTGTAGGGTGTGTGTGTGTCCCTTGTATAAAGTTTACTGTGAAAATAGCAGCGCCGAAAATTAACAATACTAATGTTATGATAAACTCGAACTTGGCTTGACACGTCCCACGTGTTTGTATATTAAAGTATCATATTAAATTACTTGTAGAAGATACAAAAAATATATCGACTACAGATTTTATGGAATAAAAAAAATACAATAATGTAATTTATAGCATTCAAACATCAAAATAAACGGCTAAGTTTATTTTGATGTTTGTTAACATATTCTTATTAACATAGACGTGTTATACGAAACAAAATGCCGCGACATAATAAAATACGAAAGGAACGATACGGTATTGTAACAAGGAGCGTCATTTGTCAATAGCAGGGAGATTTAGTGTCCTCTTTGTAACGCGCGGCGCCGCCGTAATAACCTGCAAGTTCTCACGTAACGAACTATTCAAAAATAACTGCCAATCGCCTCATTTCCGCCGAACCCACTTTTGCGTCGATTCAATGAATATAATATAGGATTTAAGTCTGCTTCATTTTGATGGAAATGTGAACAAAAACTTGAAAGTGTACACAATTAATGTACCATTACATTTCTTTACTATACGGCGCGTACACTGCACGTGACATTAGTTTTTAGGGTTCCGTACCCAAAGGGTAAAAACGGGACCCTATTACTTCGATGTCTGTCCGTCTGTCTGTTTGTCTCCAGGCTGTAACTCAAGAACCACTATAGCTAGACTTCTGAAATTTTCACAGATTGTGTATATCTATTGCTGCTATAACAACAAATACTAATAACAAAAAATTAAAACCGATTTCCAAGGTAAAAACAATAATAAATCCTTATAATATGAACTAAAAAGTATTAAATAATGTTTCCTATCTAATAGTGCCTTTTTCCGAATTCGGCTAAACCTCAACTATTTCTGTACTCAATCTTCATCATTTTGTAGTCGGTACCAGATATAGCTGAATCTTCAGTTCTCTGACAGAATAGGTATTTGAAACCTGGCACCGACTTCAAAATTATGAAGATTGAGTACAGAAATAGTTGAGGTTCGAAAGAAAAAATGTGTGCCTCACGCTCTGGAGTTAAGGTTGACTTTGTTATGTTCAATTTTGTGGTACATAAGTCGCTTAGAACTTGAATCATTTATTTTGAAACAACATTATATTTTTATTAAAATCGCTATGAAAAGTACCAATTATTATAAGGACATAACGTGATGATATAATTATGGTGTTGTGGGGGCATATTGTATCCATATACAACCATGTGACACTGGTGACCCTGACGTGGTAATTATGATGATGATGATGAATGTAATTTGCATAGTAGCATATGCTTTCAGTTCTTAAAACAGCCCCTAAACCCCCAAACTTGTATCTATAAGGAATCCGGAGTTCTCTTAGTATCTTCGGAACCATAGTATACCTTGGTGCAAAATCTTGCGTTTTGGTAGCATATGCTTAGGATACTTCTCATAAAATTAATCAATCACCATATGTTTCCATATAAATTTTGAGGAGTTCCCTCGATTACTCATGGACCCCATCATCAGATCACCACTTTTGTGAAAATGGGACCAAATTGGAGAGAAACCTAATAGAACAAAATAAAAATTTTGAAAATCGGTTCACAAACGGCGGAGTAATCCTTGAACATACAAAAAAAAACCACAGCCGAACATATTATAACCTCCTCCTTTTTGGAAATCGGTTAAAAATAAAATAAATACAACAAACGTAATTTTTTTGGCTTTTTTTGCTCTTAATAGTAGCAGGTAGGCACTTGAAATACTCACAAAATTCTTAATTATATTTGTTTTTTAATAATAATTAATAAAAAAATTTAAAATAAAATAAATATTTAAGGGGCGCGTGCTCCGTGCGCGAGTCCTACTCGCACTTGGCTGATTTTTTTAGAACTACAGCCCATGTTGAAATTGGTTTAAGACCTTATGTTATTATTATTCATGTCGTCTGAAACTTAAGAATTAATTATCAAAATCATGAATTACATTGGCTGAACTAAATTTAACCAAAGATCTACTACAATTCTTTCAGTTAGCTTAGATTCAATTAAATTAATTAACTTTAATTGAATTTTATGTCTACAATCTACATACTCGTATTGATACTAAAAAATTTTAATTTAATTATCATAAATATATTTTTTTAATTTGACGAATGTTCCATTTTAGCCGACCTCCAAAAAAGAAGTGGTAGTAGTTTATTACATCGAAATGGAATCAAAAGTATTACACAATACACTATTTTTGTAATATTATATTAGAGCAGAATCAACCTGTAGTAGGGCTAGCATAACAACAGTAGACATGGGAAAGAATCGACATACTGACAGATTTTATCGACAAAATGGCGGATTTCCATTGACTAGCTGTCACTTTGTCTTCTCTAACTGTCACTTTGTCTATTCTTCCGCAGAAAGAAACCGTTTCTATGGTGACCATGCTACGCCTGCTGTAGGATATTGAGCGAAGTATTTTTACTGCTCCCTTCCAATATGGAAAAGACCGCGTATAAGAAGAAAAGATTAATGTGTTTCAGAAAAGGGTTTGTTTTATTTATTTGTTTTCGCTTTTCCTTTTTGCTAATTACTTTTTTCTGTAACAGTATTCACTTTGAATTAACTCTGTTTTGGTATTTCGATACCGATGGAACGAAGTTTTTCGATTCAGCTATAAAAGTAAAAATTCTGCTATAAGTTTTTTTTACTTTTTGTGTTCAATATGATTGAAATTGAGCTTGAAAAGTCGTTTTTTATAACACTTTTACTATTTACTGTTTTTAAAATGAGAACCCTTACATATTATCTTTTATTTTAATATTCATAATGGAGTTTACTCAATAAAGATTTAAGTATACGATTTTGCTTTGTTGTAATTTGTTATCGTTTGTCGTAAAGAATAAATGAAATCTGCTCTGCTTTTTAAGAAAACATACTTGAAATACTTATATGAAATTCATTTTCTTAACTTCTCTTGTTTATTTAAAATATTTATTATACCAGTAACATTGACAAAATAATGATTTTCATGTAACCTAAACCATGTTGGCCCATGGCGGACGGAAATACAAGCGATTGCGAATATAACATAGAGGAGCGTGTTCGTACATGCGGGCCACGGCCCAATGCGCTGGTTTAATGCGTTGGCCCAATGTGTATAACAAGCTTTACACATGCTATGCAGTTCCGCAATCATGACGGCAATCATGGTTAAATAGCCCAGTCTGGGAAGGCAAATCTTCGATTTTTTTAAATTAATACTCTGCGTCAACGAAGTACTGCTGAATCAATGTATGACTACGAATAATAAAAACTAATGAGTATGTATGAGTACGAATAATCTGTAGATAGACTCTTGAAGCTTTAGGGTGCGTTTCCACTGAAGCGGAGGGGAGCTTAGCGGTGCCCGAATTGACCAATCATGCTATTCCAGCGTCTGGGAAGGCAAATCTTCGATTTTTTTTTTAAATTAATACTCTGCGTCAAAGAAGTACTGCTGAATCAATGTACGACTACGAATAATAAAAACTAATGAGTATGTATGAGTACGAATAATCTGTAGATAGACTCTTGAAGCTTTAGGGTGCGTTTCCGCAGAGCGGAGCTTAGCGGTGCCCGAATTGACCAATCATGCTATTCCAGCGGAATGACAGCGAAGCGAAGCGAAGATTTCGAGCATGGTGATTGGTCAATTCGGCACCGCTTCGCTCCGCTCCGCGTCAGTGGAAACGCGGCCTTATACTAACTGAATAGTTCTCTAGTGTTGTAATCTCATGCTCATAACTCCGAACTACGAGTAACAGATAGTGTCGGCGATGGTCAAGAATCCTATCATCTGCTGTAAATGCTCCTTTCGTTTACTGAACTGCGCCAGAAGAGGTGTTAATTATTAAAGTTAATTTTTTAGTCTACTTGTGGCATTATTTCAATCCAAAACTTTTTGTGATAAAGGCAGTTTTATATGTTGTCAAAATTAATTATTATTATTTTTAAGTAGGTTTTATTAATTTAGGTTTTCGTAATGAATATCGTTTTTTTTTTAAACAAATAAAGCCTCATACATGAAAATAAGTACGATTTCACCATATTTATTTCATAACTACGACTAGCATATTATCAAAGACAGAAAAGGTAGGAAGTCCCTACCGAAATACCTTCATATTTTCGATGCGGTAGTTTTCATTCGGGTCACCTTTTCTGCCTTTCGCATTTTCATTCATAACCATTTTTTATTTATTTTTTTCAAACTAATATTGTTTTAACATTTTATATTGCATTTACATTATATTATGTTCGTTTAGCGACAGGAAAATAAAAATTAAATTAAGTTAACAGGCAGTTTAGATAACTTCGAATTGATTTAAATTTCGTTTGTCGGTTCATGTATTTTATTCGAAAAATATATTTAAATAGATTATTAATGCAAATATTTCAAGCACAGAGGAAAATAACAAATTTATATTTATTAGAGCATAATAATAATCCGTGCGTTCATGAATTACGCGATTCCAAACGACATGAATTTAAGTTGGAAATTTGTATATAATATAGTTAACAAATAGCCCGAGTGGCTGACGAGATGATTAAATACATAAAACACAATATAAAAAACAGAATTCAAAATTCGTAATTGAGGATTAAAATTGCATATCTCAAAAACTACTGAACCGATTTTGATGAGACTCGCAGTATTCCCTAAGTTGAACAATACGTAGTACAACATAAAATAATTACTTAAATCGGACATGCAGTTCCAAAGATATACGAACACAAACATAAAAACATACGTACATTTTGAAAGGCACATTTGTTCAGATGCTGATAAAGACTAGCATAATATTAAAAATAACTTTGCAGTTCTGGAAATATTACATACTTGATGACGCCCGCAACTTCATGGCGCCAAAATTCGTTTATCGCAAAGGAACCGTACATTTTTTGTGGATAAAAGTATCCTGTATCCTTTCCTGGGACTCAATATTTGATGTAGAGATATTTCTCTATTACCAAATTTCAACAAAATCAGTCCAGTGGTTTGGGCGTGAAGAGGTAACAGACAGATAAACATACTTTCGTAGTGCAAAAAGTTGTTACATACATACGGGTCGAATTAATAATAATTATTGTAAAGGTTAGACAAAAGCATATTCGCAATGATTTGACAAGCATATTTGGTGTTGTTTCGCACACGTACAGTAACATCAGCTCACATGACAAAGTGTGCTGACTGCTGAGGCCAGAACGACATGACGTCATGACGCCTCATTACTGAATCGACTTCAGCTGGACGTCACTTGTTTTCGCATTATTTCTAGCACAGTATGAAAAGTACATGTGATTATTTTGTTACAAAATAAAGTATGTATAACAATAAGCGCTTAACCAATTATTAATGCTTAAAATGTACGAATAGTATACACGAAAGTGTGTGTATTTGTGCCTTCACGCTTAAACTGCTGATGTTTTTGTAATTAGAGTCCCATGTAAAGGTATAAAGTAGTTTTTATCACGGAAAATGTACGGTTCACACGCGAAATTACATCACCTCAAACAAACGATGCATTTTGTCAAAATAAACGTTTTAAACCGTACACAAAATTTTTGAGCTCTAAATATGCACAGTCAAAAGAAAAATATTTTCAGAGGTAAATATTGGCTCTCCCCATAATAGGAAAAAGTAAAATTTTTCAATAAGACCGTAGGTAAATAGCGTACCTAGGAATTTGAATTGGCAAGTTCAAACCATACATATTCAGTTGAAGGAAGCGACGCACTGCGCAAAACTTTTGGCACTCTCGCTTGCATGCAAAAAATGAAAGTGGCTTGCGACCAATAAAATTTTTGAAAGCTTAATCTGACCTACATAATCCCGTGCCATAGCTTATGCTTAAAATATCATTAGTATTTTCCCAATTCTGTTACTCTGCTCTGGCTGCGAGTTTAGTTGGGTTTAACTATTTCTGTTTGAGATAGTTACAAAATATATGAAATGTAATTAATAATACAATGAATGCATAATATATATACTAATATTATAAATGCGAAAGTATGTCTGTTACCTCCTCACAGATAGACAGACACACTTTCGCATTTTGCTAAAATTTGGTATAGAGATACTTTAAGTCCCGGGAAAGGACATAGGATACTTTTATCCCGAACAAATGTACGGTTCCCGGGCGATAAACGAATTGTGTTTCATATAAATTAGTACATCAGTTTTAGCATGAAGTGGAAAGACTCACAATATACTCTATCCTATCATTATAGGATACAAACTATACAGCAGACAGACAACTTTCACCTCAATAATATTGTAGTTTAATATATAGCCAGTGCAGATTATTTGATCTACCAAACTAGGTATTGCCAGCGTCGCAAATCTATTTCATACATAGACTCCAAACCTAGCTTATATTTGAATTGGCACCGTAAGCTGAATCGAAGCGAAAACCGACCGTGAATCTGGAATAACACTATTTAATATAGGTCACTTAAACTACTTGCATTCGACAATTTCAACAGTAAAGTAAGAAATCAAAACTTCGTGGGATTTGACTTTTAAAGGCGTTGCAAGCGACGTGAAAAGTGACACCACACGTCTAAGGGTTGATTCAGACCGCAACGCAACGCGGATTGGATGGATTTCTAAATTTGTACTGAATTGACAGATTTCAATTGAGTGAGACGTCTTGCAAATCTGTCAAATCTATACAAATTTAGATATTATGCATCTACGCGTCGCGTTGCGGTCTGAATTGACCCTTACACTGCAGCTAAACGAGGCGACAAGCCTTCACTTTCACCAACTAATATTCTTTGTATGGGATTGTATGAGGCAGCAGCAGTACGCGACAAAAACCGTCATACTATTGTAACGTGAAGTGTCGCATCATGTTATAGCTCCTCTGTACTGTAGTCACACCAAAAGCGGTTTCACCTCCAGCGAAATTTTCAAATCCAATACATTTATGAGTTCTCACGCCGCCGAAATTGTCGAATACAATTTGTCCAAGGGCCCTGGAATAACGCGAACGTCGGAAAATATTTGTCATGGTTACCAGCTTCGCTTTACTTCACCTCGGGTCGTGCTCTGTCGAAACTTTCAGACTTTTTTAATTTTCTCGGTCTAGAAGGTGCCGTGCTGTTCTCGGGAGCGTTAACTGTTAACTCGCCAACTTTCCTAACACATTTTAATTATAACCTGTGCTGACTTTATTTGTAAAGTATGGCGGAGCTGTAGTCGTAGATGAAAGTTTATAAGTTACATTTCGACTGCGATTACGTCTATCTTATTGGCAGGTATTACTATAACTGCGATACTGCGATTCGGCCTATTACACCATCAATATTATCACGGAATCGTGATAATACTGATGCGTGTAATCTGCGCCATTGCCATTTTGGCATTTATTCTAATTTACATATATTATCGAAATGCAATTTTTGTTTTATTGCACTAATAAAAACAACGTAATACAATAACAATTTATTGTTTAAAAAATCAATTTACAGTAAGTTACAGTACTTGTAACATTCGTTAAAACTTGATTGGTCAGATTTATTAAGATTTTTGCTAACACTTTAACTTCGAAACAAACATCGTGATAAACATGCTATCTGTGCCCGCCTTTAAACGGTCTTCCGCGTTAAATTTCGAGCTGATATCCGCAAAAATTACATCAAAGCGAGAGCAAATATTTTTAACTGAGAATATCTCGGCCATTAACAAACTTTAGAGGACTAAAAAATAAACACTTAAAACACTAATGGAGCAAGTTTTATCAAGTAAAACGGGGGTTTACTTAAATATGTATTAAATGAAGCAGAAACATGCCCTACTCGAGTGTAGATCTTGTTCGCAAAGTGCTCCGCTAAAAGACCTTTTGTTAATATTTGATTTGAGTAAATGTACGCGACCTTTGTAGGATTAGTTCGTTCGGTAGGCCGAATTTTGACTAAGTATTCAGAAATGTGACATTGAATTATGAACTTTATCTTCGCCTAATGTTATTTCATTATACATATTTATATCTAGAGACCTATATTATTATCCTCCTTGCTAAAAAAATACAAATAATGAAATAGAACGTAATCATCCTGATGAAATAAATTATGTTATATGAACTTCTTTTGCTTCATTTTGTTAGCAATCAATCAATAAAGAAAGCTGAAAATTCATAAATTAATATGTAAGTATAAATTCGATTTTCAGCTGTCCTTGCGTGCGTTTTATTCGCTTTTAGACGTTATGACTCAAATTTCTTCAATACATAAATCTTTTTGCGCTAAGGTGAAAGTTATAAGTATAAAATGTAGGCGTGATAAACAATGATAATATTATCATTGGTGATAAAGCATTTTAATCGTCCGTAACTCGTAAGTCGTCGAAGGGCCTAAGTATATTGTGCTCGTTGTAAGGATTGCAATAATCTTAAGCCAAAGCCGGAATAATTTATTCAATATCCATTAAACAGGAGAATGAATATTTCTTTTTTATATTTTTTATGAAATGTGTGAATTATATGACTATGACGTGCGAAGTATAAATTTAGACATATTAAAAACCTCTGGAATTTTCCAGCAGTAAGCAACCTGATAACGAAGAGTTATAGCTAAGTTCTCTTTCCTATGTGAGATGTTAAGCATAAAAAACTAGATCAAAATCTGCTCACCCGTTGGGATGCTACGATGCCATTGACAGTCACACACACGGACAGAAAGTCATGTCAAACTTAAAAAAAACCCTTTTTGTCGGGGGTTAATAAAAAAATTCCGACCAATACGACCTGCAAACCTTCAAGAAGAGAGCGTATTCCCTCTTAAAAGGCCGGCAACGCATCTGCAGCTCTTCTGATGTTGCGAGTGTCCACGGGCGACGGTAGTTGCTTTCCATCAGGTAAACCGTTTGCTCGTTTGCCCCCTTATTTTATAAAAAAAAATCAACAGCATACATCTAAAGATTACCAACCGTAAAATCAATGACGGGAACATTCGAAGAAACTTGGCAAGTTTTCCATACGAGCGAGTCGGTCGAAAATCTATTTGCTCGCAGTATCACCATAATAAACATCAAAGTGCAAGAAGGATAGGAAAAAATTGGCACATATTTCAATCCGTATGCCATTTGGCAGTACACGTATTGGCACGATCGTGCCATATTGAATACATAAAGCAATTAGAAACAATATTGCGAAATTATTGTATCAATTTTAACTTTAATTGGGCTCTACATCGCTTTTTTTCTGTTACCGACCAAATTAGTGTTTGTATCTTCTAAAACAAAGTACCTATTGCATTGAGTTTGTTAGTGTTATGGAAAGCTTTTCTATACATATAATAAAACTGTAGAAATGAAAATTAATGAAATACATTTTTCGCAAATATATTTGTCTTCTTCCAACTTAACATCTGGTGTATAAAATTTTTCCCCCCCACCCCTCTAAGGGGACAAAAGAGGGGGTCAGATTTTGTATCAAACTTTTTTCTTTAACACGAAAACTACTGATCCGATTTGCATACGGTTTTCGCAGATATATTTGTCTTCTTCCAACTCAACATCCTCCATTTCCCCCACCCCTCTAAGGGGGTCAGATTTTGTATCAAACTTTTTCTTTAATGGACTTACTTAATATTATTTACTGTTTTCCAACTTAACATCTGGTGTATAATTTTTTTTTCCTCACCCCTCTTAGGGGACAAAAGAGGGGGTATGATTTTGTATCAACTGTTGAAGTAAAAATACTTTATATGGCAAAACAATTTTTGCCGAGACAGCTAGTCTTATATATTTTGTTTGTTGCTGAGTGGTGAAATGTTGTATTCGTGAAAGTGTAGGTTAAGGGTCAGCATAATGCTATATTTATAATGACACTTAGTAGAAGAAAATAAATTAAAAAAATAAAAAAAAATAAAAAAAATATTAAATATAACAAAAAGTACTGTTTTTCTATTCGAATAGGCCCTGAAACTACTATACTAGTCCAAATGATGAATGGCTTTATTCCACGGAGGACATAAAATTATTTTTATCGCAGGAAAATTTTCGTTTCCTTCCGTGGGATCTTATTTTTCGCTTATGGCGTCTAGGGAAACATCTATTTGGAAATTAACTAAATAGACGGTCAATTAATAAGAGCTGTTCGAATTTTTTTTTTTTTCAAGCAAAATGTAATTATTATAATTACAATACTGTTAAAGATTATTGTAACACGTGAAATTGATTCCTAGGCAGTTGACAGACCAACGTCATTTGGTCAGATCATGTCAATTTTGTTAATTGTGATCTGTCGGTTGGGTTTGACGTAACGCGACCAAACTACGTAGGTCCCCCATCTGCCTAGGAATCAACTTCTCTGATAGTACATACCTTACACTTACATACTTAGGTAAATTTCCATACAGCTTGCAAGGTCAAAACACCCATTCGAGGGAACAGTTAAAAATAATAGCTACAGTTAAACACAGTAATGCTTATTAAAATAAAATCAAATTATACAAATACAAAACATTCAATATTCGATAAAATCTTATTAAGTATTTAATTTTCTCTCTCGTTATACTACTTATTTATAACCCTAAAAAACTTACATCAATTTCTGCATACAACTTTTAATCTCACTTCACTGTCACTCACAGATCACTGGTAGAGTTGACCAAGTTTTTTTTAGGTTTACGTAAGTTACGCGGGATTCGCGGGCGCCGGGACCCGCGAGCACTCAGCGTAACGGCCGACGTCACTGTAAGCTCCCGTGCCGCCGGTCCCGCATAGCGCATGCTCTGTCACGGTAGATTCACGAACCGTATTTTAGAGCACGAAGGTCGAAAATATCCCCGCTTTTGCAGCCACTCTAACCAAACTTATTTTTCTTTTACTATTGTTTCGAATTCGAGAAACACTTGTTTGATAAATATCTCCTAGTGTTGAAAGCACAAGAATTATTACGGGCATCGTTCCAATAACATCTACATGTACCTTACTGTTTGCCAAACCTATAACCGCCTTGATGGAATCCTTAACGTTTCAGGATAAAATCAATTGTTTCCGTAATAAATGCTACCTCGCAACAAGTAAGCGAGTGAAATCTTCTACATAAGTTGTGTAAATTGCAATACTTTAATTTTTTTATGTCTGAGATGGAAACGTATTTCATAAAGTTTTTTTTCGTTTTTTTTTTATTCATGGCGACTTTATTTGTGTATAAAACTTCCTACATTATTACGCATAATTGAAATAATTTACGTTAGCCACTCGTCTGGTTCCAGTACATTTACAGTGAAAGTTTATAATTCATGAAGCAAATTGTTAATTACAATGTGAAGTTTATAATGGGTCTGAAGAAAGTTAACAAAGTTTATATTATTAAATATTGCCCATTGTGGTAATTATTACATTCAAATGCTAGGACTTTTTGGAATGGTGCGGCATATGACCAAAGCTACCAAGAACAACGTTGTTGGCTAAGCGTGGTTGGAAAATTGAGCCGTACAAGCAAACAAGAATGACACATCATTATTCTCACTCAGTGATTATAGTTAAGATAATATAAACAAGTATGACTTCATTCCTGGTTTGGCTATGTCAAACTTGTCTATATCTACGTTGTACTCTTCAACTCCCATAAGGCCCGAGTGGGCCGCGAGAACAAAAGATTTCCAAGAATCCGCGATCGAAGGATTAATAACAATACTGCCTTCCATATACTAGCGCCGGTAACACAAGAGTCCGTATAATTGAAATGACTTATATACAATGTATACGTTGTATACAATACGTCATTCCAATTAGTTAATAAATTGAACTTTATACTAGCGTTGTGTTTGTTAATTTCAAACACGATGCCAATTAATTACCTGTCCCCACTCCCCAGTGAAACCGATAAATATATGTGGGTATGCCCACATGTGTTGGCTCATCCGTACACATGTTTTCATGCCGTTATAATTAGTTTTAGTCATTAAAGCGATTAGTGGCACAATCAGGTGATAATGAAAATAAATCGAGTTATCGATTCAGTTTTTAAGCCATTGCATAGCTTTTATCGCGGGCTTTGAGCGCGGCGACCGAATTAAGAAATTTCGTAACGAAAATAAACCTAGCCCCCGCTCCGACCGACGGTCGGTGCGGCGTTGCCGTGCATCATCTAACGTAGTTTCGGTTTGGCAGACTTCGGTACGGTGTTTGTGTGCGTGCGACTAGACGTATGCGACTTATAATTACATTTAAAGTTGATTAAAAATGCAATGCAATAGCTTTACCGCGACAGTCCCCGAGTGCCACACGTATTTTTGATACTCTCATATTACGTTATCCGATAATATTGAAGCTGTATAATCCTCGCTGGAGAGGCTGCCGTCTTCTATGAATTGCGTTGCAATACCCTGTGACTCTCCAGTGTCACAGGGCCAGCTGTCAAAGGCAGACCTTGCGGGTATAAGAACTTTTACCAGTATATTCACAATTCACGACAAAAGTGTCGTGAACATACATACATCCTTACTTATTTCATAAACAACATCATACAACATGTATTAAAATATACTATGAATTTCCTCCAGCTCATAGGAATCCTTTATTCGTTTTTCCACAGGAATTTAGTAATGCCTTAAGCGATACATTAGTTTATTGCATATGTTTGTGTCGGCGCGGACGTGCGCGGAATACGAAGCTCTTTTTGCACACCGACGTCTGTACAAACTGGATTATCGTCTATACAAAAATGATCGTTTTCATCACATTTTTTTTTTCAGATTCAGTATGGCGGCAATGGTGGAAGTAAGTGGACATAATTAGTTTTTTCTTAACACTATTTTAACACTTCTATAGCAACTGTGAAACTTTAATATTAGTAAGTGCGATAATCATTATCATAACTAAACGTAAAATTATTAATGTGCGAAGCATAATTAGTGCTACATAATACATTATTTGTATACTTATTTAATTTTCATAACCTATTAATGCATAATCTGCATTAAACTTACTTAGTTAAAAATGTATTCCAACGTTGTCTATGTACTCTCTCACTTATAAAAATGTTTACACAACGAATAACTATACAAGGTCTGTTAGTCTTTGACTGGCACATTAGAAAAGTTACATAACAGAGAAAGACAGCGAACCTGTAGCCCTAGCACGGCGACCAGTAGAAATGCGAAAGTATAGACAAACTGTGGTCATAAACTTACGGTGCCGTTCCGATCTTTACCGCGGCTAATCGCGACCGACAAAAATTCAATTAAAATGCCACTTTATGACAGACTATAGTATATGTCATAAAGTAGGATATTATTTGAATTTTTAGGACTATAGTTAGTCATAAAGTGGCATTTTAATTGAATTTTTCGGAACGAAAAAAGATCAGAACGGCACCTTAAGTTTATCTCCACAGTTTGTGACTATAATCTGTCATAAAGTGGCATTTTAATTGAATTTTTCGGAACAAAAAAAGATCGGAACGGCACCTTAAGTTTATCTCCACAGTTTGTCTATACTTTCGCATTTCCACTGATCGCCGTGCTAGGGCTACAGGAATAGTAAATGCTGCATAAATATTATCCTTATTAGTATGACGGGTACAGTTTTTGGCTTAAAATGTCAGTATCCTCTGTAAGAATATAGCCTATTCCAGAACATTCTTTTCCACGTGTTTGCACGTATATCATGTCAGGGGCGCGCTAAATGTTCATGTAAACATGTCTGAAATATCTCCCGCCTTGTATCCAAGACTTCGTTCCGGTCGAATTGACTTCAAAATGTCTTGATTGGCTGAGAAACAAGAAAAGTGATTTGATAGAAAGTATGGAAATAAGTTTATATTTTGAATATTTGGCTATGATGAATATTTATTAATAAGGAAACGGCTTTTATATGGCTGGATGGCTTAACTAATTGAATATTAACTTGATGTCCTTAAACCAACACGTAAAAATAAAACAGTATTCAATAACGAATATTTCAATACTTCCTTAGGGTCAATTCAGACTGCAACGCAACGCGTAGAAGTAGATGGATTTCTAAATTTGTACTGAATTGACAGACTTCAATTGCGTGAGACGTCTTGCATATCTGTCAAATCCAAACAAATTTAGAAATGCACCCTATGCATCGTGTTGCGGTCTGAATTGACCCTTAATATTAAAATTTAAAATCAATAATTTACAAAGGCACTACTATACTTTAAATAATACATTCGTATTATACATCACATGAATGCTATTTATTCTGTGCGAGCGAGCCTCCGCCTGGGTAGTGGATGAAAATAGTCACAATCAATAGTGGCAGTAAACCAGCGCTGCAACGTCTGCTGCTTATAAACTGTTCTAAATTAGATTCTCTCTTTAAACTATTCCAATAAATCTATGAGTGTGAAAAGTCGCTTGTGTACGGGCTCCGACGGCGGAAGCATAAAATGCAGACTTTTGTCTCTATTATAGATTAAATACTGCCAACCTGTTGGTGTGGAAAGTCGGACATTTTATTTCGTTGAACAATTTTAGATTGTCGACATTGAAAATGTGCAAACAGTCAATCTATTGTTAAATGTAATATTATATCTATGGCTATTTGCAAATTTAACGAGACAGTCTATGCATTAACAAAGCCAGATTTTTGCTGCCGCAGCCACGTGAAATAAGTTTGATCCCCTATTTAACACACTGAGGTAGATTTTTTAAAAATCCTTCTAGATTTGTGAGTGTTTACTGTTTTGACGTTATAATATAGACGTGTGAAAAATTTCAAGTTTGTAGCTTAGTCTTTTCCATAAGATATAAATAGTATCTCATAATCCACAAAACCCTGTCTCACTTATCCTACTCCTCCTAATCTTCTAATTAAGTCTGAAAAATGTTAATTACATTAATCAATCAAGAACCTCTTTGAAAGCTTATTCATTTAGGAGTAAAACGAGCTAAAAGAGCCAAAGAACTAGTCAAACGTTCTATCGAGCTCGCTGTAATATTTAACGCCGCAACTTCGTAATAACACAATGAATCGCGTTAATAAATGATGAGAGTGAACCAGACGTTGGCCCGCAAACCTCTAAGGCGGTCAGTGTTACTAGCTCTCAAAAATATTCACCCCTAAATATAAGTCGGAAGGAAGTAGCCTTCGGGGTTTTCGAGTTAGATATCATAATCAGAAACGCATAAATCATAATCAATAACATTTTTTTTTTGAAAATTCCCCTCAAAACTTTTCCTTATTACGAAACTTTTAAAATCGAATAATATGTACTTGTGACATTATTTTGCTACGTTGTGTTATAACACGATAATCGACATTATATTATATCACTGTACACTTAATAACAAGGAAAACTAGATCATGTCAATTTTAAGGACAATCAATTAGAAGCCGATACCAAAAAATAAACTTAGAACGACTCTAAAAAATCCGATTCCAATAAATTTTTCCCAAAACTTAGGAGCAAAATGCCTTAGCTGGTAACACCGAAGGTGGTAGCTGACCCAATTAATGGCTCTGGGGGCGAATTAATCTGGACATAAGCCCTGGCCGTGAGCCGTGACGTATGTCGGACGCTGATCCATTTATTTTTTCACTGTCAACAAAACCCAAAGGTGGTTAATGGTTATTATTTGTTTCATAATATACACTCAGAATTTTGATGATTACTTAACGCAAAAATAAAGTTATTTAAAGAAACTCCAATTATGTATTTTCTTTCAACCTCTTTATTAAACTAAAATGAAGTAATTTTATTTATTTTTATTTTTACTTTATTATTATTAAAACTCTCTGAGTGCAGCGTAAAGAGTTGTAGATAAGGCATTGAATAGCTTTTTAAAAATATTTGCTATTTTACCCTACGGAGATACTAGATATAATTTTTAGCTCTTATTAGTATTCATTACGTGAATAATTGATAAACACACAGCTGAAGCTTTCACCTTTATAATTTTGGTGTAATATTATGTGATAGTGGTATAGAAGTCTAAAAATCATGTAAATATAATCTATATATTAATACGCGAGCGAAAAACTTTGGATCCCTTTTGACAAAAAATGCGGAAACGTAGGTGATTTTGCACAGTTATAGTTTATATGGTGAAGGAGTGCATTTTTTAATAAATAAAACATTACACACACTACAACACACACACTAGGAGATTTTGATTGACAAGCCTATACACACGAATTGTACTCTTTTATTTATGGTTTAAGTCTGTTGTCAAATTGAAAATAGATTTAGTTTTTTTTTATTGAATCTTAAATACTGTTAGACAACTATTACATGGCCAGTCTGTCATCATTTGACTTTATAAATCTGAGACTGTCGCAGGAATAATGTCTTAAAAATAATAAAGTCAATATTTTGACAATAGAATATCAATAGAAAAGCGTTGAAATTTGAAATTTGACCTCAAGTATTAAATTATAATTTTTTTATTTTAGGCCGAATTTCGACCATTGGGCGATCTCTTGTATTACAAAATACTTGATTGTAACAAACTTTCGTAATATGAGTTTATTTCAAACGAATAAACTTTATAAGGGTTTGTATATTTCAATATCAATAGCCCCATAATGTCAATATTTTATAGTTCAGGATACGTCCAAATCCCATAAAACTGGTCCTCACTCCTCGAGCTCACCAATAAATTCCGACAATGTCGCCAAATGCTCGCTACACTTGCATCTGAATTTTAAATTTGGAATATTCAGTACGTCGACATCTAAATAAGGAAATACAATATTCATAATTCGAATGAAACATGCAATAGTGCACTTGGTATTGTAAACTCGTATACCTCTAGGTATTTCGCGCCTTTGACAAACTATCAAACGTGTGGTGAATTCGGAATAATTATATGAAAGTATTGGTTTGAAAAGAGGTGGCAAAGGAATCAACACTACATAAACTAGATAGTGTCCACAACTGTGTGCGAAAAAGTACATTTTATCGCAATAAAAACTATCACATTATTCTCCGATAACCGGAATACCAAATTTCTTCGCCACAGATTTCGTTGGGTTGAGTGTATGAAGTGATAATTGGTAACGGACCGATAGCCCAATAGACAGATAGACAATCACATTTTTAGTCATTGAGATATAAGTACTACGTGAACATGTTTTTAGTATTTATTGTTCTTTTCTACTGGCAAGATTTTTACGTCTAATGTAGCCTCAGTCCTTACATAGCTTAAGTATTAAATGATAATAATTCTTATTTATCATTTCTCGCAATTGTAAAATAAGTAAGTGGATGGTCTCTTATTTTCATTTTGCCATTTTATTTTTATTTGGGAAAAATACAAAGCTTAATATCGTCGGTGCGCGGCATTGAGATATACGTAGTACTTATATCTCAGTGGTGCGCGGTTGGATTTTTATTCCCATGAATATTTAATTTTATTCATTTTCATATAATTTCTGTCGAAATTTCCCCAAGAAATAGCGACACGTTGTCGCACTTTAGGCAATTTGGTACAATCATAAGCTATTAGGAAAATGCGGAATAAAAACGAGAGATAAAGCTTGATTTTATTCAAAAGAATGTAACGATAAACAGGAGAAAATGCGAACCTACGAATAATATTTAGTACTATTTATTCGTAGTACAGTAAGTAATAATATTTCTTTGTGATTATGATGTCTATAGAAGATTAATAGGCATAAGTGAAAATATTATAAATGAAAAATATATCTGTCTGTGTATCCGTTTGATGAAAATATCATCGCGCTTAAAAAGATTTTGATGAAATTTGGTAGGGAAAAACTTTTAATTCCAGGAAAGATTTTGTCATTGAAATTGTACGGTTCCCGCGCGATAAACAAATTTCAGCGCAACGAAGTCGCGAGCAACATTCAGTTAAGAGGGCGACTAACGCAAAAAATCAAACATCGTCCTTCTTTCTTTTAACATCGTCCTTCTAACATTTTAAAAATCCGCCAAGTCAGTGTCTCAATGATAAAATTTTATACAATGTGTTAAAATATAAACTTAGTTTAATGCTCCGTGCATTAAACTAAGTTAATATTTTAACACATTGTATAAAATTTACGGCAATATATGAAAAAAAACGTGAAAATTAGATGCATCTTTGTGAGTTTTTTCTATGGAGAAAATTTTAAGATATCGTGTTTTCGCTCAGATCTAATTCTTGGAAATATAAAGTAGTATCTATTTTTAGAAAATGAAACCATTCAGAGCTTATTTTCAAGTATAAAAATGAATTATAAAATCGACAATTTTGGGTTAGTCGCCCCCTTAAGGATAAAAATGCAAGTAGAGTCGGGGATAAAAACTAGCAAGCCATAAAAATAAATCAGGAACACAGGCGTTAATGACAATATTTATAGAAGCAGTTGAGACCACGCGGCGCCCACCGATTGTGCTGCCTGTAAGTGGCGTTTAATTGAGACAAGTTTAACTAAATAGAGTTCAGTTTTTCCCCGTGAAAAGTTTGGAGGTAGTTTTTAGGGTTCCGTACCCAAAGGGTAAAAACGGGACCGTATTACTAAGACTTCGTTGTCTGTACGTTTGTCTGGCTGTCAGTCTGTCTGTCTATCTGTCCGTCTGTCTGACCGTCTCACAGTGTGATAAAAACCTCGATTTTGTTTCACCTCGTTTTTCTTTCAAAATACTATAGTTGATAGCTATATAAACATTACAGTAAAAATCCAAGATCGATATTCTTTGTAGTTTTTATTTTAAAGAGTGTCAAAGTTGTCATTTTTCCGGGTCATAAATTTGCATAAAAAATTAATAAAAAAAAAACTAATCAAGTAACATTAATTTTTTTTTATACCAATTGAATAAGCACCTAATATTTTACTTTTTCTCCAAATATGGTTAACCTACTGTGATTAAGTAGGGAGATATTAATTTATTTATTAATTTTAGTTTTTCATTTTCATTTTTAATTTTGCGATTAGATCGAATTAGTAAAAGTTTTAAGCATGAAACGATAGTGTGAGTAATCCTTTATCAATATTATTAAAAATCACACTCTAATAACCTCTGTGTCAGAAGTTATATCCGATTAAATTTTTTTTTATAAAAAGTCGGATTTTTTGTACCTAGGGTTGTCACTAAAGGTCTGTTGTTTGATTTATCCGGTTGATACGCAAATTCGCAATCGATATCCTATACGAAAATTATCAAGATCACGTTTAGGCAGGTCTAATAAAATAGTAATCTAAAAAGTGAAAAAATATAACGTATATTAATGAATTTATACGCTGAAACAATATCTAATCAGTAATCACCTTCTGATGTAGTCGGGGACAATAAAATATCAACCGAAAAAATCAAACAAGAGACCTTTAGTGACAGCCCCTCTCCGTATGTCAACTAAAATCTGTCTTTAAGCCTTTACCGCCTAAAAACTTAGTATTTTTTCCTAGAAACTTTTTATGTGGTTTTTAGTGACGTAAGAGAGTGATGCCCTAAGGACGGATTTTTTTTGTGCTTCCTCTGGTGCCCCCTCAGACGTGATACCCTAGGCAATTGCTTAATTTGATTAAGGGTTAATCCGTTACTGTCCCGATTCCAAAGAGGAGTATTAATTGTACCTGCATATCAGCAGCTGCCTGTAACGTCGTAGCTCCCAAATATAGCTCATCTAATGATTTTTTTTAATTCTTAATTTTAATTTATTAAAAATTAATTAATAAAAACTTCTCAAAATATAGTGCTCGATGTATTGTCAAAAATCTTACTTATTCCCATAGCGTTACATGAAATTTTGTTTTACTTTTGAAAGACTTTTGTCTTTAACCTTTTTAAATTTTTAAAAGATACAACGCCCAATTGGTGGCAGGCGCGGCTTATAAAATCGTCCAAAAACATGAAAACAATTTATGCATATCAGCGTTGTTATATCGAAAACAATTTGTTTTCAATGGAACGAACCCCTGTTATTTACTGTTATTTTATGATACCTATTAAACTAAACGGCAAACTACACGGTACAAAATTACAATACAGTTTATGAATAACAAAACACAGCTATTCCCTCAATACAAATATTAAAACTACAATAGTAGTTTTAATATTTGTATCAATAGAACTATTTTGTATTTCAATATATGAGTAACACGTGCTAGGTAATTTGGAACCAGCTGTATTTTGTATACATAGTTTTTAACGTACAATTCAAAACGGGAAATAATAAAACGAGCGAATAAAAAATTACTTTGCGACTGATGATGAACATACTGTTTTAATAACATGAGCGGTATGAATTTGAGTAAGCGAAAAATAAACTAAACTAACGACTAATATTTGATTTATAATAAAATCCAGAACGAGCTTACAAAAAGTGGATTGTTATTAATCTATTTCAGATAATAAAATTCTATCCGAGCGACTGTATTACTAAGTGAGCGACTGGAAATACATAGCGGGCAACTTCAATATTAAAGATAGATACAATTTTTCTAAGTGAGGTTATACATTACGAACTACTAAAAAGTTCACTTTGAGCAAACTTCTGTGAGCTGCTTTATCAATGATTATTGGTTACTGATATTCTATTTGAGTGTTTATATTTTATATTTTGATACGTGTTTTTAATGAAAATCTCGAAAGTGAATAACTATCAGAGATAGAAAGGATTTCATACTTTGATTTGATGGTCCTAAAATATGGATTCGCGTCAGTGGAAACGCGGCCTAAAGTCTAAGTCTAAGGAACTCCGTGTTGGCCCAATACGACTTTTTTGGGTTAGGTTAGATGGCCTTAGCCATCGTGGTTATTTTTTTGTGAACCACCCAGAAGTAGGAGCCCCGGGTAAACTAATAACACTTATTTAAGATAAAATGCCGCTCAGTATAAAAAATACATTTGCCAAATATTGAAAAAAATACAGGACGTAACGTTGACACTCAAACAGATATTACGTCGCTCAAATATTATGAAGCTGCTCATTTTGTATTTTAAGTAACTCAAATAAATAATTTGTAAGTTGCTAAAATATTTTGATCCTTTTTTTCTTATAGCGGCTGATTCTGTGTGTTAAACATGCAAATATAAAAATTTATCCAATGATCAAGGATATTTTACGAAAATCTGCTGTCAAAAATTGCCATCAGATTCTGGTAGACCTATACCGAGTTTTGAAAGATAATAGGAAACAAATAATAATAACGAGTTTTGATATTTATATAGGGTTCAATATTTTTATCCTAAAACAGAAGTTATTTAAAAAATAAATTTGGAAAGAACACGTCATTATTTAATAACCCCCAAAAACTATAACTCGAAAATACACGAGCGTAAAACCTCTTTTATTTATCATCACCGTGTCATAGTTCATGCGCTAACCAAGGGGGTTTATGGTCCTGTAAAATTGGTGGATCGTAAAGCGGGAGCGTGCGATATTTTAACCGGGAGTCATTAATATGACACATTAACCGGCCCCCCCTTTGCCCCACCGGGACAGTCCGTGCCAACGGCGCACTCATTTACTGCCACTACTTCGATTTCAGTTATCGGATATGATTTTAATATTATTAATTAGAGAGTTGGGAAAAATAGGAGAAGCGTATCTTGTTTGTTGTATTAATGTGCGTCATAAAGCGTGGTGAAAGACTTTGTTATTTTTTTTAAATAACAAAGTCTTCAGTCACCAGGTTTCAGAGGTTTGTAAATTTAGGTCGAATACTAGATATATGGAAATCACTAAAACATATATATATATATATATATATATATATATATATATATATATATATATATATATATATATATATATATATATATTATATATATAATATTATATTATATAATATTCCGTACCCAAAGGGTAAAAACGGGACACTATTACTGAGACTTCGATGTCTGTCTGTCTGTCCATCTGTCTGTCCGTCTGTCTGTCCGTCTGCCTGTCCGTCTGTCTGTCCGTCTGTCTGTCCGTCTGTCTGTCCTTCTGTCTGTCTGTCTCCAAGCTATAACTCAAGAACGGTAATAGCTAGAGAGTTGAAATTTTCACAGATTTTGTATATCTGTTGTCGCTATAACAACAAATACTAAAAACAAAATAAAGTTAATATTTAAGGGGGGCTCCCATACAATAAACGTGATTTTTTTATTTTTTTTTACTCGTAATCCATAATGGCAACATGTAGGTACTTTAATTAATATACACAAAAATTCTATTTATGTAATAATAATATTAAAATTAAATAATTGAGGGGGCCTCTCATACAAAAAACACAATTTTTTTCGCTTTCTAACAGTACGGAACCATTCGTGCGCGAGTCTGACTCGCACTTGGCCGATTTTTAATAACAGCTGTAATCCAGGCGTAGATATCGTGGACAAATATTATTCGTTTTACCATATTAACCCGTTCTTTTAATTAAATAGCCCGTATTTATTGGGACGAGGTCCCGTAAATGTTTTCATATAATGTTTATTCTGCATAAAAATACCCGAAACCGTCTCCATATTTACATAATATTGTTTGCGGGTTGTTTTTCCTCGCGCCTCCCGATTTAGGGTTAATTTCATTTTATTTTTGCATAGGCTTAAGGGCTTATCTATGCTATATTTGAGCGATAGGTATTTAAACTACAAAATAAATACTTTTCATCCACCTTTCCATCATCATAGATGTCATTTTAAAAAAGAGTGACCAAAATATAATATTTTTAACTTTCAAGAAGCTAAGTCTTGTCCGTTTGTTTTATTTTGTCAAGAAATGTGCTGTAAATACATTACACTCCTCTCGCCTCCGTGGTCCAGCGGTTAAGAGCATGGCTCTTGACTCGGAAGTCGTGGGTTCGATTCCCGCGTTGGAAACATGTTATTTCCAAGATTGGTTAGGACAATGCACCTGATTGTCTAACAAGTAAGATGATCCATGCGTCGGATGGGCATGTAAAAAAGTCGGTCCTGCGCCTGATCTCTCGCCAGTCGTGTCGGTCTTCCGTCCCACTGGGTTATGAGAGTAAAAGGAATAGAGAGTGCTCTTGTGTACTGCGCACATACTTGGGCACTATAAAATTACTCCTGCGTAGCTACCGTCACCGAAACCGGTGTGGGAGTTATTATTATTATTCTTTAGATTTTTCTATTCTCCTTCATGGGGTTACTTCTAAAGTTGCGGGCTTGTGGCCAAACAACTTCAGGTAAGCTATGATGTTAATTAATGGACAAAAACTTTCTATTATTATTATTACACTCCTCTCATTTTGAAGAAAATAAGAAGATTGAATTTGTATATTCCGTGAGGCACAATCAGTAGCGAAAAGTTTTCAATCAAATCGGTTCGTGTCGGACCAATTTTCTTTACTTCTTTTTATTATTGAATTTGAGTCATCGATCCTTTTTATGGGAATAAAGACGAGTAATCAAATCATTGTTCAAATAATTTTAAAAGTTAATTTTATTTAAATAAATATTACTAACTTGAAATTAATGAGTATGTATTTGATAAATTATACAGATTAATATGCTATTTACTATCGCAGTGGTGATTCCTTATTACAAATGCCTTTTGATAGACTCATTTACATTCTGCCTAAACATATAATTAAGTTCGTTGCTTAACTCTTTACTCATGTAGTGTACGACGTGAAAAATATCCCTTAGTCGATTTTACAACGATAATTTTCCAGCAAAATATAAACAGTCCAAATGAAAAATATTTAAACGTTTTAAAGAGAACGCGGGGCGTTATCGTTAAACCTTTTTATCGCGTTTCGTTAAAAAGTGTTACGTATTCGTAGCGGCGGCGCAGATAAATTCTTGGGCGATTGTATCAGTAGAAAGCAATTAAGATAAGCAACGCGGCTGTCGCGAAGCAAGTGTGCCCGGAGAGCCGGAGCCCCGGACACGCCGATTTATGTGTCCCCGCACACGCCATAAGCTTTGTCCACACTGTGCATTTTTTTGGTTCGTCAACGGCATGCGTCATGTCATAGCGCAGTCAACAGCGTACGTGAGGCATGCCCGTGACGCATGCGATCTGACTGTATCCAAAACTTTCGCTTAGTTCTATTTTTTCTGGAATTTCTTATGACCAAATAAGCCGCACATATTCCACCCAGTAAAACGTTCTCGTCGCACATGTTACAAAGCTGACAGACACTGCAACTGAACAAAAATGACAATGTTGGCGTTGCGTTCGTTAACGCATTAAATTATTGAAAGCGCCAAACGAAAGTTGAATACAAAGAAGATGACGAAAATTGAAGACGAAAGCGCATAGTGTGGACATAGCTAATCATCCACGCCGCACTAAAGGTACAGTTACACATGCTCAAAAATAGCATGCTTATTAGCATGCTTAAAACAAGCATGCTGTTTGAACTCAATACATATTTTGCTTCTATTAAGCATGCTTATTATAAGAGTAAAACTGATCGATACTACCACAAACCTGTCAACACGTACTTAAACCCCGCCCCCCGCCACCCGCGCCGCAGGTAGCATGCTCGAAAATCGCGCGTGTCGATTTTTAAGTATGCGCGAAATAAGCATACCTATTTATAAACATTGCATGCTCGTAATCAGCATTTGCTCGGTTGAAGCATGCTGCGAGCTTGAAATAAGAATGTGTAACTGTACCTTAATGCCCGTGTACGGACGTTAATTATCACGTCAGTACTGGTTATACGTCAATTAGGCAATAGGTGAGGAATTATGTAAGAATTGATCGGGCCCTTCACAATCGATTCCTTATACAATTCTTTACCATATTTTCTGGGAATTTGTTTTCGTTCTTTCGTATTTTGGGGCTCAGTATGAAACCAATGTGCATCGCTTGCTCATTTCTATCAATATGAAATAGTACTAAAATCGTTATCAATAATGAGGCTTTTATTAAAAAGAACTAACCCAGCTAATTTAGAATAAACTATACTAGTTTAAATTAAACTCTTTTTTCTGTCGCTCTCGTCCAAATCCCTTATATCCTGTACAAAGCTGTCACAGTGTTTTCGCGTAAAACTATTTGGAAACGCATTTATCTCTTGCACTTAATTAAATCTGAATATGTTAGTTTAAATGGATTTTTAAAAGGGTTGCATTTTAGCTGCCACGTTTTGTTTGCTTAATTTGTTCCTATTGTTGATTTTATGCTTTATTGTATTGTATGTACTGTAGTAGGCATTTACTATATTAATGGGTAGTTTTAAACAGGAAAACAAATATCTTGTTGTGGTAACGATATTAAAAGCATTTCCAATGGCAACAACTTCGAGTAATTTTGAAAATCACTTGCTACATAATATTCTAAGATATGAGTGTGATACTAATCCCCAATTTCGAGATTTTTTGTTGACAGGAGCTTATTTATTGACTATGGTTTTTGATCAGCTAAAAAATAAACCAATCTACAATGCTAGTGAAACGTGCTGAAAAAACTCCGGAAACCGGACATCAATGAAGCATAAAATATTTAATCACGGTGTATATAAAATGGGAGCTTATTACAAGTTTTATACCGACCACGGTATAACGCGTCTGAGAGCTGGCAAACAATAAAAAAATCGTTAACCCTAGTGGTTTACGTTCTTAATTTTCTGCAAGTAGTTAGAAAGGGGGTTAGTTAGTTTTACGATCAGCGAGCGCGATGAAACTTATGCTCAGCTGAGAGCTAGCCACGTACTTAAATTACATTTTCTTCGAGACTTTCTGTACTATAATATCTACCTATACTTGTTTGTACGGTCAGCAAAGTGTCTTAAGTTTTATTGTTAAAAACGTGTGATGCAACAAATGATTTGTACATTAATTATTGATTAATTATTTCATAAAATGCGATAAATCTTGCAGGGCAAAAGCCACTTGAATTGAATAAAGATAAAAAAATGTTGTACATACTTTTTGGAAATTATTTAATTAGTAGACGCGAACCGAGGTAACTAAAAATTACATCAACGAAAAACTTATTCAACGCGCTCAAGTTTACGAGTTAATACAAAACGCTGAGAACTCAATATCAGTTCGGTCATACAAACAATGATTAATTCTCCTCATCAAAAGTACGAACAACAATTTTCTTTCGATAAACTCGATTATGCCTCCGCCCGAGCGATCAATCACAATCGTGGTATATGAAGTTAAACATCACGACTATCTTTATTTTCGTAATGACTTTCCACTTCCGAATCTAAAAAGGAATTCTGCGTGATTATGACAAACGACTACACGTCTACGTTGGTTTTTTCGTAATAATATCGATATATTATGCTGTATGATATATTGCTTATTGTTCGACTTTGTCCAGAAAGACTTTGACTTGGGTGGAGGTTTTAGTTTTAATACTTGACCAGTCATTCTTTATTTTTATTATTAATTTAAATTATATTACTTTAGTAACCCTATTTTAAGCCCTATCTCTTAATTGGATCTTATACTTTAAAAATATTAATTGAATTAGATCGTAACGTTAATAAACTGAAATTTTTGAATCTCGACATAATTACATTATAGAAGTACTAATCTTGTTTAGCTTATTAAAACTCTCCGGGACGTGATTCTATTGTTCCAAAGTAATAATTAAGTAATTATTTAGTACAGTAAATGAAGGCAAAAATCAGGTACAACCTCCGATTTCGTTGAACCTCAATAGATTTGGATGAAAATTTCTGATTAAGTACGTTAAACCCTCTACTTTAAAAGTGACATATAGTGACAATACGAGCGGTATTGCGCTTTTTGTATTTAAGGGGTGAAATCCACCCCTTTTGTTAAAAATAGAAACAATGCAGATTTAACCATTCTGGCTCAACTAATTGTGTTTAATTTGATAAAATAAATGTTTTTAATGTTTTTATTCATGATTTATGATTATGTAACTAATTTTTCGATCCTTTTAAAATAAACTCAGGTTAAATACAAATAACGGGCCGCTGTTGGTAATTATATATAGAATTAACCAAAAGAAAACATTTATCTTAGAACCAATGTGTACGTTTGTTACTTTATTCAATAAAAATTAAAAATAAAGTCATATTATTATATCGATTGTTTTTTTACGTAACCGATTTATCGATTTCATTTTTTGTGACAAGCGGCAACACTGATGACTGAAATAAAATTTTTGCAACGAATGAATCTTTTGACTGTTTGCTTGTTGCTTACTGCTCAATGTGGATTTTTTTTTGTTTTGTTTTCAATTTCTTTTACCGCAACCTGGATAAATTCTTTCATGAACTTGTTTCGGCTTTTTACGTACGACTTTGAGATTGTTTTACTGGTTTTGTTCTCTCCTTTAAGGGCCTTCCCCTACGGAGATTCCGTAATTTACCGTATTTAGAGACTTATAAACTCATAATTTGAAAGCTACAAAGTTATAATAAAAATACAGCAATAATCTTCAGTATATCAACATTCCTTTCCCCGTTTTAAATTTTCTATTTTTGTTTATTATACTCATGATATTAGCTTCCAAAGTAATACCAATTAATTAAAATTGAAGCATACTTTCAGCATCTCCCTAGTATTTACAAATTACGCTTATTTGAAACACACGACAATAGATAGACAATTTTATTAACTACATATTCCCCATTTTAATTTTTTTAGATCGATTTTGAACTAAGATAAGTAAAAAAAAATAGGATTTTTGTGCGATCTCGGCAACGCGTCAAATGTATGGTCAAGGTCGATTGCTCGGGGGATGGCCTTAACGATAAATTGGCTCTGGATTAAAGGATTACGGTATACGACTATTTGATTTTGCATACCAAAATGTCTGAAGAACATTGTGTAAATTGTGAGAACCGTATTTTAGAGCCCGAAGAAATAAGTGTAATACAGCAGTGAGTTGCACCGCAGCAGGTAATAATAATATTATAAAATGTTTCTATTCTTACATCATGGTTTAATCGTTAAATCTTTTACGGCTGAAAATATTTATTATTAATATTATGTTATTATGTTTTTAGGTCTCAGGAGATAATCTTGTTTGCCACAATTGCTGGGTAGCAATAACTGAAAGTCTTGCACTACAAGGGCTAGATGTCATATTATCTTCAATTTATTTTCAGCTTAGCAAATAAGTCGTGAAAATAACTAAATAAATTTTAATAAGTAGTAGTAGGTAGGTAGGTTTATATATAGGATAGGAGCTAATATATTAGGACAGGAATCCTATAATAGAATTATATTTCAATATAATAAAGCATTATGTAGGTATATTAAAAGATAATAAATACATAGTATAAATGTCAGGCCAATCTATAATAGTAAAAAGATAATGTTGAAAAAAATTCTTCCATCTGAAAACGGTGCCAGAACTTTCTTGTCAAACTTAATAAGCTAGATTTGAAATACACCTATTGTTATATTCAATATCTTATTATTATAAATTATTGAAAAACTCGGAAAAGGGCTTGAATTATCTTTCTTTCAGGCACATTATGTTTCCTTTAATTTTTTAGAATTAAATTTTGTAAAACGATTAAGCTTTTTATTTTTATCACCTTTAATACTCTGTATTTCCTAAAGTAATGATCGTACAGTAAAGACGTTATTTATAGGAAATTTAATGTAGATAATTAATGTAGAAGTCACTAAAGAGACAAAACCGCCGGCTCGTATCCCTCCCTCGGGGACTTTTAGTATATTCATCTGGACACCTTTAGGAATAACTGTAGCAACTTTCAAAACTACATGAATTATTTGGTCTGAATTCCTTAATTTTACCAGACTATTTGATGAGATTTCGGCTCCGTCGAAGTATTACAAAATTAATCAAATCATTGAAGCAATTTCATATTCATGATGAGAAGGAATGGACTCGATGTACAAAAACTTCGACCCTCGAGTAACGGCGCCGATATTAACTATGGATATTGACCCAACCCACTTCATAAGCTTAGAAATTACAAAAATCTCGAATCTGTAATCGGAAAATATGTAATAGAAGCGCTGCGAGCGGCGCGAAAAGAAGTGCATTGTGTCCGGAGAAATTACACCTTTGTGCCATTGAGTTATGGTAGAAATTAAGTTTGAAATACAAAGTTCATAATAGCAATTACTGTAGAGTAACACGGCATAAGAGGCTTGTTAATGCACAGTGTGCACGCGAGCTGCGCGGGTACTCGGCCGGAACGCTAAAAATAAAAGTAATTAAAAGTGTAATCTGGCAGCTAGTGAAAATCAGGAGCTGCTGGAAAATGAGGACGAAAGCTGTTAACAGTGATGATATAAAAATACGAAATTTATGTAGCAAGGCATAGATAGAGGCTTTGTTATTATAGTCCAAATCACGACACAAGCCACAAAATTAAAAAAAAGTTTGTCATTTTCTGGTTTTGTAACTCGCCGCAAGATTTGGACCATAATTAAAATCACTCTAAATGCTTGATTACAACTTTAAAATATGTATCAATAGTTTACCGAAGAGCATAATAGTACTATTAGTACTTACTTAGTTTTTGTACGCGTCCCAAATATTATGCTCTTTTTTTTATGAAATAAGGGAGCAAACGAGCAAACGGCTCACCTGATGGAAAGCAACTTCCGTCGCCCATGGACACTCGCAGCATCAGAAGAGCTGCAAGTGCGTTGCCGGCCTTTTAAGAGGGAATAGGGTAATAGGGGAGGGTAGGAATGGGAAGGGAAGGGAATAGGGGAGGGTAGGTAAGGGAATAGGGTAGGGGATTGGGCCTCCGGTAAACTCACTCACTCGGCGAAACACAGCGCAAGCGCTGTTTCACGCCGGTTTTCTGTGAGAATGTGGTATTTCTCCGGTCGAGCCGGCCCATTCGTGCCGAAGCATGGCTCTCCCACGTATAAACGCTCTTATTATATCTATACTGTCATTTAGACAAATATAAGATACCATATTCTCTAATAAAACATTCAAAACACCTTGAATCATACTACCAACGTAATAGAAAATGTCAGTATTAAAAATGTTTTCTCCCGGTGGAAAAGATTAACATACTGTCCGAACTTTGTTATACTTGACAGTTAGAGACCTTAAGAATTCTAACAAGGCTGGTAAGTCTTTTAGTTGTTACAAAGTTAAGGTTAATCACCATAATCCGATGATCCCTCGCAGCGTAATAATAGCTTCGCTCCAGATGGCTTAAATTAAAAAGGCCATGCTCTTTTATAATCTCTGTATATTTCTACTATGTAAAATATTTTTTTGTAACTATGGTATAATAATATTATGATATATTATAGACTGGATATATTACGTATTTAATCACTTAACCATCTATTTGTTATTGATTGTATTTTAAGAGAAACAATTTTTGCATTTATCAAAATAAATAAAAGGATTTTATTTATTGATTATATTATTAAGTAGTGCTTCAAATAAATCATTTTGACATAAAATATAGTTTTGATATTAATTTACTGTAAAGTTATCTGATATCGTTCTATATTATGTGTTAATTTTGACAAACGTTTAAAAATAACCACTCACTACTAAAAAGATCTATACAGCGGTAAGCCGCTGTGCATTCAGACGTCATAGTTATGAAATATTTAGTACTTGTGTGATGCGTTAAAATCGTATATATTACAGTATCTACGAGTATAATTATAAAGACTTTTAATAATATTTGAAGAGACACAACCAGAAACAACTGTAATAATCCCGTATTAATTACAGTTGTTTCGCTTGCATGTAACCAGTTCGATTCAGAATCATGAGCGAACTCCAAACAACAATCCGGGGCGACCACACTTCACAACTTGGAGAATAACTTAGAAATTCAATTTACGGAGGTGAGGTGGCCGGTATGAACCTGCAGTTATATCAACTTGGAGCGAGGCCACACTGCTTCAGTGCGTTGCGTCGTTGCAATGAAATAACGCATTGTATGCTACATATTAGTTGTAGTGACGCAACAACACAAGACAGTGATAACGCAAGGTATGTAGCAAAGGAAACAGCTAATGAAAATGTTTTCTTTCCAATTCGGTTAAAAATAACACTTTTAGAACGTCTACATGAGGCCTGCCACCGGTTCGGGAACTAACCCGACAGGAAGAACCGGCGTTAGAAAGTCGAACGCTAGCGGAGCTATAATAATCATGAATTGCAATGTTTAAGTTTCTGAGGTGTGCGTAGCATAGACTACACTTATGGGCTTTGGCCGGAGCGTACCACCTAACTCGGTTGGAAGATTTTCTTTGTGACCTTTCTTGAAATTCCTACATTCTAACATAAGTAACCAAGACGTGACAGTGTCATTCACCACTTGCTATCTATCATTCCGTCAAAACACAGGAAACGATAACGCAACGCAGCAACGGCGCTGCAACGCAAGTCGCAACGTTTCGTGGCCTCGTTGTTTGATATTGTTGAGTGTTGACGTCGCAGATATACTTACCGATGTTAGCATATGTAACTTGGCTACTTTTTGTTATGCCGTTTGTTTAAAACGAGTTAGGAGAGACGGTCTTAGAATGTCTCATATCTGTAAATAGTTTCTTGATATTGGCTTGATAATTTCATACATAGCTAGAAAAAATCGGTTAAATGCATTGACGTCGTGACAGTTTGGAACATAGGATTCTCTTGAAAATTGGATGTGAATTAGGATCTTTAAGATTTTTGATATTTTCAATTTTAAATTTGTAATTTTAAAAAGTTTACCATTTATGACGTATAAAAAAAAACTACTTGCTAGATCTCGTTCAAACCAATTTTCGTTGGTAGTTTTTCTAGTAATGTACATCATTTATTTTTCTAGACCTATCATGCCCCTACTTTAGAAGTTAGATGGGGAACACATTTTACCAATTTGGAAGAGTCTCTCTCGCAAACTATTCAGGTTAGAAAAAAAATGTAAAAAGAAACCTCAATATGATTTTTGAAGACCTATCTATAGATACCCCACACGCATAGGTTAGATGAATTTTTTTTTTTTTTGTTTCAGTTGGACCTGTGAAGACCCCTAAAATGTTTAATAATTTTTCAATTTTTGTATCAAAATCTTAATGCGGCTTACAGACTACATCTACTTACCAAGTTTCAGTAGTATAGCTCTTATAGTTTCGAAGAAAAGTGTTTGTGACATACGGATGGACAGACAGACAGACAGACAGGCAGACAGACATGACGAATCTATAAGGGTTCCGTTTTTTGCCATTTGGCTACGGAACCCTAAAAACTACTAGCTAGATCTCGTTGAAACCAATTTTTTTGGTATCTCTGAATGATCAGGTTATAAAATGTTTATAGATACCCTCGGTCTCGGGCATTCGGGTCACGCCACACAATGCCGCGACCGTGAGACATAATATTGCAGGTTGCCGCTGTCATTAAATCTCGTTCATTAAATATATAAATGCACTTTTTGCAATAAACTATAGCAGAGTTTATTGCAAAAAGTGCATTTATATATTTAATGTACGTTTCTACATGCATGTTACTCGTTTTTTAAGGAAGGGAATAGGGTAGGGGATTGGGCCTCCGGTAAACTCACTCACTCGGCGAAACACAGCGCAAGCGCTGTTTCACGCCGGTTTTCTGTAAGAACGTGGTATTTCTCCGGTCGAGCCGGCCCATTCGTGCCGAAGCATGGCTCTCCCACGTATAAAGCTACTAACGCTAGTAGTCTAGGATTAACCTGCTACTTTTTATTTGAAAAAAATATTGTACTTTTTTCAACTTCCGTGGAATGCTGAAACAACAAAACGTTTTTGTATAAACCTTTTTGTAGATATATCTACAAAAATGTTTTTGAAGCCAACATTGAAATGCCATCCAATAAATATTTTCCGATTGTCCGAATGTCTTCGTGCGAATTAAGTGCGATATAATTTATTCGAATGAACGTCATCGATAACTCGGATGGAAATGAAAAGTGTGTCTCCAGAGAACTTGGCCGGCTATCCACTTATCTTTGCTCTGCATGGACCTTTCTACTTTATCGTGACAAACGTTAAAACCACAGATAAAAAAGTAGTTTAAACTTTAAATTTTGCACTGTTATTTCGTTTATTCGGAGCTAAAAAATATATTTGCTACTACGTTATATCCAGATCTAAGCTTCGGGCTTACGCAGAATTGAAAATTACTCGTATTTCAATTCAATTTCAAATACGGTGTGGTAAAATGAGCATCACGATATATCTACATGACGCTTCCACAATACATGGATTACGATGTCGCGCAATAAAATTCTACGACAACGGCCGTGTCGATATTTTGTGTGGATCATAATATTAAGGTGCTCCCTCGCCGGGAGCATTCGATTGCAATGTAACGTTACAGAGTCGAGCATTATAATGCGCACCTTGTAATGATACAAAACCGAGCATTACAATGCGCACCTTGTAATGATACAGTGTGATCTTGACACAACTTGTAACATCAACTAGCTATGGAATGCTCAAAGTCGAATGTTACATTACACGCAAATGCTCGTCAGTCAGAAAGATAGTATTATAATGTAATGCTCAAAGTCGAATCTTTAATGTTACATTACACGTGTAATGTAATATTCAAAAACGAATCTATAATGTTACATTACAAGTGAATGCTCGCGGTGAGGGAGCACCTTTACAGACAATACAGACCGATGACATCGCAATAGATACAAACACATCGAATACAAAAATAATAATTATTATTATTGTAGTACTGTAATATGCGTAGCGCGTAGCACTGCTACGGAGCTACGAGACGTAGCACTTCTACCGCGCGCCTCGTAGGTGGGCTACGCGCTACAAAATTGCAAGATAATTGCTTGTAATTTTTCTGTATATCCCTCAGTATTTTTAGGACTCTTTATATTTACAAGCAAAAAACGGTAAAAATTATGAAGGTCAATAATAATAGACAGATCGCATGTTCAATATTATTTTATGTGTAACTAGATGACGCCCGCAACTCCGTTGCGCCAAAATTCGTTTATCGCGCGGGAACCGTACATTTTTCCGGGATAAAAAATATCCTGTGTCCTTTCCCGGTACTCAAAGTATCTCCATACCAAATTTCAGCCAAATCGGTTCAGCGGTTTGGCCGTGAGGGGGTAACAGACAGACAGACACACTTTCACATTTATAATATTAGTATGGATTAATTTTTAGTGTTACTCTTATATTATTACGGCTAGTTTTAAGTGTTATTTTTGTCTGATATTATAGATCATTTTATTTATTTTCCGTTATCAGCTATGTAGAAGAAAGCGTAAAATGAAGGGGTAAGCCAATTTGCATATTTTAAAGTAGACAGAAAATATACCTTATAGAGTATAATATTTTAATGATCATAGAAGTAGAGGATCGTGAATTTAAATTCGGCAGCATTTGTGTAATGAGGCTCCGCGGAGGGTAATGTCGGCATTAGCGGGGAATGTATTGATTGTTCACATTCCGCTGCGGGTGCCCCCGTCATTACCTGCCGTTTAAATCTGTTGCCGGAGAATTGTCGCAGTTATGCCAATCATTTTGTTATTAGCAATGTCGGACAGTGAACAAAGATAAAATAGTATGATAGACGCATCAAGGTAATGTGTACTTGAATTGAAGTTGTTGATAAAGCGATAATAAAATTAGGTACTGAAAAAATTAATTATAATAGGTAAAGTACAATCGAGGTTTTTTTTAATATCAGATTTAGGAAATAATTATGTTTTGTCTGTCATTCATATAAAAAGGGCTAATATTAACGAAAAATATATCCTGCATATCGGGTTTGCCGTTATATTACTTGCTTTACAAAAATAATAGCAATAATATATCATATATTTAAATCGTCTGCGGCTTCATGAAGTTACCTCGCTACTGAGCTCAGCAATTGTAAGGACTCAGTTAAGTCAAATTCCTTCGTCGATGATAAAGTTTTAGCAAGTTTTGAAGCTCATCTATATTAAAATTTTCATAAAGTATTTGAAAACTATTCTCATTTGTAAGTAGCAATAAAAATTACTTAGGTTTCGCCAAAAGGTGCACGTCCACCGGATCGGAATCGGAGCGTACGCAGCGGACGGATTTGTTGCTTTGTTTTGATTTCTATGGTACAGCGTGCACCGGAACGTCAATCAATCAATCAATTTTATTTATTTGCTAAGAATATGGTACAGTAGTTGTTTACATTTTTATGAGTTCAGACATATTCTACTATTAACATAGTGTGCAAATATTGTCATTGTTATTATTCATCGTCATTTCTGCGCCTGATAAGTTATAAATGATGACGCTTCGTCCGCACCGTACGCTCCAATTCCGACCCCATGGATACGCAGCTTAAAGTTTATTTAAATAGACAAATCAACTTGAGTTCTTTGACGTTGTACTAGGTACGTATCACTCACAATAGACGTAGTGACGCCAAAACTCACCGCCAACCTGCAAACGCAAAACAAATACCATAACTAAAACTAACAAACCGACAACCGACAACTTTGTACTACTAACAAACCGATAACACATCACTCGAGCACACGTCTAACGGCTGGTGTAACATTTTTTCACCAGAATCCATATTAATCACGGGGCCTGGAGTAAATCACTCAGTGTCCCGGCCAGCAGAGCTCAGATTCCCCGTCATTGTCACGACTACTTTGCCTCTATTTCCCCATACAATTTATCGCCTATATTCAATATCGGAAGATAGTTTCGAATCTGTCCCTATTCAATGTTGAAAAATATCAATATCGCTTTACACGTTTTTGTTGCTTTTGTTTCCTTTGTTTAATATTTCTATTGGATATTTTTATTTTGTTTTATGTTGCTTGAAACTATGTTTTGTGTTTGTATTTAATTTCTGTTTAATGCAGCATGTTAAATCAAGCAAAAATGTTAAGTACGTTTTTAAAAAGCTTAAAAATAATGTATAATAGCTAGGTTTACAACTTAAAGAAATTATAGCATATATACACACTATTTTTACGCGATAATTTTTTACACGTCTTTATTACTGGCCATCATTAAATACTCCCCAAAGCTAAAAGCTAAAATTTAATCATCGAAAATTGGTTCTCACCAAAAAATTTTAGGGAAAATATTGTCCTATACATTTTTGGTAATGACTCAACGTGCCCATATTAATTCTTTAAATAGCTAATGGCGATCAAATACATTGAACTTTGAAAGACAATAAATAATATTTTGGAGGTCGTAATCGATATTGGCGATTCGCTGAGTAACCAGCATGATTGATGCTTTATCCACATCGGAAAATATAGTTTTGTTTTCGAGGAATGATGGAACATTTTTTGTGATTTTATTCCCTGTTTTTGTTCGAAAAACTGTAATTACTTTTTCGAATGGTATCAATTTTGTTTTATTGCTTTTCAAGTACAAATATTTTACTAGGTATTTCCCGTGGCTTCGCTCTCGTGAAATTCCTTGCAAATAAATTTCGATCCACTTCAAAGCGTAGAATAAATACGTCAACCCTGCATACTTTTAAAAAAAGGTTGCTACCTAACCTAACTGGTGGTTCTTCTTTAAAAATATTATACTCAATTTTAGTACTCTATCGATGCTTGTTATTGATCACCTCCATTCTGGTTGCCATTTTATCTGTAAAATTATCCACGAACAAACATAAAGAACATATAAAACCAGAAACATATAAACACAGAACAGAAAGAACATAATAAGTCGGTTAAAAATAATCTTTAAAAAAATCCTACATATTATCTATACTAATATTATAAAGCAGAAGAGTTTGTTAGTTTGTTTGTTTGTTTGTTTGTTTGTTTGTTTGTTTGTTTGTTTGTTTGTTTGTTTGTTTGTTCGTTTGTTTGTTTGTTTGTTTGAACGCGCTAATCTCAGGAACTACTGATCCAATTTGAAAAATTCTTTCATTATCCATTATCGAGTATCGTATAGTCCATTTATCGAGGAGGGCTATGGCTATATTTTATCACGCTAAGACTAATAGAAGCGAAGAAATAGAGGAAAATATGGAAAAAACGAGGGGAAATTATTTGAAAGGGCTTATTTGAACGCGCTAATCTCAGGAACTACTGGTCCAATTTGAAAAATTCTTTCAGTGTTAGATAGCCCATTTATCGAGAAAGGCTATAGACTATATTCTATCACGCTAAGACTAATAGGAGCGAAGAAATAGAAGAAAATGTGGAAAAAACGGGGGAAATTATTTGAAAGGGCTTATTTCACGAACTACTAGAGCAATTTTTCTATTATTTGGGTCAGATAAGAAGTAGACCACGTGAAGGATCATAGGCTATTTTTTGTAGACTGATTTGTCTGTGATATATCTAATTTACGCGGGCGAAGCCGCGCGGAACGTCTAGTTTTGTATATGTGCGTTCTTATTATGTACTAAGTTGTAGAATTCATGCAGTCAAATTTCAATTACAGCAAAAAGGTCAAAACTAAGCACATTAACAGCTTTAATTTCCTCCGAGTCATGAGTGTACCATCTAGCAGCTAGCAGCTACCAGCTGTATCAGCAATTTGGCCGTCTCATTATGTTCCGTCTTGAGCATCCACGACAACGGAATGAGCGAGCTGCAACCGCAACACGAATTTACTACCGAAAACCCCGCCCGCTACATTTTATGTCCCTGCACTTATTTGGGATTAAAATAATTGTTACGGCGCCGAGGTCATTTGTTTTGGCACTTTTGTTCCTTTTGGGGTTGGTATTTCGGTGCGATATATTTAGAATTGCACAAACATTCTTAAAATGCTCGCTACGCTATAATCAAAATGACGAGGCACAAAATTCATAAATTTAAAATTTTTATATCTAGTCTTGTCAACAATTTACTGCATTACTTTTATCAAACATGATAATGATGATCTTGTTTAAAATTAACAACGTGTAAACACGAAAAAGTGGAACTAATAAATCAAAAAGTTCAGTGCAATTTAGAAGTCTTACAATAAAACAGGCCTCATTAGTTGATATAGACTGGTAAATTACTAGGCACGTACCCCAGATAGACAAAATTTAGTCAATTAATTAAACTTTACACCAAGATGAGGAGTACTTTGGCTCAATTCACACCAGAAATCTTTGCCAAAGCGTTTTCCCTCGAGTTCTCTAAAGACTTGTGAAAAACTTCACTCCACTACTTGAACAATTTATGGATGTAGTTAGGCGTTATACTCAGGTGAATAAAGTTGTTTTAAAATTAACAACTACATGATTTAAGCAAAATATCTGTCTTAACGCTAAGCACGTACAAAATTGTTGCACAAAAACACTCCAAACCAAATTGAAATCCATTTTAATAATACCAATAAAAATAATAAAAATATCTGTCAGTTTGCCTGTTTCCTCTATGTGGAAAATTTGTGGATCTCGTTGTTTTAATTGAACATCTCAAGTAATAATAGTTTAACCAATTTTAACACTTGTTTTCCTTTTAATGGTGAAGCTAATTTAGAATATCAACATCTAATGACTAATCTAATAAAACTCAGAGAAAATTAATTTAATGAAGATTTTGACATAAACCCATACTTTTTCTGTCAAACTCTCCATTAAATTAGAGTGCGGCTATAAATGCGTAAATCTTCATAATTTCCATACGAAAAAGAATAAGTGTATATCTATAAGGATAGAAATATGAAAATACGGCGAGGTAGTTCGCCGCAGCGAGCCATTGCCTTTAGAAGATTTATAAGGGATTATCCTTGCGGAATCGGGTTATTAAAATTCGCATACTTTATGACTTCGCTTTAATATCGTCAAAAGATTTTCCAGCAAATATTTTGCAAAGTTGATGCAGGAATATATTTGGTTAGTCATTTTAGCTATGAATTATTATAAACGGTTTTGAAATACTGGAGAGTTAAATTTAATGATATTTTTGCATTTAAAAAAATATGTGAAAAGAACGCTGTAACACATTTTCAATCTTATGTTTGTGAGTTCGTCTGTTTGCAAATTATTTACGCAAAAGCTACTGAACTAATAAATAATATAATTTGACATAATTGTAGTTTAAGCTTTGGACGTACTATCAGAGAAGCTGATTCCTAGGCAGATGGGGGACCTACGTAGTTTGGTCGCGTTACGTCAAACCCAGCCGACAGATAACTATTAAGCCGCCAATCCACCGCAGCGCACGGAGAGACTACGCACGTGCGTCAAGCTTCGCTTTGTAAGAAAATATATGTGACTGTGTCCACTGCAACCCACGGACACGCTACGCACGAATTGACACACCTAGCTTGCTCGAATACGGTGCACACGTAGCTCAACGCTGGCCACGCTACGCATGCTGTGCACGGGATACATCAGTGTTGCCAACACGACTTATACAAAATTTGCTAAACTGCTGTTAAAATTTTGCCAAAATTATGCCAATTGCTATAAAATAATGCTAAAAAATTATGCTAACATTTTTCAAAGTCAAATAAAACGTTATTAAATTTTGAATCTTTATTAATCAACAAAATCTCAATTTATTTTATGTTTTATTCAATTATGTTATCGAACAAATAATATTACTATTTTGGTCTTTATCGATAGCTGATGCTGCTGATGTATATGTAGACGTAGAAGATTCATTGCCCAAACTATAACTCTCCTTGGTACCTATAGAGCGCAATACATTATCCGGAACTGAGTAACAGCATTTCCCTGTCCTCTTTAGACCGAATTTGATGTATAAAATGGCATTTAAAGTTTTTACCGACAAACGATAGCGAAGTTTGGTTTTAACTACATTCATTTGGCAGAAAACGCGTTCAATTTCGGCGTTAGAATGTGGTAGTGATAATAATTAGTAATAAATACTCTTGTCAGAGTAATTTTTATTACTCAGTTTTAGAACACACGCTTAGTAATTAAGTCGGATCGTTTGTATCATGGTTCAATTTTTATTAAATAATTATATGCTAAAAAATATGCTATATGCTAAACAACAAACAAATATGCTAAACAACGCAAAAATATGCTAAATCTAGCATAAAATATGCTAAATCTAGCATAAAATATGCTAAATTGGCAACACTGGTGTACATAGTATTCAAAACTGTGCTGCGCTACAGTTGTACATAGCCGTAGCCGTGTGCATAGCGTGTGTTGCAGTGGAAACGTTGACCCACGGCCACGTAGTCAAACTAATAAATCCGTGCGCCGCGTGGCCGTGCACAGCGTGCGCCGCGGTGGAATGGCGGCTTTAACATTGAATTGACATGTTCCGACCAAATGACGTTGGTCTGTCAAATGCCTAGGAATCAATTTCCTCGATGGTACATGTATAAGCTACTTCTCATCCCGAAAAAGTAGTCTTCCCAGGAGACTTTGTAATGACTAGGTTCAGACAGTTGTAATTCATTGTATTACATCTACCAATAATAAAAACTAAGGAAAAGTAACTCCGTCAAAAAAAATGTTCTACAATACTTGTCAAAAATGTGTAATATAATATAATATCTATGGACGCTTCACACCACGTCAGTCTGGCCCCGTGCTAAGTACCTGAAGGACTTGTGTTACAGGTACCAGACAACGGAAATATATTTAATATTTTTATACTATACATATATTTAAGATTTTTATTATATCATACACATATTTAATACACATCCAGACCCGGGAACATTGAAAACTTTTTGTTCCGTCGGCGGAATTCGAACCCGCGACCCCCGGCTTGAGCTGCCACACACTTAACCAATTGAGCCACAGAGGTCGTCGTTGTACAGGTACACATTTCAATACATTTGCAATATTTAGGTGGCCTTGAGAGGTATCAGGCTGACGTTACATGACAGTTCGAAAGGAACCAAATTTAAAACGGTAATAGTATGGGAGTTAAGTTTCCTTAGCTTTTTAATTATTCGTAGTATTCCACACATAAATAAAATGAGGTGTGCACAGTGCACAACTTTTTCGAAACAACTCATAATAATTTCAAAATGCGCGCCAAATAAAATAAAACACTTGCGGTAATTTATTCAAGTATACTCTCATAAAAATGGTATATTAAAGTATCGTTGTACGACCCGGCTAAGTTGGCGTTAAGTTACAGCGAGATTGTCACCGGCGGGCCACCTGTGCCAAATGCATTAAATTATACTGCGGTAGTTCTAGCCGTCGCAGCCGCGCTTTACTTAATTTTTTAGTATTATACTAACTCAGGGCTTCCCAAACTGTGCGTCGCGACGCCCCGGGGCGTCGCGACATTATCCCAGGGGCGTCGCATGTCGACTCAACCAAATCGAGTGAGCGCCGCGCGCATTATTTATTTTTTATTTTTATTTAACCATTTATTTCAGGCATCTAGGCCCATAATACAAATACCTTACAGACTAACATATTCATATTATAATAAATACCTTAAGGACTAACATACATAATATTATTATTATATACTTAAAAACTACACTTTGTCACGTGTTGACGGCTACGTGACGCGCTTAGTTCCGGAGTCTCCCCCGGAACCTCCGGTAGACCACATCCATCGGCCAGAATTCCAGCGCCTCAAAGGTCGAAAGAAGATTCGTCGGTACTCTCACCACAAAGGAACTAAAGTTAATTTTGTGGCGAGACTGCAGACGCTCGACCCTCAGGCGCAGTGTCGTCTTCTTCTGGATGTAGTCCACGACGTCTTCGACCTCCATGGACCAGTGCAGGATATGTACAGGGGCGTCGCGGGGACCTCGCTCCGCAGTCGCAGCTCCGGTACAATATAGGACGCGGTGCCGCGATGGTTGCGGGCGGCGGGCTTCTTCTTCCTTCTCTCCACCAGTGTGAAGCCCTCCTCATCGCACCCCGTGCTCTCGTCCTTGCTAGGTCGAGAAGACTCCACCTTGCGGCTCTTCGTAGCCTTGCAGCGGCTCTCCTTAGTCTAGCGACTCTCCGGAGCCTTGCGGCTCACATTCTCCCCATTTGTTTTCGCCCGCGGGGGAGGTGCGGGGCGATACTGCCCGGGATGTATGTCATTCATATTTCATACATTCCGGGCAGTATCCCCGCTTTCAGAAGCTATGCTCAGAAAAGCAAGCGCATCCTTCACATTAGCCAGCCTTGCTGGCTTTAATATCTTTTTTGAATTTTTATGCTTGTTTTGATTTGGTCATTATTTCCTCATAAATTTTTTTTTATGAAATAAGGGGGCAAACGAGCAAACGGGTCACCTGATAGAAAGCAACTTCCGTCGCCCATGGACACTCGCAGCATCAGAAGAGCTGCAGGTGCGTTGCCGGCCTTTTAAGAGGGAATATGGTAATAGGGGAGGGTAGGGATGGGAAGAGAAGGGAATAGGGGAGGGAAAGGAAGGGAATAGGGTAGGGGATTGGGCCTCCGGTAAACTCACTCACTCGGCGAAACACAGCGCAAGCGCTGTTTCACGCCGGTTTTCTGTGAGAACGTGGTATTTCTCCGGTCGAGCCGGCCCATTCGTGCTGAAGCATGGCTCTCCCACGCATAAGAAAATGTCCAAATAGTGTTTTTATGATAACCTATGTAGGCTGGTTCTAAAATTGGAAAGTATTTTTGGGGGGCTGGGTTCAGGGGCGTCGTAAAGAAATGATAAAGTCCCTAGGGCGTCACAGTACAAATAAGTTTGGGAAGCCCTTTTAACTAACTAAAACCATGAAAAATGATCTTGCGCTTTGCATAAATCCCCAACCTTTTCATTTTGCTGCTCGTTATGAATTTAACTTTGTTTGATATAATGTTCATATAAATTTCGTTATTTAATAACACATCTTGTTAGCGATGTACTTCTGGGTATTAAGCTAAATTTCAGCAACGGGTCGTAGAATTAAGTGAGGTATCCTAATCATTGTTATAATGTGAGTTAGGATTAGGTTATTATGTTAATTTAGTGGAGTAAATAGTAAAATGGTTTATTAATATCAACTTGAACCTAGACATACTTTCTGAGTTAGCTCGTTAGAAATCTGCACTGGGAAATATAGCCCAGTTAGCCAATTTTCGTCCACAAAATAGCCGATTAAGATCCGTTTCTGCATCACACGTTATTAAATTGATAATGCAATTACCCTCGTTAGAACATGACGTCACAGCCGTCGGGACACAAAGCCTGTCAAAGACAACGCTTTCATTATCCTTATTAATTGCAGTCTCAAGACAAATTGTTGAGCTACCCTGTCCCAGTCAACGAAATTATTTGGATCGTTGCATAGTAGATGAGAATCACAATAATTGAAAGATAAATTGTGTTAAATTATAATTAGTTCAATATACGCATGATGTGCCTTTCGAATTATACATTACGTACATTTATTAAATAAAACAAAAGAACAAAATTTATTCCTCGGGTAGAAGTTAACTGGCTTAAGGGTTAATAATAATTTTATATTTATCGTTTTTATATCCAAAAATATGTTCAAATGTTGTTTATTATTATGATTTACGATTTACGCATTCACATTCCACTGACATTATTTTTCTTTTGTCTTCTTCTTCTTCTCCTTTGTGATTTGTCATTTCGCGGTCGTTTGTTTTTTTTTATTATTATTTATTTTAATTTTGACATATTGTAAGAGTGAAATTAGTATGCATTCATTAATAAATAATATGACTTAAAATTATATTTAAGAATGCCATGTTAACAATTACTTATAGATATATGACTGAAACTTAAACCAATAATATTAATAATTCAAATGAGTTATGAAAATAATAGAATTATGTATCATAAATTAACATTTGCACGTCGAGAAAATTGACAAAATATGTGAAACAGTGTTAGAATAGTAACACCTTATTGTACCATATTTATGCAAATAAAGATTATTATTATTATTATTATTATTATTAAGGGGGCGACTAACCGAAGTTTTCGATTTTATAGTTCATTTTTATATTTGAAAATAAGCCCCGAATTGTTTTATTTTCTAAAATTAGATACTACATTATATTTCCAAGAATTCGATCTGAGCAAAAACACGATATCTTAAAATTTTCTCGATAGAAGAAAATCACAAAGATGCATCTAATTTTCACGAATTTTTCATATATTGCCATAACCGTGCATTATACTAAGTTCATATTTTAACACATTGTATAAAATTCTATAATTGAGAATATGACCTAGCAGATTTTTAAAATGTTATATATTTATCGAGTTATTAAGAAAAAACTTACTTGGCGATAATTCCGCGTCGTCCTTTTTCACCTGGCATGTGATAGACGGGCGTGAGTGTGAAGAGAGAAGGACGATGTTTGATTTTTTGGATTAGTCGCCCTCTTAAATGTATTTCAAGCCATCATGTTCCCGCACTACGCTTCACACACGTTGGCTGATTTTGTGATATGTCGTCATTCTTGCTCTTCTGGCTACAGTCTGGGCGGTCTGGCTTCCGGTAGTAGTTGCGTTCATTAGTGCGCAACCTTTTTGTCCAGGTTATAATCCTGGATTTTAAAATCATTTTAGTATACATACTGTATACTTAAATGTTTTTAATGATTTTAAGTGATTTTAAAATAATTTTAGTGAGCAAGGAGTGCTTAGCACAAACGTAATAATTACGACAATAATAATAATAATTGTTAAAGTCTGGCCTTTAACATGACAAGAGCCAGAAGCGAGAGATTGCCATTTCTTTTTATCAGGCGCTCCTTATATTAAAAGCATCACCTGGATAAATGAAATGCGCACTAATGAACGCAACCACTACCGGCAGCCAGACCGGACTCTAGCCAGAAGAGCAAGAATGACGACATACGAGTATCACAAAATCAGCCGATCTAAATTACTTTCTCGAAAACGTTGCTACCTCCTATACTATATGAAGGACTTACTTACAATTTTATATGTTAAACGGCATTAAATATTACAACAATCATTCACCTTAACATCGTTTTAATAAAACAGATTAAAAGCCATAAATAAAGAAGTACAGTCACACGCCATTTATTTTACCGCGACATACTATTTGACCACTTTTATTTTATTGTTATGAGTTCCATACTCGGAAATTAAACCCGGATAATGAATATTACCATTATTTTTAAATGAATATATTTTGATATTGCAGCACCGAGTGTAATGTAAAATATGCTCTTATTAAAATAGCTTTTAATATGTACTACAGCGAAGGGTATTAAGTGTAATTTCAGGCTTTTGCAAGTTAGTACAATCGTAGCAGTTTAAATGAAAGAAGCAAATAAAAGATCAAAAACATTTTTCTGTAATTAAATCTATCTTTCCTATGTCCTTTTGCGGGACTCAGTACGTTTTATTTTGAATGAACCTAGCTTAGTAGTTTTATTGCAAAAGCATAACAGACAGACAGATAGAAAACAGAAAGGCTGACAGACTTTCAAAATATATATATTTTTTATTTTATTTTATTTAATTTGGAAAACTTACGGCTACATACAAATATAAACAGAATAACACATACATGAAGGCCAATCAAACGTTTTTACATATAATATGACGAAGTACAGTAAATATAACACATAAATATGGACGTGTTTAAATAGCTAAATAACTAACAACTAGTGAAAAACACTACAAAAATACTGTTTTAAAGGAACCTTTGATACGCATTTCACTAATTCATTTAACTTCGGGCCTTGTTTGTCGGGGACGTGAGGCTGAGGGCAAAGAAGCCGGGAAGCCAACCGAGTGATTGCCACGCACCTGAACTGAAAATAAATAAGACAAAATAAATAGCACGGGGTTTGCTTAAATCAATTTCTAATTCGGGTACGTGAAAGGATCAAGAAGGTACACATTATATGAGGCAGCCTTGAGTGTTGAGTCACGTGTTGACGTGATTTTTTTTTTGCCATTGTTAATTTACATATATTTTAAGACCTTACGCAGACATTCTTTCATCGCACAACTTCACATCAACTTCATAAATGTCTTTTCCCAAAAATTAAAGTACCTTCACACCAGCCAGAAACACTTTCACATTTATAATATACTAGCTTTTGGCCGCGGCTTCGCTCGCGTTAAGAAGTATTATTATATAGACCGATCGGTTTAAAATTGACAAAGTTTCATACGAAGTTTCATCCTCTATTTTATCCCTTGGGTGTAGAATTCATCAAAATCTATCCTTAGCGAATGCCTACGTCATAACATCTACCTGCATGCCCAATTTCAGCCCGATCCGTCCAGTGGTTTGGGCTGTGCGTTGATGGATCACTATGTCAGTCAGTCAGTCACCTTTGAGTTTTATATATTTAGAAGACGGTATTTTGAATAATCAAAATAAGGTAAGTACCTATTTAGGCAAGCGAGCAAACGGGTCACCTGATGGAAAGCAACTTCCGTCGCCCATGGACACTCGCAGCATCAGAAGAGCTGCAAGTGCGTTGCCGGCCTTTTAAGAGGGAATAGGGTAATAGGGGAGGGTAGGGATGGGAAGGGAAGGGAATAGGGGAGGGTAGGGAAGGGAATAGGGTAGGGGATTGGGCCTCCGGTAAACTCACTCACTCGGCGAAACACAGCGCAAGCGCTGTTTCACGCCGGTTTTCTGTGAGAACGTGGCATTTCTCCGGTCGAGCCGGCTCATTCGTGCCGAAGCATGGCTCTCCCACGTATAAATAGGTATTTTGAAAAAGGGGTATTTTAAGTAATTCCAAGAAAAAAATATGTTAGACAACAGACAAATAACTTGAGTAGCATCTGTTATTTAGGTATCCCATTTAGGTATTCTGGAAAAGGGGTATTTTAAGTAATTCAAAGAAAAAAATATGTTAGACAACAGACAAATAACTTGAGTAGCATCTGTTAAAATATACGCCGTTCGTTAATCCTCTCACGAGTAACTTTTTCATTAGAGATAACTGGAAAATCTTAATTGAAAAGTGTAGTTTTAAGACGACGTTTTGTGAAAAATCTGTCTGCGATATGCACTTATAATGGAACTTTTGTCGGTGCCATCTTTTAAAAATTATTATTTTTATGCTCTTACATGCATAATAGTTTATTATTATAAATAGTCTAAAGTCTAGTGTCTACTTAAGTCTCGTTGGTATAGAAGCAAAAAATTAGGCATATTTTTCTACATATTATGTTTCCACTCGTCTTGGGCAGTGGGTTTACCTTAGAAGAATATCCTTCCTACTAATATTATAAAGGCGAAAGTTTGGATGTATGTATGTATGTATGGATGTATGGACGTTTGTTACTCTTTCAGGCAAAAACTACTGAACAGATTTTAATGAAACTTTAAAATAATATAGCTTATACATCAGAATAACACATAGGCCACAATTTTAACCGACTTTCAAAATGGAGGAGGTGTTATGTTCGTTTTTTATGTTCAACGATTACTCCGCCGTTTGTGAACCCAATTTGGTACCATATTCATAAAAGTGGTGACCTGATGAAGGGATCCATAAGAAATCGAGGGAACTCCTCAAAAATTATATGGAAACATGTGGTGACTTCGGTTTCGTGAGCAGTATTCTAAGCATATGCTACCAACAAGCAAGATTTTGCACCAAGGTATACCATGGTTCGGAAGGTGCTGAGAGAACTCCTGACTCTTTATAGATACAAGTTTGGGAGTTTCGACGTTGTTTTAATAACGGAAAGCATATGCTACTATACAAATTACATTCATTATAATATAATATCTATGGACGCTTCACACCACGTCAGTCTGGCCCCGTGCCTAGCCTAAAGTACCTAAAAGACTTGTGTTACAGGTACCAGACAACGGAAATATATTTAATACTTTTATACTTTACATATATAAGATTTTTTTACATTTATAAGATTTATTATATGATACACATATTTAATATACATTCATGACCCAGGAACATTAAAAACTTTTCGTGCCGTTGGCGGGATTCGAACCCGCGACCTCCGGCGTGAGCGCTGACCACGCGCCCAACCATTGCGCCACAGAGGTCGTCTATAATATTATGTAGCCATCCTCGATAAATGAGCTATCTAAAACTGAAAGAATTGTTGAAATCGGACCAGTCGTTCCTGAGATTAGCGCGTTCAAACAAACAAACAAACTCTTCCGCTTTATAATATTATAGTATAGAAATGTCACAAAAAGTAAAAAAAAAAACAATTTAGCACTTTTTCTTATGTTAATAAATTTTGAAAAATAGTAAAGGAGTATGACATAAAATGTAAGGAGTTTGGTCCAAATATCCACCACTAACGAGACTTATATAATAAAATTGTCTACTAAATTCCTAATCATTATAATCAGACCGCAAAAAAATACCCTCTCAGTGAAAAGTTATGGCTGAATGAAAAGTCATGTTTTTTACCATTTTGTATGAAAAATATAGTAGATGTAATAAAAATGTATTGAGTTTGGTGCAAATGTCCACCACTAAATATGATACTCGTGTAATGGTCTGTTAAATACTAAATCATTATAACTGGGCCGCAACCAAAAATATCCTGTCAGTAAAAAGTTATGATGGAATGAAAAAGTTTTCTACTATTTTATTCCAAAATATTGTTGATATGATCCATTGCATTTTTTAACTACGTCTTAATCTAGATCATGACATGCCGTTTGGCATTCCCTATTAGGTTTTCACTGAAATATGTAGTTGAATATCAATATCAATATTTTCACTCAAAAAAGTCATTTTTCCTATGGTCATAACTTTAATTACTGACAGCTTATTTTTAATTTGTCTCATACTGAAAGTTACTCTATATTTAATAGATAAGTCTATATGGGTTTCGTTAGTGGTGGAAATTTGGACCACTTCTTTAACTTTAAAATTTTTATCATGTTTCGGTTTCGGTTTCGGCCGAAACTGAGAGTAAAGCCGAAACCGAAACGGTTTCGGTTTCGGCTGAAAAATCAGTTTCGGTCACTTTATACTTTGTAGTAAACGAATTTCACCTTTAATTGTTCATTTAAAATTCATCGCCACGCCTTGTCACGTCGCAATGTGAACCTACCCTTAGTCACACACGTGGGTGATAGCCACCAGTAACGAGCTAATAGGTCGCTTAATAACAGCTCTGTGTCACGATGACAGCGTAACGTGTAATCTAACGCTCAGTCGAACACGTTCCTCGGTAAACATGCCCCTCATAGGATTATTGGTACATATTTTGACGGCAGACCGAGCTGAAGCTACGAAATTTAGTGCGTAATTTCAACTTTCGTATTGTACTAGATGATAGGTTTGATTTTGCTGTGTACGAGGCATAGGTTTTTGATATTTTTTTATTTATTCACCAAATAAAAACATATACAATAATTATAAAAACTTAACTTAAACAGCATTTAAAACCAATGAGGTTTGATATAATCGTACTTGCTGATCCGGCCAACTTGTTTTACCACATATGATGCGATATGTTTGAGAATTGAGACCACTGTTATTATTTCAGATTAAAGTACGAGTGCATATAGACCTGGAGATGAAAATTGTTAAATATTAATTGAGTTAAATATTTTACGCTATTAAAACATCCTGTAGGTTCATTTAAAAAAATAAACGATATTTTCAACGTACAAAATATTATATATTGCGATGAACACCCGTGATATTCTGTATCAGCTGGCCTAATAAAAAACTTAATTTTCCCTGACGCACCCCCCTTCCCCACCCTCTCCTGCACCCTCAGGATATTAATTTGTCAACTCAACATGTCGATCTTATTAGTTGGATTACCGAACTCGATCATGTATATTATATAGTAGTCTCGATCGCTTGAAATGATAAAATTCTCATTACTTGCTAAAAGGTTATAGCGACGTTTTCCGATAAAATAATTTTTAACGAGGTAAAATGTAATATTATTACTTACATTCAATGTAGGAAAGTACCATCGAGGAAATTGATTCCTAGGCAGTTGACGGACCTACATCATGTGGTCGGCTTATGTCAATTCAATGTTAGCTGTGATCGGTCGGATGGGTTTAACTTAACGCGACCAAATTACTTAGGTCCGCCATCTGCCTAGGAATCAACTTCTCTAATAGTACATGCAATATTAAGGAGGCAAAATATACTTGGTCCGTATACGTAAACGCGCATTGTGCATAATATGTTAGTTTTATCGCAGCGTCCAAACTTTTTATAATTAGATTTTATAAATGAAAATCAACGAATGAGGTGTAAATAGATGCGTAAAAAAAGATAAAACCGACTTCAAAATTGTACGTAATTGAGAATTAAAACTACCTATCTCCAAAACTACTTAACCGATTTTGATGAAACTTGCACTATTCCCTAAGTTGAACAATACCTAGTACAACAAAAAAATAATTACTGAAATCGGAATAGTAGTTCCAGAGATATGCAAACACAAACATAAAAACATACATACATACATACATACATACATACATACATACATACATACATACATACTTACATACACACAGACATACACTTTTGAAATTTGACACATTTTTTCAGGCGCTGATATAGATTAACATATACGAAAATTGGGCAGTTCTGGAAATACTACATACTTTACTACTACTACTCCTTTTTTGAAGTCGGTTAAAAATGGTGCGGTTAATATTGGCTTTATGAGTATCTATACTGTACTCGGCGAAACATGGCGATAGCGGTCATTGACTCCCTGTCAAAAACTTGTCATTTTCTATACAAAGCCGCGATTAACAACATCTGACACTTAATTGTCAATCGCGGTTTATATAGAAAATGACAAGTTTTTGACAGGGCGTCAATGACCGCTACCGCCATGTTTCGCCGAGTACAGTATAGTCAGGTTTTATTTGATAAATTATAATAATAATTACTAACAATTGAAGCACGATTATACATGAAAAATTCAAAGCCTTTAATTTTAATGATTTATTATCGAAGCAAAATTAACATCCAAAAATCTTCAAAGAACTTTAACCCTTAAAGCCTACTGTTCCAATTTGTCACATCCCGAATGTCGGGTGCGGCTCAACCTTACATTTATACAAGTCCCGTGCAGTCGGACAGCAGACTAATAGGTGGGTATCGACCGTGCCTATTTGCGGCGATGATGTAGACTTTTAAACCCGGCCTTGCCCACCTCACTCCAATTAAAATATTTAACGTAACCCAGATTTGTTTAGAACCGCCACTGTCTAGCTAAATGCAGCGGGAAAAACGTGGAAAATACGAGGCATGATTTGTCTAAGAGTTTGTGAAGGCCGTATCTCCATATTATATGCTTGTGTCAGAAGATAAGTTTTAGATTTTGATTGCGTTTATTATTTATGTTATGTAATTAATTACTTGGAAATTGAATTAAAATTTTCTGAAATGTTACTTTAATATATTCAATGCTTCAATTCAGTTGATAATCAAATTAGGCTGGCGACGGCAATTTGTTTAAAATCTAACTACGAGCTAAAAAAGATAGCTACGAGAATCAGCACTTTTCGGCGCAAAACATACAGCTATTGTATAAGTATACAAAAACTAAGGAAAGCGCTGAAACGTATGCATGTGCTCAAAAAGGCCAGACGGTTTGAAGCAGGTCCTTGCAAAAACACGGCTAATCTCCCGCGCGGCGACACATGAACCGACTGAGATAACTCTACAATGAAGCCAACTCCATGGTTTTTTGTGCGAACTCTCAATGTGTATGAATTTGTTATCGACGCTCAGTGAAACGTGGATTCTTTTGCGGGTCCTTTTCCATATTTTTTGCAGACTAATCCCTACTAATAAAATATTTTTTAGTAGAGCTTAGGGTACAATATATTAATCGCTGTTGAATTTTTTTATAGTAAAATAAATAAATGTAATAGTAAAAATAAAAAAAATAAAAAATGTATAAATTAACAAATTGGTAAATAAAGTAGTTGAGTTATAAAAACCGACTTTTGAAAAGTATTTATGACGCATGTATTTAGGATGTATATTCTATATGTTTAAAAAAGTTTTAAAAAGAAATTTTCCAATACTCATACAATATAATACTTTCATGTAATGTTATATGATCATATATTTTTTAATATAATTATTTAATCAAAATTCCATAGTTATTCCCTCTCGCTTCGTACTTGTCGTAACTTTGCAAGTGTCATAGACGAATTTCCTCATGTGACGTAATTACTAGGGCATTGTTGACACGGCATGAGTTATAGGCGGGCGCGGGGGCGGCGAGCGGCGGGCGCAGGGCGCGGGAGGCGGGGGACAGACGCCGGCACTTACAGCCTGACGATAAATTTGTGCCAACACAGAATCCTTAAAGATATATTGATCCACCTTTTCATGACAATACCATGTCTTAATTCCAAATACAACAACACTTCGTATAGAATGTAGTTAGATTGAGATTTAAGGCCGAAATAAGCAATGTAGTAAAAAATTGCTAAGTGACAACAATTTCAGGCAACTCTCTTGAAAATGTCAAAATATGCACTTTCAAAGTTTCAACTAACTTTCAATGACTTTTGCGTCGGTCAGTACTCAGTATACAGCGTTAACTTAACTTTAATTTTAATGAGTTAGACAGATAATGCATGTAACCGTTAAAAACTTCATTCACTTGAAGATAATTAATTTTATTAAATGTCTCAGAGTGCGATCGTTTGAACTATTTATTCATCATTCGTTTTATTTCGTTTCATCTAACGTTTGTTAAACCTATGTAAAATTACAGAAAAGTAAAGAATATAATAAAAAAACATTGAAAAATATAACATTATTACGTAGATTATTTTAAAATTTTAAAACCAACTCCTACTCGAGCTTATTTCGTGCTTATTGAAAAGATAAATAGACACACCCGCTCGACATGTAAATACTGTTGGCTCGTTTTATTTAAAACTGGCTAAGTGTGAGCCGTACTTACAGAGAGTTCCGTATAAAACGTCGAGAAAGTTTTGTTGCATGCATTAACCATTTATTCTGTTTTAGTCTTTGTTTTTATGGTAGCAACAAAAATACATCATTAGGCTCTGTGAAAAATTTCTAGCTTTCACTGTTCATTTTTGCCCTTTGAGTACGGAACCCTAAAATCATTTAAGACGTGTAACGTCGCTAACCGTTATTAAATTTGAATATTCTGAGCAGTGGGATACGAAAGCATCTCGAATTAAATTGAATTTTTCTTTTGGCCTACTTTTTAACATGTTTACAATATAAACATTTTTAATTCACACATTTAAAATCACAACTTTATATGATTAATTATAAAGTATTACTTAAGTTAGTTTAAAAAATAAGTAAATTTTTGGTTGTATTGTTACTCATACTTGTTAATCTTTTGCTTAGTAACTTTATCTTTTACGAGTGCCTACTTTATTGTCACAGCAACAGATTTTCATGATTCTTTTTATTGGGCATGAAGAGGTCAAAGAAAAGAGGTCGGTGTGCATGACAGATGTACATAAAGTTTATCACCATAGTCATAGATATTACTGCTCTGGGCCCACTACTTTATATCTGGGTTCTGGAGATATTTTATGGGACACTATAAAATACGTGTTTGATACTTTGAGGGAATATAAAATTCTGACATCCGTCCCCTTGAATATTACCGTTTTGCGCGAATATCTAAGAGGATTTATAAAGGTAAGAGATTATTCTGGATATTATTAATTATGTAATATCCTTACTTTAATTTAGTAATATTAAAATGATGAGGGCACATAATTTTATACAAATTTTGACATTTTATTTGAAAATTTGTGTCTCAATTTGCCGTTTTTATTTTAAGTCATAATGATTTCGTAATTTACTAAATTAGGTCTACATGCATTTTGAAGAAATCTAGAAAATACAATGATATCGTAAAATGTACGGTTTCTGAGCGATAAACATTTTTTAGGTAACAAAGTCGCATGCTTCTTCTTGGACTCCATAATCGAACCAAGCAATCGAAACTCGTAAAAACACAAGGAGACAAAGTTATAGGGCAAATATTTGCACATACTATGAGGTGATTTTATGCATGAGTGTTTGTAAATTGCTTCCTTCGCCGGCTCCTAAATCAATAATATCAGTGTGACCGAGCTTAAGTGTGCCATAAACCGAGTTACTGAGGACCTTCGCCCTAATCAAATAAAACGAATACAAAAATGGATTTACGAGTTCCGCGCCAAATCTTCACTCCCCCAAAACACAGTGTACCGATCAAGTGAAAATAATACTTTATTGGAAAGAAATAAATTAAACGATTCGCGAAAACGAAAAAGAAATGACGCCTGGATTCTACCTTATTCAAGTACTGAGGTGTATATTTTTAGTCGACGGTCTTTTGTAATTTACAATTCGTAGTTGGCGTGATAGCCAGTTGATAACAACTTATCAAAAGTTAAAACTATGACTGCACATATTATGATCTGAGTATAAATAATAACCGATACTACCAGTGCTAATATAATGCGTTTAATTTAAATCCCACCAAAAACATAAATGTAAAAAAGAAGAGCCAAGTTCAATAGAAACATTATGCTTGTCTATGGACTTCGCCGTAAAAAGAATGAAGATTTAATTGAGTGCCAAGTTCTGTGGAAAATTGAAATATGTATTTATAGGAACCAAATAACATAATGAACAAATAATAGAGTCTATTTCTTTGCTTTATTTAATATCTATAACAATTGCTGTTATTTAAATAATGCGAGATCATAAAGTAGATTAGATCTAACTTGGCCAGTTTTCATTACATCAGTAATTTCATTAAGTTTTTGAACATTTTAATTCTGATAAAAACTAGCCAAGTCAAATCTAATCTACTTTTAGATCTCACATTATTTAAATAATATTTGTATTGAACTTGGCTCTTCTTTTTTACATATTTTATGTTTTTGGTAGGATATCATTACTTTTTGTAAAGAAAACTTTTCGAGCAAGTGTAGACACCTAAATCTTCCCAGTTTAAACTTACATATTCGACTATGGTCAATCTTAAGGGGCTGTTTCACCACTTCCTGATGAGTGTCGGATATGCTATCCACAACTTATCTGACAAATACTCCAACTTCACCTGTCAGATAAGTTGTGGATAGCCTATCCCAAATTTATCAAGAAGTGGAGAAACAGACCCTAAGGGCCTGTTTCACCACTTCTTGATAAGTGCCGGATAGGCTATCCACCACTTAACTTGACAGATAAAGTATGGAGAATCTGTCAAAAAAGTTGTGGATAGCCTATCCGGCACTTTAACAGGAAGTGGTAAAACAGGCCCTCTGTCTTGTTGAGTATCAGTCGAATTAAACAAAGAAAATCCAAGCGAATGGAATAAGCAGCTGTCATCAACTGTAGGCATTGGAATAATACGGTGTAAGTTGTAACACAAGTGTATTTCCAACTATTAACTATACGGTACAACTTATTATAAAATACAGTAATAGAAAAACAGTAATAATAGAAAACTTTTCGAGCAAGTGTAGACACCTAAATCTTCCCAGTTTAAACTTACATATTCGACTATGGTCAATCTTAAGGGGCTGTTTCACCACTTCCTGATGAGTGTCGGATATGCTATCCACAACTTATCTGACAAATACTCCAACTTCACCTGTCAGATAAGTTGTGGATAGCCTATCCCAAATTTATCAAGAAGTGGAGAAACAGACCCTAAGGGCCTGTTTCACCACTTCTTGATAAGTGCCGGATAGGCTATCCACCACTTAACTTGACAGATAAAGTATGGAGAATCTGCCAAAAAAGTTGTGGATAGCCTATCCGGCACTTTATCAGGAAGTGGTAAAACAGGCCCTCTGTCTTGTTGAGTATCAGTCGAATTAAACAAAGAAAATCCAAGCGAATGGAATAAGCAGCTGTCATCAACTGTAGGCATTGGAATAATACGGTGTAAGTTGTAACACAAGTGTATTTCCAACTATTAACTATACGGTACAACTTATTATAAAATACAGTAATACAGTAATAAAAAGAAAATATTTATTAAACTGTCAAGAAAACTAACTACTCACAAGTGTTTCTATTCAAAGTACTATTTTGTTACCGACAGAAAGACGGACAGACAGACGGAGAGACGGACAGGCGTACAGACGGACAGACGGACAGACGGACAGACGGACAGACGGACAGACGGACAGACGGACAGACGAACAGACGGACAGACGGACAGACGGTCAGACGGACAGACGGCCAGACGGACAGACGTATAGACAGATAAACAGACAGAATTAAAAGAATTCTTTGTCTTTTCCCGGGACTCTAACTACAAAATTAAATATCTCCATACCAAATTATAGAATAATCGGTACAAGCAGTTTGGGCGTGAAGAGGTAACAGACAGACAGACACACTTCATAAAGTCACATTCTATTAATTTCATAAAGTTTCTTCACTTCACAAATAAATATTTACGGGGGACTCCTATAAAACAAACGTGATTTTTTTGGCCATTTTTACTCACAATCAATAATGGCAGCCGGTAGGCACTTGAAATATTCACAAAATCTTTAATTATATTTACTTTCATAATTTATAATAAAAGTAAAATAAAAATAATATAAGGGGGGTTTTCATACAAGAAACTCAATTTTTGCCTAGTTTCGCTCTGTCCGACTCGCACTTGACCGATTTTCTTTGTTTTTTTTATTTTTCCCTACGTTTACACACAATTACCGAGCTGGAATCCAAATTTCATCCTTCTAGGTCATCTAGAACTGGGTTAGAATTTTGATCTATAGGTCGGTCAGTCAGTCAGTCAGTGACAAAAATGTAGATTTTCGAACTCTTTAGATTCTCTTGAAATTTAGATCATATAATTATCTCGCAGGTCTCAATATATGAGCCAAATTTGACACGTTTAAGTTTAATAGTTTCTGAATTATGAGGGGGTCAAAAGTGGTTCGTGTAATATTACACACGGTGCTGCTCGCCAGTTCTGTTATACTTGAACTTGGCTTGACACGCTGCCGCGTGTCTAGATGCATAACATACAGATTGCTGAAATCATAACGTTTACTTTTAGATTTCTCTATTGTACATACAAAACTTTTTCTAATTATTATACTTAACACTGTAACAGAGAAGTTGATGGAGACTATCAGATAAATCCATATTGGTGTTTGGTCGGATTATGTCAGCTCCAACCGACACAAAACGATTGACTGTCGAAACTCGACTAAAATATAACGTAACATCCGGCTACCTATTAATTAAATTCTCTGACAGTACAGTGTATTTACAACTGAAAACCGCATTTAATTCCTTCATTTCTTAAGTAAATAAACGCACAGTTACTGAAGTAAACGTCTTCATTGAACCGAGTATCGCATCGCTTAACTCATAATAGCTGTCCAGCTCTTGTTTCTTTGGATTAATTAATTAGTTTCGTAACAAAGCAAACTCTTTACTATTGTGCTTCTGTAAATCTTGCTTGAAATTTTAACGACCGTGCAAATTCGTTTTGTTACGTTTCATTTAAAAATGGGTTCATTTTCAAAATGAATATAGTCTTCTATTGTCTATATTTAAGATACGAGGATGTAACTTTACCTAGTGTAATCATTTATTCGATAATAATTTAAGAAAAAAATAATCCATACTTCCATACTAATATTATAAATGCGAAAGGGTGTCTGTCTGTCTGTTACCTCGCCACGCCCTAACCCCTGTACCGATTTTGCTGAAATTTGGTATGGAGATACTTTTTATCGCGGAAAAATGAACGGCCCCCGCGCGTTAAACTAATTTTGGCGCAACGCTGTTGCGGGCGTCATCTACTATGAAATAATGTACAAACGCAACCTAAAAGGTTCACAGCTGAAGTTCATATAGTTATTCATGTAGCAATATACAATAAGAGAAATAGATTCATTGGCAGAGAGTCAGCCTATATTATTTGGTTGGGTTTTGTCAAGTCAATGTCATAATAATTTCTCAGCAGAGCCAAAAAAAATCCTACCAAATACCGGAGGTCCACAATATTTCGACGCATCAATTTTTCCGATAGTACAATCTGGGCTTGATTGTCAGGCTATCTCTGTATGTGTGCCGATTAACGCGAGTTGGACAGTACGAGAATTGGATCTTCGGCCGTAATCAAGCAGTTGAGTGCGGCTTCTCAGTAATTGCGCTGAATATTCAGCGGGGGTATCTGTTCCACGCACGGGTTACGTCACAATCAATGTCCCGAAACAAATGTTCAGCGAGCTCAGAGATTAGAATTATAATTCAACAGCTCTATTGAAAATAATTCGTTGTTGCAAGCGACATAGAGCCTATGTTTTTTTGCATACTTCAGGTACATTTTTAGTCACTTTTATGTTTTAAATATGTTTCATGAAAATGTAGCAAAACAACTACCTAATAAAACAATATCCTTAATTTATACAGGGTGTAACAAAACTAAGTGATAATACTTTAGGGTGTGTATGTGTTCCTTATCGAGAGTTCACTGTGAAAGTAGCAGCGCTGAAAGACCAAATTTTTTTTCGTGATTTGTATGGGCAAGCGCCCCGGCGTCACGAGTTTCCCCATACAAGAGTGAAAAATATTTTTGCTCTTTCAGCGCTGCTACTTTTACAATGAACTCTCTACAAGGAACACATACACACCCTAAAGTATTATCATTTAGTTTTGTTACACCCTGTATAGTGTATAAACTAAATATGGCCCTCAACTTTGTCGCTCAGCAATTCGTCTCCTGTACGGGAACTGCACATTTCCCGGGACTCAAAGAATCTACAATTATACCTCTCCAAATTTCTTCGGTGGCAAGTGATGGATACCATTTGTTATTTGTTATATCAATATAGGTATATTGGTAACGCATATAAAATTATGGGTTAAGAATAATCAAGTCTGATATTTTTCTTGTAAAACTTATCAAAACGAAGCGGAGATCAAGTTAAACAATATAGAACAAGAGCCGACGCAAGCCAGGCACGTAATTAATTATATGATAAGGGATTCTCTTTTAATATCTTTGATTTAACGCCCTCAGAGAATACGTGTCCAAACTTAAATGTATCCATATCGCTCCCCGATCTCCAGATAGGAGAGCAAAAACTATGATATTTTAGAATTCTGTGGGCAAACTATAATATAATTAATCCAAGCGTAAACTAGTTGGCCGTTTCTAGTTTTATGAATAATGTGTTTCATATTCTGTCTTATCATATGAGTTCTATATTTAAAAATTGTAGGAATTGAAAAAATCGAATTTGAATAAAACAAAATTATTTTGACTTTGAATTTATAGTATCACACATATTATATCTTACATAAAAATGTTCTTTATGGTGTAGAGTGTAGACCATCTATGCATGGTCTTAGCTCAGTTAGTTTACGCGCGATCTACGCGTGGTCTACGCGTGATCTACGTGCGGTCTACGCGTTGTCTACGTGCGCTCTACGCGCGGTCTACGTGCGGTCTACGCGAGGTCTACGCGCGGTCTACGTGCGCTCTACGCGCGGGCGAAGGGCGGTCTACGCGCCATGCTTGCCACAACGAAAATTATTTTGAATACTTTTTTTTATATAAATATTACAAAATATAAACGTAGAATAATGGAATTTTTTAAAGGCCTACGATTTACGTGTCTCGGCAGCACGGCTGAATAATGTATGCAGCGCGACCGGCCCGTATTGCCTGCTTTTTAATTTTCCATTACTACATGAATAAATAACGCCGAGTTGCGGGGCCGGCCGAAATAATTGAATAAAACTTCCCTTTATAAATATTTAACCGCCTCTCCTCTTAGACACCGTATGATTGTTATATTACCGACCAATTTCTTTCGTCTCCTTAAAATTATATGTACAAGGAAAATAAATATATATATTCATTTTCCTTGTACATTATAAAAATATATTCTGCTATCATCAATGTTTTAATTGAAATAAAAGCGATATTTATAAGGCTTGCTTTTTTCGACGCCCGCACAGTACTATGGGAATGATACTTGAACTATTACTGTATTAGACCATTGTTGTCATAAAATATGTGAAATATTGCGTTCCCCTTCATCCCAGGTTACTTAAGCTTACAATTATAGTACTAGTAGGAAGAAAAATACTACAAAGTACCAATAACCAAGAGCGATATACGGTTAAATATATTAAACTTAATCCTCATAATATCCAACACGCTTAATGATTTTAGTGACAATGATGATAAACTTCTGCAGTGAAATAAATAACCGAAGACACAAGAATCAAAACATGGTCGTTTTAAGCGCCTGCATTATATCATATTATATTAAAACGCGAGGGAAAAATTTTGAAACCCTTTTTAAGAAAAATGCGGAATCGTAGGAGCATGAAATTTCGCACAGTTGTAGTTTATATGGAGAAGACGTATCGAGCCAATATTGTTTTAAAATTATACTTTTATCATACATTATTTTATTACATAAAACTATACTCACACTACAATGTGCACACTACGATCTTTTGAATGACAAGCCTATACACACAAATTGTAATCTTTTATTTATGGTTGAAGTCTGTTGTAAAATTGAAAATAGATTTAAGTGTTTTTATATATTGAATCTTAAATAGTGTTAGACAATTATTACATGGCCAGTCTGTCAACATTTGACTTAATTAATCTGAGACTGTCGCAGGAATTATGTCTAAAGCGGGCTCCACATTCGCGGCGCGAAAGCCCGCGAAGGCCGCGGACCGCGAGTATGGAGGGTTTCGCGGCTTCGCGTTCTCGCTTCGCAGCTTTCCCCGTCTGGTGTCGGTTTTTTGGGCCGCGGCAAAGGGTTCGCGAAGCGTGAACGCGAATGTCATCCACACTCGCTTTTATTCGCAGTCGTGTGCGAGATGCAGTGAAGTGCAGACGTTCCACTAGTTCGGGAAAACTCTTCTATCAGATATGAGTACTGAGTGGACTAACGATCGCGAACTAATCTTCCTTGAATGCTATCAAGCAGAACCCATCCTCTGGCAAGCTCATCATGAAGACCACAAAAATAAAAATAAGATTCATGATGCCTGGACGAGAATAAGTACGATCATGGAAATTCAATACCTTTTGTTTTTTAGATTTGATAAACGCATAATTGTAGCACGCTACAGCACACAATGTCAGAGTGGCTTCAACGTCCATTTTGCTCAAATGCGCGAACGTATATGCGAAGATTGCGAGTGTAGAGGGCCGTATTTGTTCGCGTCGTGTTCACGGCGTGTAGCACCCGTGAATCGCGGCCGAAATTCGCGCCGCGAGTGTGGAGAGGGCTTAAAAAATAATAAAGTCAATATTTTGACAATAGAATATCAATAGAAGAGCGTTGAAAGAAACTTATAATTTTATTTTTTTTATTTGAGGTCGAATTTCGACCATTGGGCGACCATCTCTAGTGATGATAATTAAGCGTTTAACAGCCGGACTCAGAAGCGATTTTAATAACTTAACTCCTCCATCGTGGGTATCGCAGATACAATAGATTATGGTAGAGTATGGTTATACCCTTCATTAAAATTGAAGTTAATCATTAAATAACTCGGAATACGGCCGTAAAGTTATTAAAAAAGTGTGACATTTTTTTTAATTAAATATATCTGAGTGCGGCCGTAAAGGTATTTAAAAAAGTGTAACGGTCGCAGTAACAGGGTACGACCTTTTTAGATTTTGTGTAACGTAATACGTGGATGGCTTCTGATAATGATGATGATGTTGAACTTCTGCAGTGAGATAAACGACTGAAGACACCGGAATTAAAACACAGTCGACCTCGTTTTGATCGCATGCATGAATAATAAATAATTATTAATACTTACAGTAATTAAATCAAGATTTTGAGATACAAATCGGTCAAAATATTCATTAACGCCCGATCCCAATATACGATCCCAATCCGTTTTTACCTATCCAAGATCGATATTTCAATCCATATTTGTGTTTGAGTGTGCCATGGGAGGTTCGATCTAAGATTCCGGATAGCCCTCCGTGTGAAAATGACAGTTCTAGTGTATTAATAACCTATCTCACAGTTTTGACGTTTCTTTCAATCGGTGTTTTGATAAAAATCTGCAATCTTAAGAATTTCTCAGTTTTGCTGTTTGGATAATTAATTGCTGTAAAATATGGATTTGTCTATACTCTCAAGCAGTGATAGTAGTGATTTTGAGGATCTTATACTGATTTCGAGTGATGAAGAAAATGCCCCGAGACGCTGTTCACGTAGGATGAGAAGAATGAACTATATGCAGAGTCCTTTATTGCGCATGTCCAAAACATGTCATGTCATGGCAACGCCACGAACAAAGTTGTTTATATACTTAGTTACCGTCAAGTTTATTGTTTAACTTTTGATTTGACAATTGACGGATGGCTTTAAAATATTCCGTTCCGTTCCATCCATTTATTGCATCGAGATTTAAAAAAAAATATTATAAAACAGACACAATTTGTATCTTTGTTAATTAATAAAGTATTATATTAATTTAACATATATTTTGTAAACTATTGAATTTTATTTTGCTTGTCGATATGATTTATATTTCCACTAAAATATACACGAGAAACATGGCAATTGCGCGAAACTGAACGTGCGGGAGGGAAAAGATCGCGGGCTATCGACCACAAAAAAGATTGTGGATTACACTGACATATAAGTACTACGTACTAGACTTGACACCGCAACGCAATGCTTAGTCACATTCAACAGAATCTATATAGCCGCAGTGCACTTAGTCGGCCGCGAGCTCTTCTGAGCACTAGACGTATGACAATTATAAAAAAACAAAATAAAAGTCACAAAAATACCTTGTGGTGTCTTTAAGATACTGTAAAAATAATTCCAAAAACACTTCCAAATGCGACGGAATAACATTTCATCGGTTAGTGTTCTTATTTAATTATTTTCAATTAAAATACGAACATTCAATTACTAGGCGAAGACGCGCGCCATTTCGCATTGTCATAGAGTAGTAGATTCAGAGGGGAATGTAGGCAGAATACAGATATCTATGATGAGACGACGATGAATGAAGTATTCACGTAGACGAGTTTGTATTTTTGTAATAATATAAATACGGTATTACGTGTACGTTATACATGCGTACATTATAATTATTGTATTTATAAATATTTAAGTAATTTAAATAAGGTAAATATGTAGTGGACTTTGGATCCATACTTATTATAATATAATTATTATAAATGCGAAAGTATGTCTGTCTGTCTGTCTATCCGTCCGTCTGTCGGCCTGTCCGTCCATCTGTTTGTCTGTCCGTCTGTCCGTCTGTCTGACCGTCCGTCTATCTGTCTCTCTCTCTGTGTCTGTCTATGTATCTCTTCACGCCCAAGCCGCTGTAACGGTTTGCAAAATTTTGGTATGTAATATTTTGGTTTTTGACCGACTTCCAAAAAAGGAGGTAATACGTTTGACTGTATGTATGTTTATTTTTATTATTTTTTGTATTTTCAACGATTACTCAGCCGTTTGTGGTCCGATTTTCGAAATCCTTGGTTCGGAGTTAACTCGACCGTTTGTAGCTCCAAAACTGGGGGGTTTGTAGCTCCAAAACTGGTCGAGTTAACTCCGTACCTGGCGGCCATACTTATAGTATGGCCGCCAGGTACGGAGTTAACTCGACCTTTGAAATTTTCGGAATTTTGAGGCTACGTCATATTCTATTCTCGGCAATTTCCGGAGTGTTTCTTCGGAGTGATGCCTTCAGAGTAGAGTGATGATGATGATGTTTTTTAACTGACTTCCAAAATGGAAAGATTTGATTCATAATCTGAATTCTGAAGTATTTCAAATGGAGTCATGCAGAAATAAACGAAACTTTGTTTGTATTTCCCTACCCTATATGAGCCGCCATATTGGATGTAGAATGACATTACATTCGTTTTCGAGTTATTCTCAAAAAGTTCTTTCATTTAATATCCATACTGTTATTATCGGACGGCATAGAAAATAACTATTACACTATCTTGGATGGTCGGCCATTTTATATTTATAGTGATGTCATACTGTTTCGTGCATTGTCATTCAAACCAAACGTGTATACAAAATTTCAGCTCAATCGGTTAAAATATTATATGTACATACATACTTCGAAATTGAGTTCAAAAATTCCACCCGAACTTACATAATAATATGTACTAATATATTTAATTATATGTACATAATAATATACAGAGCAAGTTAAATAAAAGCTTTTAATAATGTTTAGTAAAAATCTTTGTTTTATTTTATCCACCTACTCAAATAGAGTCTGCGTTCATTCGAGTGTAGGCACAAAACTTTGTCACTTCTGCGGTACTGATCTATAGCCATCACCGCCCCGCCTCTCACCCCGCTCATGCCTCAAGTGTGACATGTTTTTTGTTTGCAATGGTGCCTCTAGTACGTAGTACATTTTATCTCTATGGCGGATTACAACTTTTATTATTGAAATGGAGATTGGAGATCGATCTAAGGATTGGGATCGATCCGAGATTCATTTCAATCTGTGGATTAGGATCGAATATTGGGTTCGGCTGTAAATTGAAGTTTATCATCATTCAAATCAATCAATCAATCAATTTGTCTCTAATTCTTATGTCAGTGCTCATGTGCTCTAAATACGGCCGTAAAGGTATTTTAAAAAAGTATAACAAAAGCAGTAAGGGTACGACAATTTTTGGTTTTGCGTGACGTAATATTAAGTAGATGACTCATAATGATGAGGATGATGTTGAACTTCTGCAGTGAGATAAACAACCGAAGACACCGGAATCAAAACACAGTCGACCTCGTTTTAATCGCCTGCATTATGATGATAATTAAGTTCTGCTTTGGATTTTTGGCCGCCCGCCCAAAAGCCCGCGCGCTGTTAGCGACTCCCATCTATTTACCTCGTTATGTAAACACCTTATGTAATACATTTAAACACACGTCTAAGTACTGAATTCCATTGTGGATTCTTCTTTCGCGAAAATAAAGTTTATGTTGTAAAAAATGTTTTTCTGTTCTTATATTATTGGTGAATTTTTATGGTATTACGATGTATCACGATGCCATTCAAAGAATAGATATTTCAGTAAAACCTAGTATACAGTAACATTTGATTTTTTCTTAGCAAAATATATATTGCCAGGCGCATAAGTAATTTATTTGGTCGTACAAGCATGATGTTTATTATTGATAAAGTTTATTATGTTAAATAATTTAATAATAAAATATCCTAACATAAAAGATAGTACAGCTGGTTAATTGCTTAGTGAATATTGGTTGTTTGAAAAAAATCTGAATATTACATTATTAATTGTAAATTATAGGCCATAGCTCAAATTAACGCAAAGTGACTTGGCAATTTTAATGAATTTATTAAAATTTCTGTTTAGATATTACAATAAAACAAACAAACCTCTGTCTCAGCTATAGCTGTGGAAAATAAAAAAGTTTATTTATTCTTGGCATTTTAGGTTATAACGTAAGTAGTTTATTAGCTTAATCTCCGGCTGGCGTCAGTCGACAATACACTAAGCAAGATAATATGGATATTTTGTATATGTTTTACTATGTTCTTATCCTTTTTTATATAAAATACCCAAACAACTTAGATATAAATATTACTTTGCGACCATTAGTTTGCTGAAAACTTCATATCTCTAAAGCTTTGTCTCTAAAGTTTATATTTTCTAGATATTGCCCTCAACTTTTTGCACTGAAATTAGGTAACAGAACCAAGTATCTAAATACCAAGTGTCATTAAAATCAGAAGAGCAGTTAAAGCATGAAAAGGTAATAGGCGGAGAGACACACACTATTGCAATCACAATTTTAAATTAGCTTGGAAGATGGACTGGATTTTCTTGATAATTATGATAAATATACTGGATAATTATGATTTTTTTTTTGTTAGCTTATGCTATCTCACTGCTGGGCAAAGGCCTCCCCCAGGGTCTAATAATGAATTAAAATTAAAAACATAAAAGTTAAAATTGTTAATATTTGAAACGCTACTAAGTTGCATCAAGTTTGTTGCGAGTGCGGAAAAGTTACAAGACAAGTATGTTGCGGAGTTTTGACGCCGCGCTGTAATGTTCAAGCGTTTGCCAAACTGTTGTGTTGTCTAGACACTATTCTGATAGAAAGCCACACCAAACAAAACTCACAATTTACTCGCGCTAAGTGGGACTCCTCAATGTTGCTTCTACAATAAGACTTATAAGTAGTGTAGTACCTCTTTAGTTGGTATTTGTGCAAATAACCAGCGAGCTTAGCCAACACGTTTTCTTTATCGCTTCATTATAGAATCGATTTTCTGTAAAGGGACGATAAAGAAAACGTGTTGGCTAGGGGCTCTAGTATGGTACATACATTGCTATCTACGTACTATCTATAGTCTAAAATATGAATAAAAGTAACATGCCATGGTAGATGCCATGTCAGTATCAATTCATATTTACTTGTGTTTTGCATGCACTATTTATATTCGGTCAATATATTCATAATTTATAGCATAGACGTACACGCGCTAAAAAAGTTCCAAAGTTAACAAATAAAAGAAAAAGACTTTAAAAGTTTATTCACATTACACATGTTAAGTTATTGATCAAAGACGCTCCAACTAATTTAAGTGACGAGGGTCGCTTTTGACCCTCACACGTTTGAATGTTCACAGTTGTTTAAACATTCACGTGACTGGGAATGAAGTTTAAAAGTCACTAAAATGTTACTAAAACACTTCATTTCCTGTAAAAAAAAATGGCCCTATGCATTTGTCGTCACTTAAAACTTTTTAGTTTAAGGCCATCCCCCGAACAAACGACCTTGACCATACATTTGACGCGTCGCCGAGATCGCACAAAAATCCTATTTTTTTACTTATCTTAGTTCAAAATTGATCAAAAAAAAAATTAAAACGGGGAATATGTAGTTAATGAAATTGTCTATCTATTGTCGTGTGTTTCAAATAAACGTAATTTGTAAATACTAGGGAGATGCTGAAAGTATGTTTCAATTTTAATAAATTGGTATTACTTTGGAAGCTAATATCATGAGTATAATAAACAAAAATAGAAAATTTAAAACGGGGAAAGGAATGTTCATATACTGAAGATTATTGCTGTATTTTTATTATAACTTTGTAGCTTTCAAATTATGAGTTTATATGGCTCTAAATGCGGTAAATTACGGAATCTCCGTAGGGGAAGGCCCTTTAGATCTCTCGACGAAATTGGGAATGCGCAGTGTTTGATTTTTAAGTTTCTTAGTTGGTGCGCGGAGTAAGCTGAGTGGTTTTGTGTGCGAATGGAGACACTGAATTGCATTCAACTGCATTCCAGTGCCCGTTTACATTAACTCCAGTAGCAATCAAGCGCTGGATTGGACCACTTGATTGAATGAATGTAAACTCGCTATAAGTCATTTAATCCGCAAATCAATTTAGAACACCACAAGCTACATAAAAATATTCGAAATTAAAAACTAAGGAATAAAAAGACTAAAATATTTGCAATATTATTACAATACAATTGCATTACTTCGAGTAATACCATTCACTGATTCCGTTAAACAAAGAACCGAGTTTTAAGATGGCCGGCGCGGACCGGAAGTCATTCCTCCGTCAGCGTTCCGGTGCGACGATATCCGGTCGCGCTCAATTTCCGGTTCCCCGCAACCTACTACGTGGTAGCTTTTATTTACTTGATTTCTTAATCTTTTGTATTCCTTGTAATGAGAAACCAATAGGAACGTTACCTAGGATCACATTAAATTAATGATTATATTTTGTTGAAAATAACTATTAAAATTATCAAACAAGAAAAATGTACACCTTTAACGCTTAAAACAACACCGAAGATGTGAGAAATGTTTGGAACACGCTTTGCTATGTTCTGTCTGTACACGACTATGTCGCAAACGCCTTAAAACTTAAAAAAAAACTTTAAATCAAAACCTCAAGTCACTCAAGCCAAAAGACTGACATATTTTGTCCCTTTTCGAGGAAATGTTCCTAATTTGAGGGTATACTTATTTACAGTCATATTTCCATTACTAAAAACGTTGCTTAAAACATAATAGGCTACAATTATTATGCCTTGGAGTTGGGAGTGTAAGGCAAAGTTTGTGAAGCAAACGCCGCCGAAGCCTACGGCACGGCGCGGCGAGGCAGGGCAGGGCACCCCCGGACCACTCCATTACCAGACCCCGCGGATATTTTGTAAGGCAGTCATTAGTATATTAGAGATAGGGGAACCTGAACTGGTATTGTTAACGTCCATTGTGATTTTAAGCTGTGGAAATATGGAACCCAACGGGGCTCTTTGCAAGCTACGAGATAACGTTTTTGATGACTTGAAAATTGTGAGGAGAAAATGTAAAAAAATAGAAAGTATATTTACATTTTATATTATTTTATACGAGACGAAAGTTGATTTAAAAAGTAAATGTTTATTTTAGCGAGGCAAGGATTTTGAAGAAATCTTTTCAGCAGAGAAAAGGTCAAAGGAGCATACGTGTCACCCGATTCCTATTGGGATAATGAATTCAAAACCCATGGCATTTAAGGATTTACGGGGCCTCGAGGAAATTTATGAGCTCTTTCTTCCCTTTCACGGCGAAACAGGTCGACTATGACTCGTGAGAGCGTTTATTCTGTATGCTAATTTCAGGTGGGAAAGGCTATTCAAACATTAAGCGGGCGCCGGCGTTCTCGTTCGGTCGCCGGGTCCCCGCGGGCAGTAATAAGCCGGTGTTAGCTAACAACGCGCCCCTGTTGAACTTGTATCGATTGAATCGGAAAGGTAATCTGTAATTACTGGAGTTATGTTGTCAACGCTTGTGGAATTATAGTCTGATTGCGAAATGAAACATAATGGAGTGCGGCCTCAGTCCACAATGCTCGATACGCTGCGACACGTTGCGTCATCAAAAAGGGATAAAGCGTTATAAGAATTTGCTACATAGTTGCGTTGCATCGACGCACCTCACCCCAATTTAAAACAGTGACAGAGTAAAGTGTCGATCACTATAATATTATCAATCTAGCAACTAGTATATATCATAAATTGCATAGTATGTGATGTCGGTGCGGCGACGCATTCTACCGCTGAGGAGTAGTGTGGACGTATCTCTTATGCGGTGCATACAATTTTTAGGTCCAGATAAAATAAAAAATGGCCTCATGTCGCCGCGTATAGACGCTCCAAAAAGCCGGTCTGAGACGCCTGGTCCAGCCGCATACGCTCCAAGCAGCAAGGCCCAAGCAAAGCACGCTCCGGCCTACAGCATCCGACCTCCGGTCAAACCGGCCTTTCAGTCCAAATTGACTTGGTCACCGCCGCCTAATATGTATCTACCGGAAAAGCCGACAAAGTAAATAACCTTAGTTTTTTTACACAGCATGAGGAATGAACTGCTTAGGGCCTGTCCACATGTCCACGTTACGATGTCGTCAACGTGGAACGGTGCGGTAACGTGGCATGGTACGTTGTCGTGACGTGAACATTTACGTCAACGTAACGTAAAAATGCACATCACGGTGTAGCAAAATTGTACGTCACCATGCCTTGTAAAACTTCTACATTCTTCACTACTTATCTAGATATGGACCGCACAATACGTATTCTGCTTCTGCTATTATTAAGAAGACGGAGAGAGAGATTTAAGAAGAAAAAAAAGACGTAAAATGTTGCTACACCATGACGTTCACGTCACGTCAACGTACCGTGCCACGTTACCGCAACGTTCCACGTTTACGACGTCGATGACGTGGAGATGTGCTGGTTTCCTCGTTATGTTGTCCTTCACCGAAGTGTCCGTATAATTATTCTAATTGAGATTTCAAAAGTCTCTTAGTCTCATTGGCACACGCCAACACCTGGAATCAAAACTGCTGCCTCTCATACTGAACCAACAATTTTCGCACAATGTTAGTTACTAAACTACTTTGATTGTTCATACGTCTACCCTAGTATTCTTAAACAACATGTAATATATAAAATTCTCGTGCCACAGTGTTTGTGCGCGAACTCCTCCAAAACGGCTCAACCGATTTTAATGAAATTTTGTATGTACATTCGTTAGGCCTGAGAATAGGTTTTTATCTACTTTTTATATTTATACTAGAAATAATTTATATGGCAAAACAACTTACCGGGTCAGCTAGTAATTATTATAAAAGCAACACTAAGTAATAGATACACTGTACTCTATATCTCTGATACGATTGAGTCACAATTAGGCGATCAGCGGAGCTGGTTAATGGACGTATTAAGCCGGTAATGAGCAAACCGCACTGAAGTAGCAAGGCGGCCCGCACTGACAGACACAAATGGCTGATGGCCAATGTGTCGAGAGTATTGATCTAAAGCCCGCTTAAACTATATCTTTTGTATGCTTTTAACAATTATACACAACAAGGGTATATACTATATAATCTACCTAGTAGTATCATATCCCTGTTTTTTGTTTTTGTGTTACAGTGTTCAATTTATATGATACCGATATTTTCTGATCATTTCGAGAGCAACATATGAGTACCTGAAAAATTTGGCAAGAGCCTGTCCACATCTCCACGTCACGACGTCGTCAACGTGGAACAGTGCGGTAACGTGGCACGGTACGTTGACGTAACGTGCAAATTTACGTTAACGTAACGTAAAATGCACATCACGATATAGCAACATCGTACGTCGCCATGCCTTGTAAAACTGCTACATTCTTCACTACTGGTCTAGATGTGGACCGCACAATATACGTATTCTGCTTTTGCTAACTTGTTAAAAACGGAGAAAGAGAAGAAAAAAGATGTGCATTTTTACGTTACGTTGACTTAAATTTACACGTCACATCAACGTACCGTGTCACGTTACCGCACCGTTCCACGTTGACGACTTCGTGACGTGGAGATGTGGACAGGCCCTAACCTAGTTATGAATTTCATCGGCTACAATTATATGTCTTCTTTTAGGAAAGCCCCGGCCTACTCTTTTCCCTGTGCAGGACGGGACATCAAAGAGCGCTCAGCCTGCACTGGTGATTACTATCCAAAATTTAATTACGTACAAAGAACGACACCGGAGTTCTCGTTCGCAGGCATTATCAAAGCTTTAAAACAACCGAAACTGCCGTCCCCTAATGCTTATTGTGAGAAAAAGGTAATTTATTTAATTGGTCCACGCGTTTACTGTGTTGCTTACGGAGATCTGATTGTTATCAACGGTAGCTAAATATATTGCTCTAAAGTAAGAAAGCGTTTGAAAATTAGAAGGATTTCAGTAAATTATCTAAATATTATATGGGTGCTTCGCACGTGCCTAATGAGGGTTGCTGAAATTCTATTTGCCACCTGTAGGCTTAGCATAGTCACCATAGAAACAGTTTCTTTCTCCGGAAGAATAGACAAAGTGACAGATAGACAAAGGTAATCCGCCATTTTATCACTAAAATCTGTCAGTATGTCGATTCTTTCCCATTTCTAGTGTTGTTATGCTAAGCCTGCAGGTGCCGTGATGTAACCGTCAGGTCTATCGTGTCAAATAGACATAATGTTATAGTGTCACATGACAGCTATATTGTGACACATGACAGCTATATCCCTACATATGACAGCAGTTTGACACGATAGACCTGACGGCTACATCGCGGCACCTGGTGGCAAATAGAATTTCAACAACCCTCATTAATCTGTCTGTATGTAATTATTACATTTCTTTCTACGTCTTTGTCGGACATTTAAAAATAGTGTTATTTATTAGTCCTTGACTTGCAGTTTATGTACCCGAAGCGGTCGGCGCCGGCGCCATCTTTTGGTATTCGCCACTCGCCGTATCTTGGCAGGGAGCGAGAATTCTTGAAATCCACCGAATTGAATATCGAGATTTATGGAGAGTGAGTAAATATAAAGATCTAAAATTTGTTTATCTCTGTGAATAAAATGCATATTATTACTCCTGACTGTTATTCATGTTGTAAAGGGTAAAGAGCGTTATTTTTAGGGTTCCGTACCCAAAGGGTAAAAACGGGACCCTATTACTGAGACTTCGATGTCTGCCCGTCTGTCCGTCTGTCTCCAGGCTGTAACTCAAGAACGGTAATAGCTAGAGAACTTGAAATTTTCACAGATTATGTGTTTCTGTTGCTGCTATAACAACAAATACTAAAAACAAAATAAATTAAATATTTCTGCTCGGGCTCCCATACAACAAACGTGATTTTTCAACCTTTTTTGCTCGGTATCAATAATGACAAGAGGTAGGCACCTGAAATGTTTACAAAATACTCATTTGTTTAACTTTAATAATTAATAATAAAATTTAAATAAAATAGTTAATAAAGGGGGCTCCCATACAAAAAAAAACTTTTTTAAATATTTTTGCTCTATTATGGTACGCCCTTCGTGCGCGAGTCCAACTCGCACTTGGCCGATTTTTTGATTTTGCACCTTTAGTAACCTATGAGGTAGAGTCTACGGAAAACAAGTAAAAATAATTGATGTTGTACAATTACGTCAGCCTTCGACGCTGAAAGTAAAAAGAACCAGTATTTTTTCGATAGCTGAACTTTTTAAATGAAAACCTTTTAGAAAAGCAGAAATAACATAATATTTTGCTCGTAAAATCGATAACTTTTTGTGCAAATAAAAAGTTTCTAAGATCACTGAAGCGGCTGCCTTATTAGAAACTTGACTTTCTTTTGCGCATTTGATATTGCTTACGATCTCCTACGCCAATGGGAAATTCTTTACAATTGCTCTGCCATATTGGAAATGCTAAATACTTTTCAATTATATGGAGCCTTACAACTTAGCTTTTAAAATGAGTCATTATTAGTGAGGTTTAATATTATGAATACCTTATAGTAGAAGCAGTAAAAAATTACAACATCTCCAAAAAATACACAAAAAATTAAGCAAGATACCTTATGTTAGTTTTATTCATGTTTTATAATTTTGTAGATACCTGTACATCATCTTTCTATTTAAATGTTTAAGTTTCAGGGAAAATATAACATTTTCCCTAACGGTATTTTAAACTCAATAATTCTTTCACTTTTAGAGTTCTTTTTCAACTTATTTTAATTCTGAGGATGCCAAGAATAAGAATTTATGTTATGGCAACAGTCATGTTAGAAATGTTACAATGTTAAATTGCTCTACATCCCAAAAATATGATTTTGGTTACCACTATGACTAAACTAAGATTAAAACAAAAATCATAGACATAGTTCATACGTATTATGTTGGATATTATAAATGCAAATGCATGTTCTTCTGTCTTTTATATCTTCACACTTAAGTGTCTAAACACACTAGGCCGAAAAAACGCGACCGAAGTACGGCATGATTACGCCTGCAATGTATTTTAAATTACCGATGACACACCATGCCGAAATTACGTCGCGTTATATTGTAAGCGTTTGACATTGCTGAAGTAATCATGCCGATCTTCGGCAGCGTATTTTCGGCCTAGTGCGTTTAGACATAGACGCTGAACCGATTTTCTGACTCTTGCAAAGATACATAATATAACATAGGATAGTTTTATGCAGCAAAAATTATTCCCGCATTTTAAGAATACATACCTGCGCGTATCTACATCGAGTATCTTTATATTTTTATTATAGTACCATAATAACAAGACTATTAAGCTGTCGGCGAGGAAACGGCGTCAGATGAGCTTGGCGGCGACTGTGCATAATGCGATAATCATGGCGGTCCCATCGCGCCGACTTGCCTGTAAGCAATTAGTGTAATCTGCCTAAAATTAGTACTACACAGCACACGACGCACAAGAGTATTCACAATGGTTAATTGGATTTGGGATTCCAATTTTTAGTTCCTCGGATGAAATAAATAATTTGTGAAAAAATCAACTGCCTAGCTATCGCGGTTTATAAGATATAGCCTGTAAACTAATGGACGGACAGCAAATTCTTAATATTGAGTCCCTAACACTAAACACTAGAGGCGTGCTGCCTTAGGGTCAATTCAGACCGCAACGCGACGAGGCGAGGCGAGGCGCGGCGCGGCTTAAATTTGTATGGATTTGACAGATTTCAATTGCGTGAGACGTCTTGCGAATCTGTCAAATCCATATTATAAATTTAGAAATGAATCTACGCGTCGCGTTGCGGTCTGAATCAACCCCATGTTATAATTATAACAGAAGACTCTTTATGCGCGTTTACGCACACACGTGACGAGACGTGACGTGACGTGTCATGTAATGTCAAGTCAAATCCAGCTGGGTTTTAGAAAATGCCCAGTTGAATCCGGTCACTTTTGTTGACTGAAATTTAATTTTTTTAGTCGTAATCTAGCCTGAGATAACTAAAAAACAAAAAATAAATATTAAGCAAACAACTTTTTCAGTTTTTACTAATAAAAATATTAAGCAAAAAACTTTTAGAAAAAAGCTTTTATTTAAATACTCTAAAAGAAGAAAATAAATTTCTTCTTAAAAATTCTTACTATTAAGTTATAACCTCAATATATTATACAATTTGCATGATAATAAAAGCTTATCGCGAGACTTAACAATCTGTCAGTACTTAATTACTTTAATAAAATAAAAAATATAATATCAATTTACTCAGTTAAATTTGCACTAGTTTATTTACCAATCACGCGACAAACTTTTATTATCATGCAAATTGTATACTATAATATTGAGGTTATAACTTAATGGTTAGAATTTTCAAGGAGAAATTTATTTTCTTCTTTTAGAGTATTTAAATAAAAGCTTTTTTCTAAAAGTTTTTTGCTTAATATTTTTATTAGTAAAAACTGGCCTCATTTGTTTTTTTAATAAGTCAGTCAATACTTTTTATTAGGTCTAGTGTTTTAAAAATATAAAATCATTAAATACAAATTAATGTCGGCATTTCCACCGCATGTTATATGCTATTTGCAGTAAAAGAAGCAATAAAATTGTATTTTCTTAAATATCTATTCAAACATTCAAACATATTCAAAAAGAATCGGAATGAAACTTAGGTTTCGTCGGAAAAACTTGAATGAAAAACCTGAAAACCGATCCAATGACTACAGACCTAATCACAGTTCTGAACTTTTAAGCCACAAGCTCTCAATTCCCAATCGAAACTGATCGGAACAATTCGAGAATCGATGCTGAAACCATTTTGCTATTAACCGAAATTCTCGTGAAATTCCAGAAAAGACAATTGCTAGGTGACGTCAAGTCATACGCAGGGAAAAGGTCGATTCATTTTTGCTACGTTTATCGTTCAAAATGGTTCCGTTGTGATTATATTTAATAGCATGTTAACAATATAATTATAAGCTATGGTTTTAATGTACATCCAGTTTACATGACATAGACATTAAATACGTGTGTATGTAAGTATAGGTCTACCAGAATCTGATGGCAAATTTGGACAGCAGATTTTCAAAAAATATCCTTGATCATTGTATAAATTTATATATTTGCATGTTTCACACACAGAATCAGCCGCTATAAGAAAAAAAAGGATCAATATGTTTTATTCCAATTACCCCGGTATTGCTAGAGTCAATTTACTTTCTCACTTTTTGCCATCAGATTCTGGTAGACCTATACCTACTATAGATAATTTATACACCGACAAGGAAATTGATTCATAGATAGATGACGCTCCTGCGTTATTAGTTTACGTTTTGTCAAGTCAGTCGTATATATTATACTGAACTTGACATAACCCGACCGAATTACGTAGGTTCGTCATCCACCTGTGAAGTAGTACATCTAGAGCACACACACGTCATACACATATTTATGAAACACTAGATGACGCCCGCAACTCCGTTGCGCCAAAATTAGTTTACCGCGTGGAACCGTACATTTTTCTAGGATAAAAATTATCCTATGTCCTTTCCCGGTGGTCCTTTCCTATCTCCATACCAAATTTCAGAAAATTAGGTTCAGCGGTTCGGGCGTGAAGATGTAACAGACAGACAGACAGACGGACAGACAGACTATATGTAACAGACAGACAGACGGACAGACATACAAGTATAATGGATAACAGTCATAGTCACGTCTAAGCTGGACGCGCTTCTAGGACGAGTAAATATTATAAACTACGCATTACAATTATTATGTAATGTTCCACAGGATACCGCTGTTTGAGACATATTTCACGGATAATCCCGAGAAAAGCTTTCATGAAAAGAGCATAAGTCCGAAATTCAGGTGAGGTGGACACGAGTCACGAACGAATACTTTATTATAGGAATGATTTTTGCAGATTTCATCTCTATCCGGTGAGATTCGATTTCCGCTCGTTACATGTCGTTCAGGGCCCGGATATTGAACAGACCCAGGTCTGTTCGACCCAGGCCGAGGAGTGACACACATCATGTAACGTTTATCTTTAATCAACAGAATTCTTTTGATATTTTTTTTATTTCGCAATCACACCGTAATAACATTCGTCAAGCGCCAGAGGGGTTTACGGGGATTGGGGGGAAAAGGGGGGAGAGAGAGATTTGCATTTCTCATTTCCACCCCTCCTTGAAACTGATTTTGCTCCAAGTTCTATATTTTAAATTCATAATTAACATGTACTTTGCAATAAATTATGGTGCTATTTGTGTTGGGTTCGAGTTTGGCGAAATCATGACTTATCTGAGTGCATTTTCCCACCCTTCTTTAATTAATTTTAAGTTGTTTATTATCTCAATATTATGTGTACATACCTTTTTACTTTTTTCTTAGAAAACGAATAATTCTTATGAAATACGAATCTGAGGGCCTGTTTTACCACTTCCTGATAAGTGCCAGATACTACAACAGTACAACTTATCTGACAGATACTCCAGACTCTATTTGTCAGATAAGTTGTAGATAGCCTATCCGGCCTTATCAGGGAGTGGTGAAACAGCCCCTTAAAAATATAGGAATAGTCAAATTTCGACCACAGGCTGATCTGGCATTATTTTATCGTGTCGAACAGCGTTAGCTGATAATGGAAGTGTATTGGAAGTGCGAGTAATCCCATCGCCGACGCAATATCGGCGGCTTAGGAGCGAGCCCCGCAATAAAACGCCTATTTATTCGAAAGTCAACAACGCCCGCAATAATGAAATTCCTCGGAAAATATTAGCGCATATTTTTCCAACATGTAATGCAGTGTTTTTCAACCTGTGGGTCGCGACCCCCTGTAGAGCGGTCGCCAGAAGTCGAGAGAACTATTTCAAAAAAAAAATATAAAGTTTAAAATCATAATATATTAAGTAGAAGAAGTATATCTATCAACTTACATGCATGATAAAGAGCAAAAAGTTGGGTGGTCGCAAAATATTTTTTATATCAGGAGTCGCGTCATAAAAAAGGTTGAAAAACACTGATATAATGTTTAGTCTGTGGCTCCTTGTAAACTCGCTCGTTAGAGTTGTAAATCAGGAGATATCTCAGTTATACAAAATATTCATTGTTATAGCACTATAAATATTACACAGCAGACATACAGTAGTGAGTAGACCATCTTCATTATCCATACTATACTGTCCAAATCAGGTACATTAGCGTGATTTCAGATAACTTAAAGAAGCAAATTAAAGGATGTATAAAGAAGTGATAATCCTTTAGGGTTTAAACGAATGCACCAAGTTTAAAAAGTGTGTCACTTTATTAATTATGTTGTTCACTATGAAAATCGCTGCGTATATAAAGTAACACTTGTATAGTAGATATTTTTACTACTTATTGTTGAGCGGGTATTATAATCACAGCTAAATTGCTCTACGGTAGGATCATAAAATTGTGGTAGTATTTCATGTGAAACTGGTTTACATTTAACCAAAAACGTGACATGAGCGTAGGTTGGACATTTCCAAGAAATCCAACATGTGTGCCCGGAGCCATGTTTATAAGTACGAAGTCGAATAAACAAGATTTACTGTTACGAGTAGCCTTTTCGCGTCTACTAAATACTGTTTGACATAGATTAGCAATAGGGTAGTTATTTATTTTTGCGATCTATCACAAACAAACTAGCATACATTGGTTTCTCTGAAAAAGAAATGAGTTCTTAAGAAAATCAAATCATACAATCGATCCATTGCAAACGAATGCGCCAAGACGTTAAAAATTACGAAAATCCCTTAACACTCGTACCATTAGTGTGCATAATTTTTCCATTTCGAATAATGTAAACGCAGCTTGTCATACAAATAAATTTCATTGTGAAATGTGCGTAATTTCTCGCTACGTTCGCCATTTGTTCGTCGAAATCCCTACAAATTACGCAGCGCCGGCTACGAAACAATCACGGCCGATGATCCGGCCGTGTTATGCAAATCTCGGCTTTGCGTCTAACAATTGATTGTTTTGCCGCCTATACCAGGTGACAGCTTTCTTCCCTTATAAAGCAATTACCTACTTAATCCAGAGTCTTATGAGTATTTTACCGTGGCTTACATAAAGTGTAATTGGAGTCAAATTACATTTGAAATTTAGACAGCGAAGTAATAATTTAAAAAAAAAATATTTGTGATTTGACATGGCGATTGCGATTTCTAACTTCGCTTTGGAACTTGACTACACTACTTGAATGCAATTTGACTAAACGCCTAGTTTCGTTAGCAAAATCGACAATAGCTAAATAAGATCATGATATCGTATAAGGCATGATGCTGAACTAACATTTTAAGGTTACCGAGTGCTTTTGTAGAATTTAAAAGTTTAATTGCTTTTCGAACGCGTTGAAGCAAATTCTGTTAACTTAAAACTGGGTTTCATTTCTAAAAGTATTTTTGACCGCTGCAACCGATTCTTTTTCAATATAAACTGTCGTCTGTTGTTTTTTTTTTTTATGTACCATTTTATATACTATAGTGACGTATATTTGTAATAATCCTACCATTTCTACCAAAACTAATTTAAAACCCAAAGAAATTACTTCACAAATTACAGGCTAGTATCTAGATTTACGCATGGAAGGCCAGCCTGCGTCGTGTAAGGTTTACATTACGATGTAAATTAAGGGATATAAATGTTAGCAGTCGATTGAAGCGAGCGGGCTGGAGCGCAGCCAATACAAGTCCTGGTGCAGGACTGCGCACACTTTGTCTTCATTATACCACGCACAGACTAATGCGTGTCCAGAGATTGATGGAGATATAAGGCCCGATGGGCCTTTGAGAACGTAATGCAGAATTTTAAGGCCAGTGGCACTTATGATACCGCATTAAGCTATGCATATTATATTGGGGTTAACTGAGGCACATCCCCAACCCGGGGCACCCATAAAGGGTTTTCCCTGCGCATCAATAAAATATACTATAGCATGGGGTCCGTAGCATATTGTGGAACGACACTCCTGGTTTCCTTTTCCATTCTTAAGCAAAGGCCGTGTTCCGTGGCCCCACTACGCGGGTCCCGTAGCACGTGCTACAAGTATTATAATATTTTTTTTATAATCCAGCCCTGAATTATGAAAACCCCAATGTTTTAAAGTTTTCTATAGAATTCATAACAATATATTATTAAATTATATTGCAGGAAAATGGCATCGTTTTCCGCTCACAACTTTATTGGCTATTCTCAAGGTTTACGTATCGTATGAAACAGCCAAACCTTTTATGAAGCAACATTTTCAGTTTTGAAATTGCATTATAAAACTTTAAGATTATTGTGCTCGCAATATACCTGTATATTTAGCGAGCTATCAGGTGTCTGCCATTCTCCCGGATCGCTCGGCATTCCTCGTCACTGAAAAATAAAAACCGGTCAAGTGCGGGCCACGCGCAATACAGGGTTCCGTAGTACCGCTAGTTTTTGATAGTTTTTGTATGGTCAATGAATGTACATTTATAACGTGTTTTACACTACTAAAAACATCATCTCAGTAACGCGCGTTCAAAGGAATTTGAACGAAAAGTTCCTTAATACTTCGCCGATTTTTTTTTAGTTGATCGACTATTACTTAATGACCTATGAAGTCATCTTAGCCGTGATAATTTTCCTTTTAAATTCAGCATATTTCCTACTCCCGTGAATTTTTTCACATTTCCAGAAGCAACCGTTTAGCTAGTAGAAGAGGGGGACACTGGACTCTAACGATTTTTTCCGCTTTGAAACTTCATATTTCACAAATCCCTAGATCGGAAAATTATCTTTAAATACTCGTAATATTTTGAAAAAACCTATCCAACGACACCCCACACGGTGGGGTGGACGGGAAAAAAAATATCATCCCCGCTTGATGTGTAGGGGAGGTACTATAAAAAAAATATTTTTAAAGATTTTAAATACCATTTTGTCGGCATCATTAATATGTACATTCATTCCGAATTACAGCCTTGCAGGTCTTATAGTCTCTGAGTAAAACCGCGGACAGACAGACGGACAGACCGAAACTATAAGGGTTCCTTGTTGACTACGGACCCTAAAAAGTACAGCTATTTGAACAGATATGGCGCACCTTTCTTAAAATCATATTTTTTGTTACTTTATATCAAAAAACTCTTTAGTCCATTTATTCTTCTGGATTTAACATCGTCTACGAAATTCGTTCGAAAAACCATTTAGTCATTCTCAATTCCATTTTCCGGGAAACTCACAAAGAAAGCTTTCATAAAACCCTACTCTGCGACCATTTCAATATTCTAATCTATAAATCTCACGATGCGCATACAACACAAGTAAGATGTATTCATACTGTTCACGGTCTAGATTGGAGCATATAATACGCGGGCCCCGTACAGTACCTGCCTCATTACCTATTCGGTTTTGCGAAGCGAATATTTCGACAAACATTATGGTAATTCGACCGCATAACGATCCATTTTACACCTGTTTACGTAAACAACCTCTAAGCCGGCGTACGATTAAATTATATTCGCGCAAGACAAAAATTTAATGATTTCCATTTAACAAACACAATCCATTATGTCGAGGTGTTGTATAAATTAAAATTTTCTCCGCACACGCGAATGCGATTAAAATAAATCAACTCTGGTTCGCAATCGTGTTTAGGTGTTTTCCATTAATTTTAAATGGTTTGTGGGAGATTTTCGAAGATTTAATTGCATATTGACTTTAAAAGGCTTATTTATTTTATACTTGCTTTTGCTCGGATAGCTCCCAAGAAAAGCTAGATTGTGATTAAAGTGGCAATGATGATTAAGTGGGACTTTACGACTGTTCGCCTCGACTTTGTAAAACGGATACTTAATATATATTCGTACGCTTTATGCAATAAATATTTAATATAACGGGTTCGTTCTCGTGAAACCCTATACATTTTATGTACAAAAATAAATAATGAACCTGTTAAAATTTGGAATCGTGCCTAATGCTAGTGCGGAATTATTTCATTGTGCTACACGACGCCATATTTCAACGTCGCACTAATATTGTAAAATGTATTCCTGTGTCATTTATTTTCTAAATAAGTTTCATAAGGTGCACGCTAAAGGTGTTTCAAAGTAAACTAAAAAAAAAAAAATAAAAAAAAAATGTTATGTTACTAGATCTTGCCGACATCTTCGATTTTCACCAAATTTCGTTTATCATGCGGGATTAAAAACTAATTATGCGTTTTCTCGGGAGATGTGAAAAGGTAGTAAGTAGTTCACTAATACCGCCCACTCGTAATAGACCTGGATCCCAAAAGGATAAGACATAACTTACTTTCTGATGGTTGAAACCATAGGTTCTTGGTAGTGCCTCGTGTACTTAGAATACCTGCGAATTTGTGTAGCTCTAAGTGTGACACCTGGTCAGGTACCAGGTAACAAAGTTGACTAAAAATGAGTCTTACTTTACTTGGTTTCTTATGGCTAATATTTATATATATTTTTGTAGATTATTGTTCTGAACTAGTATCATGTAGTGTAAGACACTTTCCAATGACCAAAACTATTATCAGACGTTTTAAAAATAACTTTGTTGCTATTTTTTTTCAAAGGCGTCATTTTTATTTTATAAATTTATTTAACACCTTAGAAAACAATACGATGTTGCAAGAATTTATTTTCTACTAGCTGTTGCCCGCGACTTTGTCCGTGTCAGCATACTCCAGCTCCAAATAGCTTTACTTTTGTAGTGTATGGGCATCTTAAGCGTTTCGGCAGCGCCGTTGGAACGCGCGTGTTCGAATATGTATGGGGGTAGTAGTTACGTTTTAAAGTCGCGCGCGCTTGAGCAGCGATAAACCCAGCCCAAGCGCCTGCACACAAATTAATAATAATTACAAGTAGACTGACTGTCTATTGATTTTGTTTACTTATATGCTATATTATATAGATAACTGGATTTCCCAAACCGCTTTTTTGCGCGGCAAGGCTGAAAACTATGCTATTTTTTTAAGATAAGGTTTTCATTTTTGATTTTAAAAGTAAAACATAATCCTTATAATTTATAAAATAAAAATAACGCCTTTGAAAAAAAATAGAATCAAAGTTATTTTTAAAACGTCTGATAATAGTTTCGGTCATTGAAAAGTGTCTTACACTACATGATACTAGTTCAGAACAATAATCTACAAAAATATATATAAATATTAGCCATAAGAAAACAAGTAAAGTAAGACTCATTTTTAGTCAACTTTGTTACCTGGTACCTGACCAGGTGTCACACTTAGAGCTACACAAATTCGCAGGTATTCTAAGTACACGAGGCACTACCAAGAACCTATGGTTTCATCCAACAGAAAGTAAGTTATGTCTTATCCTTTTGGGATCCAGGTCTATAATACAAAATTTTATGACTCTTCGTTCACAGCTCGTGTTGTCAGTCTTTGAAACAAATTACCCACATCTTTGAGACGTGCTCAGTCTTCGTACGTTTTTATAAATGGGGTTAAGGAACATTTTTTGTCACAATAATTATTAATCCATAATAACTGATAATTATCGATATATTGCATTATTTCCATTTATTTATGTTTGTATGTATTTATAATGATTTGTATATTATATTCTTCAGTATGTATGTATATTGTATATATGTATGTATGTATTTGTAATATACTTATATATTGGAAGAAATCACTCTTAGCTGTCTAGATAGTCACCTACCATCTATTACTACTGTTACTATATTGACCGCCATTTGTACTTTTTACTCAATAGTTCTAAGTTTTGTATATCATGGTTGTTTTGGTGCAATAAAGGATTTTCATTCATTCATTCATTCATTCATAGTAGACAGACAGATACGCTCTCGCATTTATAATATTGGTCAAAACTTAAAAACATTATTTATAGGGTCGATACATCTTGTTATCGACAAATCAGACGCTTTTGAAAACAACCTCGCGTTCAAAAGTAATAATAGCTATTTACTTTAAATATATTATGTACTGGGTTATGTTCACTAAGGGCCAACCCACACGTCACAACCACACGAAATCGTCATTGCATCGACGCAACGTTGTGGTTGCGATGTGGTCGGTATCACACAAGTGGTCGACAACGACTGCAAAATGTGGTACTTGTGAATGTCCAGTTCATTTACAATACGAAATATACGCCCGACCACGTGGTGTGGTTGTGGTTGTCGTGTGGCTGTGGTACGTGTGGGTTGGCCCTAAGGGTTAAATCAGTCCGTAACGCGACGCGTAGATGAATTTCTTTTGACAGATTTGTAAGACGTCTCGCGCAATTGAAATCTGTCAATTCAGTACAAATTTAGAAATGCATCTACGCGTCACATTGCGGTCTGAATTGACCCTTAGTGCCTTATTCAATAGTCGATTTCATTGGAAATGCCCCTAATTGCGTGGCAGTAAGCGGATTACTGTCGGCCGCGGCCGTCGGCGTCGGATAAAATTTGGCTGCTTACAGTTTGTTTATCGTCTTGCATTTGGAGCAGTTTTACAATAATAAGTGCAAAGCTGGCAATCGCTAATGCTTTAAGATTTTTTTTGGGTTCCGTACCCAAAGGGTAAAAACGGGACCCTATTACTGAGACTTCGATGTCTGTCCGTCTGTCTGTCCCTCTGTCTGTCCGTCTGTCTGTCCGTCTGTCTGTCCGTCTGTCTGTCCGTCTGTCTGTCTGTCTCCAGGCTGTATCTGAAGAACCGCTATAGATAGACTTCTGAAATTTTCACAGATTGTGTATATCTGTTGCCGCTATAACAAGAAATACTAAAAACAAAAAAAGTTAATATGAAAGGGAATCCCGTGATTTTTTTTTGGCTTTTTTGCTCGTGTTCCATAATGGCAACAGATAGGCACTTGAAATATTCAGAAAATCCTTAATTATATTCGTAATTTAATATTTAATAATAAAATTAAAATAAAATAAATAATTAGGGGGGGCTTCCAATTCCCATATAAAACACTATTTTTTTCGCTCTATAATGGTACAGAACCCTTCGTGCGCGAGTCCAACTCGCACTTGGCTGATTATTTAATTTTATTGTTGCCTACTACGTCGCTGTGTTGACCTTCGTTGACCAGCGAGGAAGCTGTAAATTTTTACGAGATACGGGATAGTCACTATCATAGATAGGTCATTTCCCGTTCCCATAACAAATATCAGCAAAATAGCTTAGCCGTTTAACCGTGAAGAGAGACAGACGCGGACGTATAGACACACTTTTTCATTTACAATTAAGTATATAGATAAGATGGGTGCAAGTAGGATACGATGAGGGTGATAATTAATGCACTTTTAGTCTAGGTCCGTATAAATGAAAATCCAGACTTACTGATTCAGCACACTATATTATCCAAGCACACACATTAGGTTCATATCAATAGCATGAAAGAAGGTGCAGAACAGGAGATGAAAAGCACAGTATGATATAAGCACTAAATGATATGAGTTCAAGCACAGAATAGTAACTTAGCGAAATATTTAAAGCTGCGGCGAACGAGCGTGTGACATGCGCTCCGCGTCAGTGTCGGGGAGTGACTAGTAACGACTAACGTTCTAGAATGCATGCGCGTGCGCCGCTCCGACGGGACCGGTTATATGCGATAGTGCGAGGCACTGCTCGATAAACCGCTATCGATAATTTGCCGTATCGATATCGACCATCTGATATGCACTTAGTTTAATTAACAAATAAAATATATAGTTGTAAATATGTAAAATATGTGTATATATAAAATATAAAAATAGGTATAAGTAAAATTGTAAAAATAGATTCGTCAGTGTATATATGTGTGCTTGTAAATATAAAATCTAAAAATGTAAATAAAGAAATAGTAAATTTTAATTATAAAATATATAGGTAGGCCACACCACCCCCCACCAGAGTCCCTCAGGGACGATAATAGTCAGGGAACTTAATAACTCGCCCTGAACGAGTTGTTTTAGGCAGTGGAGGACTTTCAGGTGCGAGAGTGTCTTTGACGTTGTCCAGTGTGAAAGCTGGTTTAAGCCGGTCAATAGACACTGACACCTCCTTATTGTTGAGGAGAATTTTGAAAACTTTGTCCCCTCTGGAAAGTACTTTGTGTGGACCGGAGTAAGCAGGAGTAAGTGAACCACGAGTAGTATCATCGCGAAGGAAGACTTGACTACAGGTATCCAATTCCTTATATATAAATACTCTCGGGCTACAATGGCGTGAAGCAGGGGTGGGCCGTAGCTTATTAATGATGCCCTTAAGCCTCGCGGAGAAATCTGAGATATCAGACGTCATGGTGTTATTAGACTCCCAAAAATCACCAGGAAGTCTCAGTGGCTCTCCGTAGACAAGCTCGGCTGACGAACTTTGTAAGTCCTCTTTAAAGGCGCTGCGTATTCCCAACAGGACCAACGGCAACGACTCGGTCCATCTGTCATTTGCATGACAGACGATAGCCGCTTTTAGTTGACGATGAAACCGTTCAACTAAACCGTTGCAGGCCGGATGATATGCTGTCGTACTCTTATGCCCGAATCCTGCTATCCTAGATAAGCACTGAAATAGGGCCGACTCAAACTGACGGCCCCGGTCAGTAGTAATGCTTGTAGGACAGCCGAACCGAGCAATCCAGGTGGACAGCAGGGCTTTTGCAACGGTTTCTGCCGTGATGTCTTCTATCGGTACTGCCTCCGGCCAGCGAGTAAAGCGATCTACTGCGGTGAGGCAATACCGATAGCTGTTGGAAACAGGCAGAGGACCAATCAGATCTATATGGATCTGTTTAAATCTTGCTCGCGGTAAGCTAAATGTGCCCAACGATGAAGTCACGTGTCGGTTGACTTTAGATCGTTGGCACGAAAAACATGTGCGAGCCCACGCCATGCAATCTTTTTTAACACCCGGCCAGACGAACCGGTCGGAAACTAATTTTGCAGAGGCTTTGCAACCGGGGTGGCTTAAAGAATGCAAACTATTGAATATCTGCTTACGCAGAGGCTTGGGTACAAAAGGCCTGGTAGCCAGTGTACTGACATCGCAGTACAAAAGGTCTTGGCTTCCAGGGACATGGAGTTTCTGCAGCTTTAAGGAGGTACTGCCGTTTAGCAGCTGTTGAAGCTCCTGGTCGGAGGCTTGATGCCGGGCTATAGTCTCGAGGCTGACTGGTGCTTCTAGTTCCTCAATTCGCGACAATGTATCCGCCACAACATTGTCCTTGCCACTAATATGACGGATATCTGTCGTGAACTGAGAAATGAAGTCCAGGTGCCTATACTGACGGGGCGAACAGTTGGTCTTTCTTTCATGAAAGGCAAAACTTATCGGTTTGTGGTCAGTATAGACAGTAAAGTGACGAGCCTCGAGCATGTGACGGAAGTATTTAATAGCCTCGTATATGGCCAATAACTCCCTATCATATGGAGAGTACTTAGCTTGAGAGGGGCTAAGCTTCCTAGAAAAGAAAGCCAGGGGCTCCCAGTTATCATTAGAAAACTGCTGGAGCACTGCACCGATTGCTTTGTCTGACGCATCCGTGACAACTGCTAGTTTTGCAGAGCAATCCGGATGAGCCAGCATGGCTGCGTTGGACAAGCTCTCTTTACAAGCCTGGAAGGCAATTACAGCGTCACCGTTAAGGTGAATTGGCTGCGATCCTTTCACTGCTCCTGTCAATAGAGCATGCAGAGGGGCTTGAATTTGGGCTGCTCGGGGAATAAACCTCCTATAGAAATTGAGCATGCCCAAAAATCCTCGCAGTTGCTTGACAGTTGTCGGTGGCGGGAAGTCGATGATTGCCTGCACCTTAGACTCCAGGGGTCTGCATCCATCAGCTGAAATTTGGTGCCCTAGAAACGTTACCTGTGAAGCGCCCAAGACACACTTGGCCGTGTTGACTAGCATGCCGTACTGCTTAAGCCTGGTGAAGACTGCTCGCAGATGCTCCTCGTGCTCTGCTTCGCTCTTGGAGTATATAATAAAGTCATCTAAATAAGCGTAAACAAAGTCGAGTCCTCTGGTGAGTACGTCTACAAACCTTTGAAACGTTTGGCCTGCATTACGTAGACCAAACGTCATATAGGGAAACTCAAAAAGGCCGAAAGGGGTAGTGATGGCGGTCTTGGGAATGTCTTCGGGACTGACAGGTATCTGATTATAAGCTTTTTCAAGGTCAAGAGTGCTAAACACCTTACAACCGGCAATATCATATGCAAAATCTTGAATATGCTTAATCGGATACCTGTCAGGCACTGTACGAGCATTCAGGCTGCGATAGTCTCCGCAGGGACGCCATCCACTGCCCTTTTTCGGTGCTAAATGAAGTGGTGAAGACCAGGGACTCTCCGACGGTCTAGCTGTACCATTAGCTACCATGATCCGGAATTCTTCCTGGGCTATTTTTAATTTATCCGGCGCTAAACGACGGGGTGGTAAAGATACTGGAGGGCCTGGTGTCGTTCTAATATGGTGGACAGTGTTATGTGGTGTAATGTTGTGCCTACCAGCTGGTCGAGTAATTTCGGGAAATTCATTTAGGATCCTATGATACCGAGACTCACCAGTTACTACCTTTACGGAGTGCACATCATTACAATCGGCTACAGCAGCTAATGAAGTAACAGAAGTTAAATTATCAATTAAGCGTCTATTACGACAATCAACAACAAGGTTATAAAAATTTAAAAAATCTACACCAATAATTGGTTTAGTTACATCGGCAACTACAAAACGCCATATAAAAGACCTACGTAAACCAAAATCTAAATTCAAATTTACAAAACCATATGTAGCTATATTGGTACCGTTTGCAGCACATAAACTATATCCAGTCCGAGAACGACGATCGCAGAGCTTCGACCGTGGGTAAACGCAGAGGTCGCTTCCAGTATCGACCAGAAACTGCGTCTTCGTAGCGCGGTCGGTAACGAACAGGCGACCAGTGGACGTTGATGGGCAATCGTCAGTCGCCATTATCGACTGCCCTTCGCGTTTTCCGCCGACTTGTAGTCACATGGCCGGATACACCTGCTGGCCTTGTCTCCGAACTTGCCATGGTACCAGCAGAGGGGGTATTTCCGGTAGTTCGACTGGGATCGTTGCCTCGAAGAGCTCCTCTGCCTCCCTTGATGTCCACGCGTTCTGGATCTGCTCCTACCAGACGACGCCTGGAACTGCTGGAACTGCTTTCGGAGTTCTGCGATTTCCCTCGCAAGGTCACTGAGGACTGAACCCGGGGCTTCTCGGCTCACTGCAGCTACACTTGGCGATGAACAGGCCAAGTCGTTGACGCGGTCAGCTAAATCGCAGAGATCTTCGAGTGGAGTCGATGCTGGTTGACCAGCGAGCACCATCTGCACGCCACGAGGAAGGCGGCTGGTCCAAATGGATTTGATGAACTCGTCTGGTACTCCGTGGCCTGCCAAATCTTTGAGATGCCGGAAGAAATGAGACGGCTTGCGGTCACCGAGCTCTTCATGCATCAGCAGCTTCTTAATTTTCGTCTCGTTGGAAATGCCCAATCTACTAATAAGCTCTGATTTCAGCTTCTCATACTTCTTGGTTGCAGGTGGGTTAATTATTATGTCCTTAACTTCTCGGGAATATTGGTTGTCGAGCTGGGCGATGACATAATGAAATTTCGTGGAGTCGTTTGTAATTCCAGAAATATTAAATTGTCCCTCGACTTGAGCAAACCAAATTTCCGGTTCGTCAGCCCAGAACGGTGGCACTCTTACGCCAACCTTAAAAACATTTGTCGATAATGTTGGTTCTATCGACACTGTCCCCGCACTATTCTCTAATGACACGCCTGCGCTAGGCTCGAGTGCATCTTCAAACTCCGATGTCTTGCTCATGTTTAGAGGTCACCAGTATAGATAAGATGGGTGCAAGTAGGATACGATGAGGGTGATAATTAATGCACTTTTAGTCTAGGTCCGTATAAATGAAAATCCAGACTTACTGATTCAGCACACTATATTATCCAAGCACACACATTAGGTTCATATCAATAGCATGAAAGAAGGTGCAGAACAGGAGATGAAAAGCACAGTATGATATAAGCACTAAATGATATGAGTTCAAGCACAGAATAGTAACTTAGCGAAATATTTAAAGCTGCGGCGAACGAGCGTGTGACATGCGCTCCGCGTCAGTGTCGGGGAGTGACTAGTAACGACTAACGTTCTAGAATGCATGCGCGTGCGCCGCTCCGACGGGACCGGTTATATGCGATAGTGCGAGGCACTGCTCGATAAACCGCTATCGATAATTTGCCGTATCGATATCGACCATCTGATATGCACTTAGTTTAATTAACAAATAAAATATATAGTTGTAAATATGTAAAATATGTGTATATATAAAATATAAAAATAGGTATAAGTAAAATTGTAAAAATAGATTCGTCAGTGTATATATGTGTGCTTGTAAATATAAAATCTAAAAATGTAAATAAAGAAATAGTAAATTTTAATTATAAAATATATAGGTAGGCCACAAGTATAGATTTAGAGAGTATCTAATAAATATTTATATACGTTTCGTAGCACACGAACCAGGCGTAATTAAAACAATCCTGCTCCTAATATATACCCTCTTCTCACGCTCTGATCACAGGAAAACCATAACAAAGCAAAGAGTGAGGTTTTAAAATTTTCGTCTGAAGTCCCTCTTGAGACAATACACATGTATGATATTCACACTATGTACACACTTGTGATCTGTATAAGAGGCACACTTCGGGCACTCCGTCAAGAAACAGCTTCAACCCTCAACCATTGTTGCCTTTATGCTGGGATATGAAAAGTAGCATTACGCCCACCCATCTGTACACCCAGGGCCGGATCTACCATATGGCTATTTGGGCTTAAGCCCAGGGCCCCATAAGTTCAAGGGCCCCCAGCTATGTCAAAGTCAAAAATAGACGATAATGCGAAAGAATTCATAATTTTATTAAATTAAACAAATCGTGTGGTTTGTTCTTTGTATCCCTGCAAATCCTACGATCAAGGTTTATTATGCAATTTCGGTGTTGGTACTACGACTACTACGAACTGACAGTTAAAATGTTGTAGCCCTAAGTAGTTTCAGCCCAGGGCCCCCTAAGCTCACGGTCCGGCCCTGTGTACACCCACAATTATTGTGCCCCTGCAAAGTGCTCCTCACGAATAGTGATTACATCTATAGGCATGATCTGATGATGTTTGTATAGATACTGGTTGTGTACGTTACGTTAAATAATATAAAATTAGAGAAATCATTACATAGTATAAAACAAAGTCGCTTTTTCTGTCCCTATGTCCCTTTGTTTCCTTTAATCTTTAAAACTACGCAACGGATTTTGATGCGGTTTTATTTAATAGATAGAGTGATTGAAGAGGAAGGTTTATAAGTATAATAACATTCATTAAATAGTGGAGAAATACTGTTATTTTTGAGATTTCTTATGTGATGTCGTAAATAATTACATTTTTTTCCGCTTACATTGCAAAGGCAGGCTGAACCCTACGAGATTTATGAAAATAATGTACTAAGTATTGTATACAATGAAAAGGTATTCAGAAAACTTCGCCATGGTATATGTATATCTCTTATGGATATCCCACAATAACATTATTTGTCATTTACTTTTTACTACAAATAATAGCTGATTTGCGAAGCAATTTTAACCAATACGGCATTAATCCTTATTTAATTAAATACTTTAAAAACTTTGTTGATTTAATATAGATCTATATGGACCTTTACAACATAAAATTTAAATGAATATTTTCGAAGAAAATATTACAGATTTAAAAATTGCGGGACGTAGCTTTTGCGGCGGTACCGACCAATGCGGGCTAGCGGATAGTAGGTAATGAATATAAATCAAAAGTACTGAATCGATTTTAATCATTTTTTTCAGTGAGTGACAAAGGCTATATTATATTTTATACCCGTGCGAAGCCGGGGCGGGTCGCTAGTAATGGATAAAATCCAAAGTAATTATTACTGTAGAAATTATTCGCGTTTGCTTTTGTGTCTAGACTGCGTTATTTATACCTACACAAAATTTCTATAAATAACAAATATTTAAAATTAACTGAAACTCAAAAACACTGAAATATTTTTATTATTTCATCGTAATAAAACACCCATAACAAAGTTACGGGTGCTTAAAATACGGAAAAACAGAAAAGTTACATTTTGTTGACAGTGCTCCTTTGATTAACGGTGAAAAAACAAGTCGAAAAAATGCGGAGGCATCGGTCAGTTTCCTCCCGGAAATACCTGCGTCACGTCACTGGGGTCCACGCGGGGTCCGTGCGGGTCCGGATGGGGTCCGCGCGGGGTCCGGGGGTATTCGGGGGCCATAAATCTAAGAGACTTCCGAGGAGATTTCTCTCTGCGCCCTCTCGCGGAAAGTTCGGGCGTCGTGCTCGTGACACCCGAGTCCCGACCCATATTTTACAAATATCTGTGATTTTTTATTGTAAAAATATTTTTTTAAGGCGCTGCTTCTTTTATTGGTGTTTTTGGATCTATTTTAATAACTATGAAAGCCTTCTTTGAAGTGTCTATTTCTGGTACAAGTATTATTTCGGCTTTGAGGTCTGAATTATTTCCAAGCTTGTAAAATTTCAGTCCCAAGTCCAATAAATATCTGCCTACCTAAAAACTATTCAACATCAATCAGTAACTTATAGCTACGAGTATCACAAACGTAGTATAACACTACTACTATATTCCTTCCCACTATCTGTCCTTTTCTATCGCAGTTATTTTAATAGGTGGAGATTTACAAGGTGTGTGAGCGTCCCTGGCCTAATGGGTAGACCTTTGGTTCGTACTCGTAGAGGGTGCAGGTTCGATCCCGGGTGGAGGCGTGTACCAATGAGACATTTTCTGATCTCAAGTACCAGATAATACGGACGCTCGTACGGTGAAGGAAAACATCGTGAGGAAACCCGCACATAGTTGGTCCCAGACGTATTGACTAGTTCTTTCCTCTGGACTAGGCCGACTATGTTGCGAGAATGCCGTATGTGCTTGGGCAACCATACGGACATTTAGATTTTGTCCCAGACACTACAGCATTTGAGGAGTGGTTACTTCGCTCTGAAAATACTGTATAAATCATCCACAACAGATGCAAAGGCTCAGTTTTTTTTTACAGGGTGTAACAAAACTAAGTGATAACACTTTAGGGTGTGTATGTGTCCCTTCTATAGAGTTCACTGTGAAAGTAACAGCGCTGGAAGAGCAAATTTATTTTTGCGATTTGTATGGGCAAGCGCCCGAGTGTCATGCATTTTCCTATACAAAAGTTAAAAAAAAAACTTTTTCAGCGCTGCTACTTTCACAGCGAACTCTATATAGAGGCACCATACACACCCTAAAGTGTTATCACTTAGTTTTGTTACATCCTGTATATGTTACATAACACGTGCATAAAATAGCAAATTAACATTTGTCAGTTCATCTAGTTAACGATAAGCGGTGTACAAATACATAAAGATTTTGTAAATTGTAGTGGAACAGTGAAATGGGAGTGAATAGCGGAATCAGTCGGTCGCCCGGGGACCGCACTACACTTACACTGGGTTCTCAACTCAAATGAACTGCAGCTGTGTTCGCACTAAATTCGCTTTATTTTCTATCTCAGTTGGCTACTTTTAAACTACTTACATGTTTCTTATATCGTGACTCCACAGTCTCCGTAACTTTGTTAGACAACGACGAGTCGACAGTATCAGCAATGTTTTAGCGCTTTTTAACGTTATATAAAAGAGCTACTTCATCAAATTTTGTTTTAGTCGAAAACATTTGAATTTGTGGGTAAAAAAGGAAAAATAGAAGGGCGAATAAAAGATTTATTAATGACTGCTCGTAGTTTTACTAAGATTGTAGATGTGGTTAGTCTGCATAGTATGCAGTGCTCTTGACTCTTCATTCATGCAGAAAGCATCTGAGTTTCTAGTAGTAAGGTCTATGTCTTGTTTACTATTAATCTCTTTGCAACTTGTTAGTTATCGTGCGAATCATAACTTTTCCCAACAAACCTATCTTATGTGTTTTTCCGGAGATTCAACAAACGGACCAATACATATTTTGTTATTGATAAAATATGGAAAAGTGCTAGAATACATTTTATTACTTAACTAGATGACCCGCGGGTGAACTTCTTGTCTCGACTACAAATTATTGAGATGTAAGCTATCCTATATTTCAAGTTAGCAGCAAGCAAGCAAGCGGTGCACAAATTAAATTTTAAATCGGTTCAGTAATTTAGGAGTCCATCGCGGATAAACAACGTGACAGATAATTTTTGTACATGAAGATTAGCGATCCTGCTCGTCGTTGTAGTACCAACGGATAGTGGAGCCTGTTAAGAATCGCGTGCGAAACTTTCTTAATAGTAATAAATAACTTTGAAATTATTCAGTGACCTGAAATGTTCTTTTCGTGTTTCGCCTTTCTCATTCAAAGTTTTAATTACACCCCAATATTATGCAAATGCATTCATTGTCGCGACAATTCTTTTAAACATTATTCAACGACGACGCGACGCCCGCGCCTTGTGTAATGTTTATTCAATTTGAAATTTCTTAAAGCAGTAATTTTAAATTATGAATGTAATAGTATAATGAGTAGTTAATTTTGCAAATTAGTATATCTTACAAATAGATGATAATATGTCCAATCAATTTAACTTATATGTTAAAGAAGCTAAAAAACTGTTAATTGCTTCTGCAATTTGTTATTATTCTTGAAAATCTCTTTGTGAAATCCGTAATTAAATATTGTTCTAGAGTTGCCAATTGATGGGCGAAGTGCCGCACCGAATATATATAACTATGTTACCGCACGCCGCACACCACAATTTATTTTACACTTGTGTTGATCAACATTTTCACAATTTGCAAAAAAATTCAATTTCCACTAAATTTATGATGTTTTCCAAAGAAAAATATCCATACTGCCACTAATTAGAAATGTGAAAGTGTAAGTTTGTCTGTTGCCTCATGACGCATAAATTAAACCGCTTAGCTAGTTTTGATCAAATTTGGCATAGAGATACTTCGATTCGCGGAAAAGGATAAAGAATAATTTTAGTCCCGGAAAATGATTTTCTAAGCAATGAAGTTGCGGATCATCAGCTAGTAGAGGCACTAAATAAGGACTTAATAAGTTATTAATTGTTATTTATACCTAAGTAGGCATATTGTAACCCGAAATATAATAATAGACAATTTTCATGTACTCTCCTGTAACGCTACATTTGCCTCCAATACTCATATCGGATACTTTTCAGCAAATTATTTAAGCATCATTACCTTTCCAGCAGCTGTTGCTACAACTTTTAAAGGGCAGAAAAGATAATTGATAAGAAAAGATACTTTTGACATTATGAAAAACGTATTTGACACGAAATGAGTAGATTACTTATTAAACTTACTGTTAGCTAATCTTCTTTTTTCGTTAACAATTGTTTAAACTACGATTTTTATACTTATTATATTATTGTGTAAAATCTACGGATTATACTTAACATTTGTGATCTTTACTAAAAATAAGTACCAATCCAAAATGTAAAAAAATCAAAATGAAATCTCTGTGTGTACTTACTTTTTATTGTACAATTTGTTTATGTTTCTTTAATATTGACGTAACAAACAAGACACATTACAGAGTTGATTAAATTTAATACATTTAATAGTAGGAGCGTTATATAAAAGGTTTTCTTCGCGTATATCCCTTTCGATATCGGAGCGACGTATTCAATTAATCTGTCAATAAAGATCATCCTCTTTGTACCAAGTTGAGCACGTTCGGCCGATTCTTGTTGACTAGTCAATAATTTCCTATAGATTATACCACCTTTACACGTAAAATAGCTGAATATCGACCCAGTTAATTAAACACGATTAAATAATTTAGAAGAATACAGTTTTTTAACGTTGAAAAAATAATGTTAAAACCGGACTAGTGCGACACGACCCCGCGCGACACTTCACTTACATAGATGATAGAACTGACGTTTGTCGTCAGTTAGGGAATTTATGTATAAACAAGTTAAGGAATTTGTTGTAGCTAAAAACTTCATCTATCTTTTAACATAATATATATAGTGGTGTTTATTTATAAAATAGTTGAATTTTGTATTTCTATAGTAAGCCTTTTAGATTTGGTTAATTAATAATTATTATGTATTACTTGGAATAGATAATCATCAATTAAAATTATTGCATAAAATTCTGTTTTAACATGAAAAAGAACCAGTTTAAAACGCCTAGATTTTTCACAAAAAGCCAATAATTTGAAAAATACACAAAACTTACACTTTTTTCCTTTAACTTTTGTTTTTCTATGTTTTATCCCACGAAAATTTAAAAATAACGTCTGTGTAATTGTAGTCTACGTGTTTAGCTATCTAATGCGATCTTTATTTTATTTATTTATTTTACAATTTATGTATACACAAAATGAAGTTAAGAAACCAGCTTAAAACTAAAAATATGTTTTGTACAAAGGTACATCTTATTCCAAAAATGGAATGTCTTCCAGAAGACCTGAGTGAATATAGGAATGCGTGATTGTAAAATATGCAAAAATTAGTGTGCACGCTTTAACTATTATTTAAAAGATAAACTTAGTACAGCTATATAGTAATATTATACATAAGTATAATAAATAATAATATGATATATATCTTTTTTACGAATATAGGATATTTACATGAGAAGTATTAATCACATAAGTATAAGAGCACGAGACAAAAATCAAATGGCTGCTATTTTTCAACCGTGAAAGAGAAAAAAAATAAGAGCTTCTTAAGAGATAAGAATGCCATATTTTATAACACTAAAGAACCGGACACTGGTATCGGGATACATAGTATGTTATTGTCTTTATTTTAATAAAACTGGCCAAGTGCGAGTCGGACTCGCGCACGAAGGGTTCCGTACCGTTATAGAGCAAAATTAGACCAAATATTGAATGAATGAATGAATGAATATTCTTTATTGAATTTATACATAACATATATAGAAATATAAACTTAGTACTATTAATAAACTACATATAAACACAAAAGGCGGCTTTATTGCTATGCGGCAATTTCTTCCAAGCAACCAAAAAGCAGGAAATTATTTTATATTATAAAAAGCAAATAGACAATGTACAAAAAAACTATCTACAACTAATTACTTACATCTAAGAAGTTGAAAATAATAATAATAATAAAAATAACAAAATTCTAATTTATAAACCTTAACTAAACAAATAAATATGATGCATTATAATAAATATTATATATCCATAAATAAAACACTACTTAATATACAAAGCCAATATACATATTATATTAAATACTATACCAAATATATATTTATATATAATTACTTATTATTATTTAGATAGTAGTCTTTGACGAGTCTTTTAAAAACGTCTACACTTTTAGCCTGCCTACCAATTCCATAGCAGAATTGATTTTACCGTGAAGAAACAACTATTGTGTTTTTTAACCGACTTCCAAAAAGGAGGAGGTTATATGTTCGGCTGTGGATTTTTTTTTTTTTGTATGTTCAACGATTACTCCGCCGTTTGTGAACCGATTTTCAAAAAATTTTTTTTGTTCTATTAGGTTTCCCTCCAATTTGGTCCCATTTTTACAAAAGTGGTGATCTGATGATGGGATCCATGAGTAATCGAGGGAACTCCTCAAAATTTATATGGAAACATATGGTGATTTTGGTTTTATGAGAAGTATCCTAAGCATATGCTACCAAAACGCAAGATTTTGCACCAAGGTATACTATGGTTCCGAAGATACTAAGAGAACTCCGGATTCCTTATAGATACAAGTTTGGGGGTTAAGGCGCTGTTTTAAGAACTGAAAGCATATGCTACTATGCAAATTACATTTATCATTATCATCATCATCATCATCATCATTACCACGTCAGGGTCACCAGTGTCACATGGTTGTATATGGATACAATATGCCCCCACAGCACCATAATTATATCATCACGTTATGTCCTTATAATAATTATTGGTACTTTTCATAGCGATTTTAATAAAAATATAATGTTGTTTCAAAATAAATGATTCAAGTTCTAAGCGACTTATGTACCACAAAATTGAACATAACAAAGTCAACCTTAACTCCAGAGCGTAAGGCACACATTTGACATTACTTTTGAGATTCGAAAGAAAAAAGAGAAGTAAGTTGCTTCGATAGCTACTACACTAGTTTAACTATTAACCCATCAATCCCCAAGCGGCACCCGGCTGCCGCATAACAATTAAAAATCTATTGTGTCTGCGATTCCCACGATCGAGGTAATAAATTGAACCCTTAGTATGAAAATACTTACATAGGAAAACAATCTACATCGTAATAGGAATAAGAAAAACAATCGAGGTAACTAAAAAGAGTGAAATTATTATTTTTAACAAAAAATTAAAACCGACTTCCAAGGTAAAAACAATAATAACATCCTTATAATATGAACTAAAAAGTATTAAATAATTTTTCCTATCTAATAGTCCCTTTTTCGAATTCGGCTAAAACTCAACTATTTCTGTACTCAATCTTCATCATTTTGAAGTCGGTGCCAGTTCCAAAAGTTTCAAATACCTATTCTGTCAGAGAACTGAAGATTCAGCTATATCTGGTACCGACTTCAAAATGATGAAGATTGAGTACAGAAATAGTTGAAATAGTTAGAACTCAAGAAAAGTAAAAACTTTTCTTGAGTTACAGCCTGAAGACATACAGACAGACAGACAGACGGACAGACAGATAGACGGACAGACGGACAGACATCGAAGTCTTAGTAATAGGGTCCCGTTTTTACCCTTTGGGTACGGAACCCTAAAAATCACACAAGCTTTTTTTATCAAAAAAGTTAAATTCCAAATAGTCATATCTCAAAATATATTTGTCACAATCCAACCGCACAAGACGTCAACTAATCTACACAATATTACTCATCAATTTTCCCTAATAGAATATAGCCGGTCTAAACTGACGATAGATTATTAATTACAGTACAAAGCAGATGGTATCTGGGGTAAGACAATGTCGATAATTCATCGGGGCGTTTCTCGAGCTTATATTTTCTCTTATATCTCTCTATAGTCTCGTATAATCTCTTATATTCTCTCACTTAGCCACGGAAGCTATTTAACGATAACACCTCATTAAAGTATTCTTCGCGCCGCAGCAGGTTTTAATGACTAATTAATTAGATTCCCACGATATAAACCAAACTGCTCATAAAAGAGTTTAATAGAATTTTGCTGTTTTATATTAAAAATTACGATCTCATTCCGATAAAACTCACCAAAGTTCGGTCGGTGGATAGAGAGAAATTCGGTTATTAAACTATGTGCTTGTTTGATGTTTATCACACTCGCATGCGAAAATACAATCTTTCGCACACTTCATGTGAGCTGTATAGTAATATGTTACCGACTTCCGGTAACGGTAGGCGGAACTAAGGAGAACTATGGATGTCAATGATTACATTTTAATTATTAATAAATTAGTATAATTGCTTGATCCATTAATTATTCATTTAAACTGATAATTTAATAGTTATATTTATCTAAACTTAGGTATATATTTTTTGTAGTCTGATTATGTTATTCTATTAATTATTCTTAGAGGATGTTAAGTAGTCAATTGATCAGTTTTCTAGTATATAAGAGTCGAGCGTGCTGTCATGAATTATCATCATTATTGTAACGACTGTTAATAGGAGGTTACTCTGCCCAAATAAATATGAAAATAGTAAATTTCTGTTGTTTTAATAAATATTTCCCCGCGAGCATAAAAAACAAGCAGCTTAATTTCCCTTCATCCGGCGACCGGACTCTACTAAATAATAATTAATTGCATGAACTTTAACTGAGCTATATGATTCGGAAATATCCATAGTAATGGACGTGGATAAGTTTGATTGTTTCTGTATGTTATTAACCGACTTGTTTTATTTATTTATTTATTCTTTATGTACAATTTTTAAAACTAGCTTAATATGTACATAATACGTTAATAGAGTAGGTACATAGGTGTGCTTATCTCTAGAAGAGATCTCTGCCAGCAGACCTACCACAAGACATTGAGAAATGTAGAGACGTTACAGATAGTACACAAGAGAATAAGTAAAACTTAATAAAACTAAACATGCACTAAAAATAAGTTACTTACATAAAATAACATCATACATAATATAATCAATATTCATAAAAATATTATATCTTTAAATATATAATAATATAAAATATTACATATTATACGACTAAACTATATTTCAATATATATAATATATTATATAACATTAATAAATAAACCTACATAAACTAATTATATATTTATGTTCATAGATGACATAAAGTGACTCTTCAGTCTTGTTTTGAAGATGCCCACTGTTGGACTCTGCTGAATATCTTTTGGTTTTTATTTATTGTTTAATCTTTTTGTTTGTTGCTTTTAATCACTGGATACACTAACCCATATGATTAGTCGTTTCCTCAAGATTTCCTCCAATCGACTCAACCACAATAATTATGACGTATTGTTGAACAAATAACATAATTTTTGAGGATTGAGGTTGAGTCAAGTGGAAGAAATCTTGAGGAAACGACTAATGATAGGTACGTGCGTTCAACCGATTTTGCTAAAATTTGGTATGGAGATACTTCGAGTCCCGGGAAAGGACATAGAATACTTTTTATCCCATTTTATTTTTATACTATTAAAAATGTATGTTTCCCGCGCGATGAACGAATTTTGGCGCAACGGAGTTGCGGGCGTCAATTAGTTGAAAATAAAATTCTATTTATTTTCGATACATAAACTGATAAACAAGCACACTATGAGTATACCGAAGAAACGTGACTTAATATCTTTATACTTGATTCCCTTTTTAAGACATTACACAACCATAATGATTATGTTAAAACATCATATTCACAACATATTTTAAATAGCTTTGCAGATGATTGGCGAGATTCGGTCGCGTATTCTACATAAAATGTTTAAGGCTCGATTTATATTTATCCGCCCGGACGCGCGTTTTGCCGCTACACCGCGAGATCACAAGCAAATGTATGCGAGATCATAAGCGATATGAGGCGTGGTCACGCTCTCACTTATGCCGGCACTTCACATAGGCAAGCGCATTGGCAAGCGCTCTGGCCCAGCCACTGGCCCAATGTGTAGAACGGGCGTTGGCGCATTGGCGGTAGGTATTTGAACGTTGTCCGGCGCGCTTGCGAGCTTGCCGCGCGGTGTCGGTAGCATCAAAGGACACTTGTCGCAAGCGTGTGGATTACTCACAAGCGCATTGGCAGGCGCACCGCCAGCGCGTTGGCGAATGCGCTTGCCTATGTGGAGAGGCGGCATTACATGCGATTGCTTGTGGTCTTGCGGTGTGGCCGCCAAACCGCGCGTTCGGGTGGACGCATATAAATCCAGCCTAAGAATATGGTTACACGATCAGTCTAGCATCAGTCAGTCCATCAGTCTCAGACTGACGCCAGAATGAAGGCCGGAAAGTACATACTATAGAAGTCATCAGTCCGTCAATCAAACGGCTACACGATCATTTTTCCGTCAGTCTGGATCAGACTGATGGACTGAACTGATGCCAGACTGACCGTGTAACCTATGTCTAAGACATAACCGTACTCTTAGACACGCGTGTAGTCGCGGGGAAAAGCTAGACTACATAATTTGGATCCGAAATTCCTAACCGAGTTAACAAATCCCATAGACTTGGATAAACAATATGTAGCACATAATAAATCATGCGACACACTCGCAAACTAATTTGAGTTTGATATAATTAATCGATTGGAGCCCTGCCAGGGCTGCCCCATCCACTGTTCCTGCACTTTCAGATCGATACAGATTAATTACTGTACACTAGAGTGGAGTAAAAATATGCTGATTGTTTTAACCCGATTGCGTTGAAAGGGTGTTTTCGATTGTTAATTCATATTATGTATCAGAAATTTGATTTATGGGCAAGTCAATGTTAGTCGTGATCTCCCGGCTGGTTTGGGCTCTGGACATAACCCGACAAAATAAACGTTTTCTTTAAAGATCAAACCATATTGCGCTTAACCCATTCATCTTAACTAAATTCATCATATCCATACTAATATTATAAATGCAAAAGTGTGTATATCTATCAGTATGTCAGTCTGTCAGTCTGTCAGTCTGTCAGTCTGTTACCTCTTTACACCCAAACCGCTGTACCGATTTTGCCAAAAATTGGTATGGTGATACTTTTAGTCCCGGGAAAGGATCTATATACTTTTCATCCCGGAAAAATGTAGGTTTCTGCGCTATAATTTAATTTTGGCGCAACGGAATAGCGGTCGTCAACTAGTATACTATAATAATCGTATTTTCCGCAAATAGCATTAATTGCGTTCGTTGGAATTTTTGGCTTTATCCCTTGGGCTATATTTTAATTTACTTACTATATTATTGAAGCGAAACGTATTCCGTATGATTAAAATAATAATTACAAATGGAAGCACACCAAGTGCCTTAATTACAATGTGCTTTACATATGTTGCTTCCAAAAAACTATTAAGTACCATAACTTTTAATAAAAAATATTGAATATCTACTTGTGAAATTGTCTCTTGGCCTATAAAGATGCGAACTGCTAAACACGAATATACATACAGTGCCTGACGTTGAGTGACTACAATATGGATTGCAGTTTTCATTGCAGCACAAGATGAATCCGATTCGCAATTAAAACAAGAAGATCCTCGATAAAAACGTCTCTGTACACCCATTGTCTTAGTGATTAATCACTAATGAAACTTGTACTATAAATCAACTCGAACGTTAGATATTCAAACTTTTGCATGCCATTTCCCAACAACAAAGTTATACTTCGATTACTTTGTACAGAATATTGCTCGAACGAGATGTCAATTTTCAGGTGACCGAATCGCGAGTTTGATAGCGAAGTTTTATTAGGTTTCAGCCGCTATAGTCCAATGGAAAGACCGGGCCCTAGCAATCATTGACCTTATAGTCTAGAAGCGATGTGCAAAATAATCGCACCGTATTCTTAGATAATATTCTAGTATGGAGATATTTTAGGTCCCGGAAAAAGACGGAGGATAGTTTTTATGCCATAATAACACGGTTCCCGCAAGATAAGGGAAACGAAATTGCGCCAAATATCTAGTTTCAAATCTACATAACTTTTAGTTCGTGACCGTTCATAACCTATTCAAAAATTTGGGCGAAATCCGGGAGGAAGTTTTAAAATGTTTTTACACGCCTACAACATAAAACTTTCGTACGTTTCGAGCCCAGTTATGCATACAAAGAGGATCGCGAGATGTTCAATCTACTTAAAGTTTTTCAGGGCTGGAAACAATCAACATAAACATGCAAACAACAGGCCGCAATAGCACGGAATTGAGGGTATTCCCCCGGTGATAATAAACATGAGCTGGCTACCAAATTTTCCGGTGAACTGAAAAATTTTACCAGGTAAGCGTTTAGATCAATTCTTTTGGAAATTGATACAAACTTGTGTTTCAATTTTCTTTACGTAGTATACGTTAATTTTATAAGCGTAACGTTTAGGATTCTATGCATTGGCATCGTGTTTGTAATGGGTGAAACATAAAGAGTTATTTTAAGACGTTTAAAGACTTAGTTTTTTCTTTGATTTTTGCATAATATGGGAATATTGGGGCATTCCACATAGATACGCAGAAGCTTACTACTACTTTTGAAATACTTTCATAGTAAACTCTACGTGAGGGATATACTCCTAGTTTTATCACTTATATCATTTATATTGCACCCTGTACAAGTCCTATCGGCTTTGCTCCCCTCCTATTTTGAAAATCTGCATATAAATTTCTACCTCATGTACAACCTAAGAGATTTTTAAAGCACCAGTCTTCTGCTCCACATTAATATAAAATCCGGGCAAGTCTTGCGTCTAAAATACAGCCACGTTAGGTTCCATAAATAAAGATCGATTTACCTCACCGGGCGAACTAAATCTGGTGCATTTTCAATTTGACAGTGTTATTTTTAAAACGCTTAACTGCAAAATGCACTCAACCCGTCACCGCTCGCCGGCGCCCGGTTCCGGCGCTGAGGGTTAATGTAAATTGCCGACGGCCGCTGGACTCTTATTTGTTTCATTTGTCACCTTGTCTCGTTTGTACAGCGAAAGTTGACTTTGTGGATCAAAAATACCACGCCCATTCCATTAGGGTTTAAAAAAAATTGAAGAAAATTTATTGAAGGAAAAAAAATTGGAGTCTGATTATACAATTTTAAATACCAGCCAACATTGTAAAGTCATAAGATAGTATTCATCATATACAGATCCTTGCTAAAAATAAAAATACACGTATTTTTTCTTTTATAGTCACTCAGTACTATAATGTTGAGAAATAGCTTCCGAAAGTTTTCCTAAAAAATACAATTAATGGACACTACGCGTCGCCGACGCGTGGCTCCCGCGCGCCCCTGGCGCCACCCCCCGCGTCACCCCCGCTCTACCCACCGCCGCGAAGTGACCGTTGTGCAACGATTTTAAGTGGGATAAAATGTTATTGTAAAAAAATTTAAAACCCTATTTTTCGGGTTAAATGGGCTCTCCTAATGATACCTAAGTCCTAAAAAAAATTTGGACGGTAGGTTTAATTGCACCCTGTATATCAGAATGACTTAAGCCTTGTTGCCCAACGATGTCAATGTAATTATATGTAATGTATGTAATTCTATGTTGTTGCCTGTATATTTTCAATCTTATGTAAGCCATACACGCTACAGTCTACCGGAGAGGTCCACCTATGCAGGTATGCCTGCACAAGTAGACCGAAATCTTTGTGGGAAACCTGCGCAGGTGACCGGCGTGCGCAAACCGTAGCGTGTATGGCAGACATAAAGTCCATAACAGACCCACTTATAAAATCACCCCACCATAATAAGTTCCATATCAACAATTGCACAACCCCAAAGATTTGAAGAATTAGGTGGGATTTCACCAGGCACACTCAAAACTTCGTTTTATAAAACTTAGTTCTCATTGAACGCGTTCACGCGGTGATGTAAATCTCTTTCTGTTTCAAATGGATTTCACAAACTTCTTTTGATCGCGATTATTAAATCTAAGTTTACGTGACGTCACGCGATTATTTTATATGTTTTCATCATTTTAAAGCCTTTTCACGTTAATTTAACTACAAAATAGCAAGAAACAATAACATAAACTAACTGAACGCATGTATCAAAACTGTCATCTTGACATTTCTTTTTTCTTTTGTCTATGTTTTTCGTTCCGCCATGACAGGGCTTGAACGGGTTTTATGACGTTAAACTTCGGACTTTGGGCGTTCAGAAGATAAAACTCGGATTTTCTGTGAACGCGTTCAGTTTATGTTGGTGAAATGCAATTCGATGTTATAATCGCGTTTATACGTTTTGAACTGGTTTAGTGTGCATTGAACGCGTTCCATTTCTTTGGTGAAATCGCCCCTAAAAGTGACAATACCACAATTTAAGTGTAAAATGACCCCAAAGAGTACCAATTGGCCCCATTCATAGGCCACGCTTTTCACTTCGACATGCTGATATGTATTTGACCCTAACTTCCATATGAACGGTATGAAAGTCTCGGCATTGTTCGTAACGTCGTTACTGGCTGGTAAATAGCTTTCAGCGCAACAGCCTCTGTCAGCTGATTCAATTAGGTGTATCTCATATTCAACCTATGTTAATTAGATACTCTCAAGTCTCAGGTGCTCGACCTTTGACTCACAGTATTAAAGATACAGTAGACTAACTTCGTACTAGACGCATTCGGGCGCATACATTCGCTTGATTTGACATAACTTTAAAATAGCAAATAATGCAAGTGTCTAACGATCTCTATGCCTCAGTAATTTAGTACATGTCGCTCAAATCGTAAAAGACATTTGAATATTTCTAGGGGTCATGAATATGTATATTAAAATATAAATCATAAATAAACATTTATATAGTACAGTTGTATAATAGTATGAAAGTAATAAATGGATTTTCTGTATCGCCTCTAATACTCTACACAAATCCTTTGGGTAGTTAGCCAGCATTGGGCCAGACGGATGAAATGTTGCGACGTCCATAGATATTATTATTATTACAATATCACGTCGCACGCGCGTCATCTAGAGTCTCTGTTTGAGTGAATCTAATTCAAAAACACCGCTGAATTACTCTACTGTACCACATTATACTGTGTTTGAGTTATACAATTACACGCGCCGCTTTCGCATATATTAAGATTTGCTGCAGGATTTCAGCTCTTAGCTTGTTATCTCCGCGGCTTTTCATGTATATTTAAGTAGTTTTACCATTTTTATCGGACTGCCCCAGAAGGGGCAAATGCGAAGAGTTTTGGAGAAGAAAAAATAATCTTGCTAGGTGACCGGCGTATTTCAACTTTTAAGCTATCAATGTAGTCTTTTTTTATAGCGATGAACTCAGCTATACAGCAATCGTTAAAGGTCTGGGTGGGATGATATTGGTCAGCTGTTTATATAACTTTTCGACTAAGAGCTGACGACCAAATCGGTCATGTAGCTTCAGCTGTATTGAAACTCCGTTAGCTACTTCCCTGAACAACCCTTTCTGATAATCTGCGTGCTGGCAGGCCGTGGGCGGTGGGTGTGGGAGTAGTGGGGTGGGAAAAAAAAAGAAAAAAAAATGTAGTTCAGCTGTATTAAAACTCCGTTAGCTACTTCCCTAAACAACCTTTTCTGATAATCTGCGTGCTGGCAGGCCGTGTGCGGTGGGTGTGGGAGTAGTGTGGTGGGAAAAAAAAGAAAAAAATGTAGGTTCAGCAACTTCATTTTTTTTTTCAAAACAGCTGCTCTGTTCTTCCTGTGCAACCAAAAAAAAATTCAAATCGATCGGGTGGTGGGAAGGGGTTGCCAGCGTTAATTAAAAGTAGGAAAATAATTACAAGTATTATTTTCATGTGGGCTCAGCTGTGTTGGCTTTTCAGATGGATAATAATGAATAATCGGCCAAGTGTGAGTCATACTCGCGCAAGAAGGGTTCCGTACTGGTATAGACCGAAAGTAGACAAAAAAATTGTGTTTTTTGTATGGGAGCCCCCCTTAAATATTTACTTTATTTTAATTTTATTATTAATTGTTAAAATACAAATATAATTAAGGATTTTGTGAAAATCTGACAGACAGACACACAGACGGACAGACGGACAGACGGACCGACGGGCCGACGGACAGACGGACCGACGAACAGACGGACAGACGGACAGACGAACAGACATCGAAGTCTTAGTAATAGGGAATATTATTTTCATACTTTTAATTAACGCTGGCAACCCCTTCTCACCACCCGATCGATTTAATTTTTTTTGGGTGCACAGGAAGTACAGAGCAGCTGTTTGGAAAAAAAATTAAAGTTGCTGAACCTAATTTTTTTTTTCATTTTTTTCCCCACATCAACACTCCCACACCCACCGCCCACGGCCTGCCAGCACGCAGATTATCAGAAAGGGTTGTTCAGGAAAGTAGCTAACGGAGTTTTAATACAGCTGAACCTAAACTTTTTTTAATTTTTTTTCCCACCCCACTACTCCCACACCCACCGCCCACGGCCTACCAGCACGCAGATTATCAGAAAGGGTTGTTCAGGGAAGTAGCTAACGGAGTTTTAATACAGCTGAAGCCACATGACCGATTTGGTCACCAGCTCTCCGTCGATTTCTTTTTTATATATTTTAATTTTGAGTCTTTTTTTATTATTGTTTCATAACAAAAAACTCCGAGCAAAAGAGACCCAGGTTTCCAAGTAGCGTGGGAGACTAATATATAAGTTTAAAAAAATATTTAGATATTGATATTTTCGATTTACATGAGTAAATAATTTCATACTAGTCAAGAATTAAACTAAAAAGCATTATGTAAAAAGAATTTTCCAAGTAAACTTATACTTAAAAGCTAACCAAGTTAGCTGGGCAAATATTTGTAAGGGATATATATATATATCTAGCGCACACCCTGTAACTACATTAGTGTCCGGCCTTAAACTTGTTACAGTGGACATAGACGAGGAGATATGTATAATTAAAGCCGACTCGTTAGCTGCCCGGCTCCTGGCATAGAATATCTAGAAAGGGATATACATAGACACACATATATACATACAAGATACACATACGCATAGAAGAAACTCTAAAATCGAAACGTACGTTTAAATTAAAGGCAGAAACCCATAAGAGTGAAAGAGAAAGTATTTTTGCCTAAGACTTTTTCTAAAGTTGTAAGTTTTAGAGTACAGAACTAAGTCGTTGAAATTACAACTTTATTGCTTATAAAGATAAGTATGACCTCTTTGCTTTTTTCTAATGTTCTACGTTTTAGAGTCCAGTGTCCAGAACAAAGTCGTTGAATATACGACTTTATTACGCATACTTTAAGTTACCTTTCAAGTTAGTAGAGAACACAACAGCCTTTTAGTACAGCCTCTATGCTAGTTACTCTGTCTAGGTACTCCACGAGGTGCCAAACTCGATTAGTAACAATTACTCGATGACGAAGCAACGCTAACTTTCTCGGCTATTCCGAGATTAATTTTGTTGCTGACGGCTGATGCTTGATACTCCGAAGTTGCCGAAGTTATGGCTGGCGTGTGTTAGGAAACATCTTGTAATTAATATAATCTATAGTCTATAGTATTGATTCCCAAAGTGGTCCAGGTGTCCACGGGAGCCCGACAGGGGTCTACGCTTGCGTGGAAAAAAATGGGGGTCCACAAGTCGCTAACGGGGGTCTATAAAAATATATTTGGTGACCTGACATGTCGTATTCTCCTTATGAATCTGAACTCCGCCTATTAGCCTTGCGAGCTACGCGGGAACTACGTGCTAGCAAAGACTGTTAAAGCTATATCGTGGAAACTTGCCACTTTTCTGAATAATTACTCAAGTGATGTCATAGGCGTGCCATCAAAGTGCGTCTGTCTGTCCGTCTGTCTGTCTGTCTGTCTGTTACCACTTCAGGTCCAAACCACTGAACCGATTTTGCTGAAATTTGGTAAAAATGTACCCCTTGGCGCTTTTGTAGAATAATCCTACTAATTCCTACTAATATTATAAAAGCGAAAGTTTGGATGTATGTATGTATGTATGGATGTATGGATGTTTGTTACTCTTTCACGCAAAAACTACTGAACGGATTTTAATGAAACTTTACAATAATATAGCTTATACATCAGAATAACACATAGGCTACAATTTTATCCGACTTTCAAAATGGAGGAGGTGTTATGTTCGTTTTTTTATGTTCAACGATTACTCCGCCGTTTGAAAACCGATTTTCAAAATTTTTCTTTTGGTCTATAGGTTATCATCCCAATTTGGTACCATATTCAAAAAAGTGGTGACCTGATGAAGGGATCCATAAGAAATCGAGGGAACTCCTCAAAATTTATATGGAAACATGTGGTGACTTCGGTTTCGTGAGCAGTATTCTAAGGATATGCTACCAACAAGCAATATTTTGCACCAAGGTATACCATGGTTCGGAAGGTGCTGAGAGAACTCCTGACTCTTTATAGATACAAGTTTGGGAGTTTCGACGTTGTTTTAAGAACGGATAGCATATGCTACTATGCAAATTACATTCATCATCATCATCATCACTACCATAAACCATTATAGAGCCATGTATCGTCCCGTTTTGACCCTATTATTGGTACTTACTTTTCATAGTCTTTTATTATATATCACTTAAACCGCGGGTAACACCGTGGGGCACAGCTAGTCACTATAATAATATAATAATTTTGTGATTATTGACGTGCTCAAAATTTCATGTCGCGTGCCATGGGTCGCCATCCCTGGCATAGACGGATAATTGACTGTTACTTCAAATAATAGCAAGTTTCATGGATTAGTATTGTAGGGGGGGGGGGGGGGGGTTTGTGTTACAGGCGGTCCGCAGTATGCACCAACACCTTAAAATTGGGCCACGAAACAAAGGAGTTTGGAAACCTCTGGTCTATAGTAATAATATAAATGAGAAAGTGTGTCACTCTGTCTGTCTATCTGTTACCTCTTCACGCCCAAACCGCTGGACTGATTTCGCTGCTGAAATTTGGTATGAAGATACTTTGAGTCCCAGGAAAGGGCATAGGATACTTTTTATCCCGGAGTAATGTACGGTTCTCGCGCGATAAACGAATTTTGGCGCAGTTGCGGGCGTCATCTAGACTAGTATAATTCTGTAGGTATAACTTTATAATTAAAATATTGTATAAGCTTTTTTATGGCATAGGGTAGGTCCTTAAGGTGTCTTATTAGATTTTAAAACACTGCACTTTTTTGGAGATAAAATTAGCCTGTGTTATAATTTAGAACCTAAACTACTTCCATATCTAATTTGATAAAAAATCTATACAGTAGTTTTTTGCATATAGAAGTGTGCGAATAGACGTGGTGGCCGAAAAAGAAGATCTTCCGACTGAGCGAGATGGTAATATGCTCGGTCAGGCCGAAGCCCACATGATTGATTTCAGCTGTCGTATTTAAACCGACGCACTTATAAGACTGGAGGTCGAATCTTGAAGTCTTGAGTCGCTTGTGTCGCCAGTGCCTGAGTTCCAGTGAGTCAGAACTGTGAAGCTGCTGCACGGGATCCAGTGAGTCGGATAGCTGCCGTGCGGGGCCGGTGCTGAACAGGATAAATGTGCTGTGCTTGCTGGCCGGTCGGTGTAGTGAGAAAGCACGCAGGGCTATCACGTAAAAATAGCGATCAACAATCCACTAGCAATAATCGCGCGATCGATTGCTGGGTATAAAAAACAATGGTATCATGTAAGCGATCGATTGCAATCGTATTGTTTTGGCTGATACTTGATACGAAATTGCGATTTTGGAGCAATTATCGCGCAATAATTGCTATCGCATTGCTCTCGCAAGATACGTGATACGGCTGCCTTTGATGCCAATACGGAGTCGCCCAGGCCGCGGTACATTGCGAAGTAGTTATATATTTTGTATACTTGCTACAGAAGTAACAAATATACATACCAATTACGAAGGTACCCTATATTATACACCTTTTTGAGTAATAATAGCACATAATGGAGTAAATAAATAAAAAGTTCCCTGAGTAACGATCAATAAAACTATATCGGTGTGAAAATTAACACCAATAAAATTATAGTCCGGAAACAGATTAACAACTATTACGGCGGGGAAAAAACTCATTCCACTGGAATTATATTAAATGGGGCAATAAATGTAAGTTTCCAATGGTTTTCACGCCGGCTCCTACATAGTGGTCCATAACGACCATATAAGGCCGATTGCTTTCTTAAACTTCTCCCATTTGTACCCGACGTGGAGGTATTTCAACTTCTTTATTGTGCCGAAGTTACGAATGAGCACGACCATTTCCATTTCTATCGAGTTAGCACTCGATCGATAAATAATTTGTATAGCCCTCGGCCCTGCCAAATCGTCGCAAATGAATTTGTATGATGTATGGCATTGGAATGATACAATCTCAATACAAGGGCGCCGGCCAACTTACAGTCAGGGCCGGATTTACTATGCACTTGTAGCAGGTGCTACGGGCCCTGCGTATTAGGGCCCCGCACTCCAACTCTTGTACATATTATATCGTCGCATTTCGCAAATGCTTTTAGAGCGCCAAATATGTCTCATACATATTATTATTAAAATAAACGTTTACTATGCCATATTTCGTTAAGAGTTTTGGTAACAAGGATTGGTTTCTGTATACATTGAGAATCGAAGAAAAAAATATGTTTTTAAGACGGTGGTAATTGTATGTTTGACATAAAGATCCTGTCAGAGATAAAATAACTTTATACACATTATATTTCGTGGTAAATATTTTAAGTAAGCAAAATTGACTTCTATTAGGCTTTCGCCTTTAACATAAGAATGGAAACTAAACCAGGAGAACACACACTAGAATGTAGTACTACGGGCTCCACGGCAGCTAAATACGGCTCTGGTTTTATCTCTGAGTTTGTAGGACAGTGGTCATTATACAATTGGCATAAAGGTTATGTCAGAAGCAAAATAATTCCAAACGATGTATTCTACTCGTGCGTCTAAAATCAGGATTACGTCATATTTTTTACAACTCTTGCTTTTCTTTCGCATCGTTAGTTCTAATTTTATTTTGGCCAAGACATTTCAAGTATAAAAAACTTCAGTATAAACATCCCTTTTTTTTTATTAAATACTGACATGTCCATATTAAAATTAAATTAATACGAAAGTGTGTCTGTCTGTCTTGTTACCTCTTAACGCCCAAGCCGCTGAACCGATTTTGCTGAAATTTGGTACAGAGATACTTTGAGTGTCGGGAAAGGACATATGATACTTTTTTATCTCCAAAAAACGTACACTTCCCGCGAGATAATCGAATTTTGGCGCAACGTAGTTGCGGGCGTCGTCTAGTTATAATATTTTTTTTTTATTAAATAAGGGGGCAAACGAGCAAACGGGTCACCTGATGGAAAGCAACTACCGTCGCCCATGGACACTCGCAACATCAGAAGAGCTGCAGGTGCGTTGCCGGCCTTTTAAGAGGGAATACGCTCTTTTCTTGAAGGTTTGCAGGTCGTATAGGTCCGGAAATACTGCTGGTGACAGTTCGTTTCAGAGTTTTACAGTGCGCGGCAGAAAGTTACGCGAAAAACGCACTGTGGAAGACTGCCACTCATAGTATACTTTTTTACAATTCGTTATAGTTTTGAAAGTCTTGCGCTACATATATGGGCCTCTTTATGTTGGCCTATGATGGAGCAATACGACCATGAATGTCCGTGATCGTCGTCATTAATTGTGCATACTATATTATCTTCGCAAACATGATTATAATTTATACCTATAATGGTTCAGCGTTCGCTCAACGCTTTTGACTACCGTCATAATATGATGAGACTATGTTAAAAATTATTATTGTATCAATTAGCGGCGCACGTCGTCTGAAACAACTGACGATCAGCCCGCTCGTGCTATTAACATAGAGCGGAACCCATTTCCATTATCATCCCAATTTCGTGCTTGGAAGGCACTTAAGCACTTAATGGATCTCGGTTCATCGTAATTTAAGGGGACGTTACATTGAATAAAATGGTCCGGGAGCAGTCAATCTAAAAAGTGCCCTCATACCGTGCATGTTTTTTTTTTTTGATGAAAATAAAAAAAACGCGTGCCCTGATTCTAAGATTTTGATGCAACAGTAATGCAGTTCTTTTCCTATCGAACTTTAAAATACTGTCACCTATGTGGGAATGTGAGTGGTGGCCACAAAAAGATCTTTCGACCCTCGCTGGGTCGGTAAGATCGAAGGCCCTCATATTAATTTGAGCTGTCGTACCTGTATAATATAATCTGCCGTTCTAGAAAACACTGATAGTGTGTATTTTGTGTGACGCTTGTTTGTCCACCACAATAATATTACGATGAAATATTAAATCAACGACATTGATTTTTTAGATTTTTAATGTGAATACCATTTTGTATTTCGATAAGAAGCTAAGTGAATCAAATAAAAATTAAGCTGTACTGATTTTGCATTATAAAAGTAGAATAAGGAGCAGTGAGCTTCTAAGCGAAGCATTTTGAGACGCTATCATCAATCATTGTAAACGTCCAAATCAATTCAAAAATTGTAATTAAGCAGGCCGCTACTCGCCGCTCCTGTAGCGATACGTCTTTATTATGTTGTATTGATTAATTAGGTGTCTTAACATAAACCACTGGGGTTGTATTAACTTCGTAATTTTGCCTCAACATTAATTTTGGAGCCTTCCGGTTGAGGCATTTGAATGAACCCAAAAATAATTGTTTCTTTGCGTAAATCTAAACTGAAGTAATCATCAGCATTGACTAGAGAACTGTGTTTAAAGTTGAATGCAGACTTGTGTCCGCCGCTCACTCGTCTCGATAATTCTTTTGCACTTTATCTGACTAAGCTATATAATCTTCAGAATACCTTGTTAATCTGCACTCTAACTGGTTTCTGCATATATACACCAATAAAGACGTTATTGGTTCCAGACTCCACATTCGATCTATACAGTCGTAGATCACAAAATCCGCGTTGCATTTGTTTTATAATAATTATTACGTATGTGATTTCACAGTTCCTTAATTAAAATTTGTCCTCGAAATCTTTCGTTTCAACACTCGCACTCGAATATTGTTTTTGGTTTCATTCATCATCATTTCATTACATTAACTATACCGATAGGTAATACTTCTTGCTTCAAAACATGATTTCAGTACATCAGAATATTATAATATGCGGAGGGGTATAATAATATTATCGTAGTCGTGGTTGAACCGAGCCGGACTCCACAGAGCTCAGAGCAAGTTTATTATTAGAACTCAGCTCATTCTAGATTCAGAATATTGGAGCAGGTATCACGTGATGCCTGCAGGTAATATTCTCTCCAGACCCGAAGAAATCAAGTTAGCCCTTATTAATTCCGAAATTTATTAGTTCCGAAGACATTTTTCAATTTCTTTCACTTCTCATATCGCTTAAGTTTCAATTTTCTTTATTAAAATTTTACGATCTATATCGATTATTTTGTAACAATTTTAAGTGAATATTATTATTTTTTTTGTATTTATCTATTCACACACAATAGTTAATTAACAAAACAGTAAAAAATCTGAATCATTATTTGAGGTCTCAGTTTTAATTTTGAAAAAGTGGTATAAATAAGTTTTTCTTTAGTGAGATTAAATTTTGAAAACAAGGATAGATTCCAATTCCTTGACAAAAAATTGTGTATTGATATTTGATATTGAAAAGAAGTTTCAAGTGAGGCCTTAAAAAGAGGGAAACGAATGGTGATGGCATAATTTCTGTTCCAAATTCCAATGTTGCTAATTCCAGAACAATCTATATCTGCTTAACTAACCTTAATAAGTGGCGGATAAACTGAGTTCCGGACAGACACGGCCAGACAATCCGGTTATGCCGAAAGTCCGCTAATAGCCGGATCGATACCGTAGCCAGCTACCTGCTAATTTTACACTACCTCTACCTCTACCCGCCCATCACCACTTGCTGCAATACTAATTTAATTGTCCGTTTGTTTTAGGCGCTATATACCTAATATATTTGTGAAATTCATGATTGGGAAAGGCATAAAATAATGAAGGAAATTTTATAATTATGTGGGAATGGAAGATCCATAAAGTGACGAAAGGATGCAGATTATTATTATTAGTAAAGCAAGTTACACAATTTCATACAAATATGACAGTGCCCTATAGAGAAAATTTATTTCATGTATGGGTGGGGAAGATTTTTTTACTCTCGATTATGACAATTATTTTTTGGCCTAAACGTCTATCTATAATATAGTTCATGTGCCCAAAATATCTGTAGTTGATTTTAACCTTTAATAATGATAACTCACAAGCCCAATAATAAACTTTCTTAAAAAGGAGCTAAGAATTTTTCCGTTTAGAATCCACATTGCATAAAACATGGAAAATTTTAAAACAAGCTAAAGCTTTTAAGAGTTGCTTTAGTGTTAGCGCTAAAATTATATTCTTCATCGGCACTTAGCGATCTAGATCGGCACCAGGAATTCTACTATTTCAATCCCTAATCGATTTACATTCAAATTAGTATCGATGCCGTCTCTATGATAGGTCAATACTCAATACTCCAAATATTTGTCGTTTGACGTATTTAAAACCGGCCAAGTGCGTGTCGGGCCACGCGCAATATAGGGTTCCGTAGTACCGCTAGTTTTTGATAATTTTTGTATGGTCAATGAGTGTACATTTATAACGTGTTTTACACTACTAACAACATCATCTCAGTTCCGTTCAGTGGAATTTGAACGAAAAGTTCCTTTATACTTCGCCGAATACATTTTTTTTAGTTGATCGACTATTAGTTATTATTCAATAACTTTTGAAATCTTCTAAGCCGTGATAGTTTTCCTTTTATATCAGCATATTTCCTACTCCCGTGAATTTTTTCACATTTCTAGAAGCAACCATTTAGCTGGTAGAAGGGGGGGACACTGGACTCTAACAATTTTTTCCACTTTAAAACTTCATATTTCACAAATGGATCCCTAAATCGGAAAATGATCTTTGAATACTCATAATGTTTTTAAAAAACCTATCCAACGACACCCTACACGATGGGTTGGACGCGAAAAAAAATAATCTTCCCCGCTTGATGTGTAGGGGAGGTACCATAAAGTTTTTTTTAAAGATTTTATGTACCATTTTGTCGCCATCATTAATATGTGCATTCATGCCAAATTACAGCTTTGTAGGCCCTACAGTCTCTGAGCAAAACCGCGGACAGACAGACGGACAGACGGACAGACGGACAGACGGACAGACAGACAGACAGACGGACAGACGGACAGACAGACGGACAGACCGAAACTATAAGGGTTCCTTGTTAAAAATCAAAATCAAAATATTTCTAAATAGGTTAACAAAGTTAACACTTTTAGAACGTCGCATCTACATGAGGCCTACCACCGGTTCGGGAACTAACCCGGCGAGAAGAACCGGCGTAAGAAACTCGGTCGGGGCCATCTTTTACTAAAAAGATGGAAAATTACAAAAGTAACTTAAATACTATTATTTACAAAAAGTATGTAAAAATGTGTTATATTTATACAGAAGCAGCTGTAAGCAGTCAGCTTATTTTTCCAGGGTGTGCTATCATTGAGAAAATCAGTTATCTTATAATAAGCTAGGGCTTATTATAAGATAACTGATTTTCTCAATGAGAAAAATGTGCTAGGGCACACAAACGTTCTTTAACAACTTTTTTAAATTTACTAACTGTTGACTACGGAACCCTAAAAATTATTATTTTCTGCTGTTTGACAGAACCGAACTTAATATACCGGGATAAAATATTATATTACAATCAGATACAAATTTCGTGCCTACACCGCAAAATTCCTTACGTATTATAAATTCAAAGATTTGAAATCTCCCTTATTGCATGATCCTAAAACTTAGCTTTAGCCCATGAAGTTAATCTTATCCTAATACGTCTCAATTTTGAACTAATAACATAACAACGAGAGTTTGATTTGTTTGAATTCCCCCAACGTTAAAATAAACCCGCAATATCAGTTATTTGAGATACATTCGCTCTCCTGAGGGAAATACGCGTACCTAATAGAGCCGCCGGTAAAACATTGTTCCACGTGTCGCGTACAGCTGGGGGCAGAGAGCCACCGCGTCTATATTAACGTGACAACAAGTCATATTAAAAACGGGTTGCACTTTGCAAGCGCCGGAAAATATGAGACCGAAACAGGGGGCAGAGTAAACAGAATTAACGAGTCCGACTTAGAGATCTCGTTTATACGTTTGACGTAGCAATTATGTCTAATGCGGTACTCAGCATTGTGAAACATGTCGACAGTGGTACAATCGCGCCCAACTCGTGTTCGTCGATTTGCCTGTTTGTTTGAAGTCGAGGTACTGGTTAGTTCTGTCTATTGTGCAAGGGGGCAGGCAACAGCAACCTTTTCAGTCGCGCTAGCGGATTAATATTAGTATATCCCTACGTCTTAGGAACTTTTGATCAGGTCTAACGCGAGTTTAACATTTTTTACCCATCCCAAAACATCCACAGTGCCGCCAAAGAAATTACCTAATTTCATTTTACAAATTGACCTGCAAGGGTTTTGCTACAATGTAGGTAACATTGTAATGGGACGTCGTTTCGCGTATATGAAAGATTTTGACTTGACGACCTCTGTGGCTCAGTGGATAGCGCGTTGGTAGCTTAAGCCGGGGGTCGCGGGTTCGAGTCCCGCCGACGGAACAAAAAGTTTTCAAAGTTCCTGGGTCATGGATGTGTATTAAATATGTGTATCATATAATAAAAATCTTAAATATGTGTATAGTATAAAAGAATTAAATATATTTCCGTTGTCTGGTACCTGTAACACAAGTCCTTCAGGTACTTACCACGGGGCCAGACTGACGTGGTGTGAAGCGTCCATAGATATTATTATTATTATTATTATTATTTCTTAATAGCATACAATATATCTGCATTGTCTTTACGCTAGAGGCAGCACCAGCACATACAGTATACAAAAAGTTTTGTTCGACGTTTGACAACGTTTCTGTCAATATTCTGATATGACGTGTGCAAAATGTCGGATTTTGGTCGGATTGTTTACTGAGCGTGTTAGTAGCGCCTTTTGCTTCGACCTTTGCGTGATATTCCCTAGTTTCTATGTGATAACTGATAATAGGCACATAATTTAATAAAAATATAGACATTTTCTAATACGAAGTTGCCTCGATTCGCCGTTTTGGATTTAGTCAGCCAACATACATTTACAAGTACGTGGCACTCACTGCATATCGAAATATCATTCATCATCATACTCACCACATTTCGATATATCATTGGACTAGTGAAGCCAACCATTGTAATGCTCATTACCGCTCTAACGAACTCTCAGGCTGTCAGGTATTCACTACTCAGACAAGTATTGTACACATATCTGACTTTGGAAAATCGATACTAACATTATTATCAATGCGAAAGTGTGTCTCTCTGTTTGTTACCTCTTCACGCCCAAACCGCTGAACCGATATTACTGGAATTTGGTATGGAGATACTTTGAGTCTCGGAAAAGAGCATAGGATATTTTTTATCCCAAAAAATGTACGGTTCCCGCGCAATAGGGCCAATAGGCCAAACGACATTGCAACGACAAAATGTCGTCGAGCAGTGGTTACGTGTGAATGGTGTCGCTGCAGCTTTTTGTAGTTGCGTTGTGGTACCGACGTGGTTGCGTTGTCGCCAGTGGTTGCGATGTGGTTACGTACGAAAGTAAATGAAACGGAGGGGAGGAAGAGCGCGGGCGGTGTGCGCGCACTGTCGTTGCATCGACGCAACGTTGTGGTTTCGATGTGGTCGGCCGTGGTTGCGATGTGGTCGGTATCACACAAGTGGTCGACAACGACTGCAAAATGTGGTACGTGTGAATGGTCAAGTTCATTTATACAATACGAAATATACGCCCGTCGCCCGACCACTTGGTGTGGTTGTCGTGTGGTTGTGGTACGTGTGGGTTGGCCCTTAAACTGACACGCAATAAACTGACACCGAAATTGCGGGCGTCATCTAGTATTATACCATCTATTATACATTTTTGATGATATCCAATCTAAAAGCGCAAATAAAAAGATAATGTCAGAAACCCCCAGAAACTGAGTTCCTTTTAAAAGTACCAGGATGCTGATGATAAATATTATCAAAGAAAAGAAATAAAATTGTAAACTGTCAAGGCTCTGAGCAATCAATTCCTTATGATTTCAACATTTGAATGGCAGACGCTAAAATCAAAGTTCTTTTCATTTTCTTTTATCTCGGACACTGAGCCAATATCATTATCTGCGAGAGCAAAAAGAGAATTATGTCTGCACGGTTTGTTTGAAGTTTGCTTTGTTTAAATCGTTATTCAATACTTATTTCAGATTTGGAGTTTGGCTCCTCTTAAGAGATAAGTTATTTGTTCGATTTGAAAGGTTTTTACATGCAAAAACTTTAGAGGGATTTCGTTTAATACGTAATATTATGTTTTTAGGGTTCCGCACCCAAATGGTAAAAACGGGACCCTGTTACTTAGACGTCTGTCCGTCTGTCTGTCTCCAGGCTGTAGAACCGCTATAGCTAGACTTCTGAAATTTTCACAGATTGTGTATATCTGTTACCGCTATAACAACTAATACTAAAAACAAAATAAAATTAATATTTAAGGGGGGCTCCCATACAACAAACATGATTTTTTTTAACTTTTTTGCTCTATATCAATAATGGCAACAGGTAGGACCATGATATTTTCAGAAAGGCCTCTTTTATATGTCTACTTCAAAAATTAATAATAATATTAAAATAAAATAAAAATTAAAGAGGGGCTCCCATACAAAAAAACAAGTTTTAGCCTATTTTTACTCTATAACTGTACGGAACCCTTCGTGCGCGAGTCCGACTCGCACTTGGCCGATTTTTTATTTAAATTATTTAGGGAATGTCTTACTAAATCTATTCATAAACAAAAATTTAATTTACAAAAAAGAGTTCAAAGACTACATAAACAAATACATATATCACAACTTCTTTAACATACTCGTAGTATATATACACAGTTTACTCATTAATTAATGCTTAATGTGGAGTAACAAACTTGTTATTAATTAAATTATAAATCATAAGATGAAAGCAATGATCCATGAAGCTTATCATTTTGTTAGCACCGATATTATGGCCATTGATAACCAGCTGCCCGTCAGCTCGCTCTCCCGTGAAAATTACAATTTACAAGCGAAATAAGTATTCATCATAATTAATACCGAACAGTGATGATGGAACGCCATAATCGTATTAATTTAAAATATAATAATTCAATTTGTTTAAGCCTAACATCGATTTACATATTAAACTCTGTGCTGCTTAAAATTCATTTATCATACTATGTAAACTGTTACATAGGTATCTAAATAGCATTTCGGTATGTTTGATATAATTTACTGCTATCCGAATGCCATGTCAATTGAATACGAATAGCTTTGTCCACACTGTGCCTTTTTTGTTCATCAAAGGCATGCATTATAGCGCAGTCAACAGCGCGCGTGAAGCATGCCAGCGACGCATGCGCTCTGACCGTATCCAAAACTTTCGCTTTGTTTTTTTTTTGGAATTTCTTATGACATTTTACTGGGTGGAATATGTGCGGCTTATTTGGTCATAAGAAATTCCAAAAAAAAAAGAACAAAGCGAAAGTTTTGGATACGGTCAGAGCGCATGCGTCGCTGGCATGCTTCACGCGCGCTGTTGACTACGCTATAACGCATGCCCTTGATGAACAAAAAAGGCACACTGTGGACAAAGCTATTTAGACTGTGGACAAAGCTATTTAGACTTTATTTCAACTGACGATTGATTTTTATTTAAATACTAGATGACGCCCGCAACTTCGCAGCGTAGAAATTCGTTTATCTCATGGCTTTTCGGAATAAAAAGTATCCCATGTCCTTTCCCGGGGCTCAAACTATCTACATATCTATCTAAATCGGTTCAGAAGTTTAAGTGTGCAGAGTTGACAGACAGACATTCAGACACACTTTCGCATTCAAATATTAGTATGGATAATTCGGCTAATAAGAACCGAAAATTATACGGCCGTCTAAATGACCACAGGGCGTGGCGATTCGCGAAAAATTAGTTTAATAATATTTTTAATATTTAAAAAAAATTGTTTAATATTTTTAATATTTTTAGTGGACTGTATTTGAAGGATAACTGGCAATCGCCAGTGATATGAGCGATATAGATTTGGGTACCTATCGATAGAGGAAAGCACGGTACCTGGGGATCTTGCTGGACTTGCTGGATCTTGCAATGGCGCCAACCACGTTTCCTCAGTCTGCGCGAAGCTGTTTCTGTTCTTGATAATCACTTATCAGTTATCACTTAAATTGTTATAATTTCTCAGCCTATGAGCAAGCACTCGCGAGAGGATAAAAGTACACAGAATTAAGATTAAGATTAATATTAAAGTTCGAAACATATTTTACACTCTACATAAACACACCTAAAATCTATAGCGTAGGTAGAATATTTTGGTTATCAAATCAAAGTTAAATCAATGAAATATCAAATATTGTACCGTGGGACGAGTGAAACCTTTTGCACTTTGACTCGTCCCACGTACCCGGTTCGTAGTGTTTCAATAATTTCATTCAGGTGGTGGCGCAGCAATATTCGTAGCGGCGTATAATGTGTTATCTCGTTGCGTTGCGCCGTCGCAGCGTTGCTCCGCCGGTCAAACAGGCGCTGTTAATTGGATTTCCTCGCCCGTAGCGGCACGGAGCAGCCAGTTCATATGATATTGTGGCCTCGCAAACAAAACTGTTCGTAATTCGCTGCGCTAGTTCTCTAGATTTGAAAGGTAGTTGGACTTTATAATAGTATCCACGCAAATGCATGTCTGATGAAAATGTTTTGTGCTGCTGAAACTAGGGTATTTTTAAGAAGCATAGAGAAAATATACACGCTCTGTGGCAGTAATTCCTTTGATTCTCATTTTAATTCCAAATTTATAACTATAATAGGTCGCATCTAACAAGGATCTTCTTAATGGCCAAAAAGAATAATTTATCTGCATCTGAAAATTACCGGTACCTGTTTTTGTTTCGTCTTAATCTCAAAACACTTGAGAACTGACTTTATCGAGTGCTCGATTGTATCTTTTACAGCGCTTTCATAAGTGCAGTCTTTGCGTTCGTTAATGACTGGCGGCCGGCGCGGCTGGAACAGTTTATGAAACTTCACCAGCACTGCCTGTGCACTACGTTGTTTGCAAACATTCCCAACAAATAACTAGACACGAATTACAGCGGTATACCCTTTCATTTTCCTTCTTTTCCTTCGATAGTTGGAATATTTTTAAAAAAATCTCAATTTTTTCTTTCATTATAAAGTTCCTCACTTATTTAGTGAACTTCAATTGATGTTTCTTCAGCTCTTTGTTTGTTTTTTTTTTTTTGCTTGAAAATCAAAAAATATGATTGCGATTGTTGCAAATACAAATTAGTAAAACTGTAGAAAACTATAGAAAAACGTAGTTGTGAATGTTTTTATTTTTAAGACAAAAATGCACTTTAAAAAACGTATTCTCATTGTGAAAAGCTGTACCGATTCCCTTTTATATTCCATCTAGAGTTTATAACCCAAACTATGTTTATCGAGGACGAAATAAAAGTAACGAAGCGCCAACAACCCTGCCCCACGCAGCTCTCGATGCAATTAGAAACTCCGAATCAAATTTTGTTCCGATACCCCCGAACTGTTTTATCAAATTTGTAACTTTTGCCCGCGACTTCGTTCGAGTACTACGTTAATTACTCCAGCCATCTGAGCTAAGTTCTTTACTAAATAAAGATCGAAACTCATCCTATGTGGTAGTATCGGCAAAGTTGCCGCTCAACCAGACATGATATGGAAAACGTTTTACGGTGCAGTTGGATCAGGCGCACACGAACTAACTTACAAATACGTTTCAAATACTTCTGCAGTCGATGTAGTCACTATCATAGTAATTAATAATATTATAACCACATCCAGCTTGGATATAAATGGATACAATGATTTTCTATGCAGGTTTTCAAAAGTTGAAAATATTCCCCATGATCGTCGAAAGTAAATAGTCCATAGCCCCCTCGGTAGCGAATATTTTGATCGTAAACGAGGCGCCGACCATCTCACTTGATCCAAACTTCACTGCACTATTGATTGAGTAAATTTCCTATGCATATCTTTTGTGATAGAAAACGTTCAAGTTAACAAACTCCCGTATAACCTTAGTGAGGAAACTTTAAAATTTATCAAACCTCCGATGTAATAGAGAACAGTTTGAAAAGTTTCGGTGATTTTGTTTATTATTCATAGAATTTGTAGAGACCTATGATTTGGCTACAATAGAAACTAGACCCTTTGTGAACTGAAAGGTCAGAAAACGATGTATGAAAAATAGATATTGGGCAATTCTCATACCTACACGATAAATAAGTCTACAAAAGATTATTGGTCTGCCTATTGTGAAGGAATTTGGCAACAAACACCGCGACATGTAGATTTTATGTATAATTAGAAATATATTTTCCGCTTTCTAAAAAGTTTCTGTACGCAATATATTTCCCACTTTAAGCGTCTCATTTAACAATAATGCCTAATATCCTATATCCGTTTTATTTCACTTCAACCCTCTTTCTTTGTTTAAGCAACTCTGATTTATATATAGGAAGGAAGACCAAAATTATTTGAAAAGTTTCTTTTGTTGAAATTATCATTGTAGTCACTTCAGCGGCTTATTTAGTACTGAAGTTCTGCGCGAAGCCACGAAATGAAATAAACAAAGGTCCGCACTCCATTTGGATATTTAGCATTCTGACTGAATTAATAACTGCACCTGAACTTAATATATATTCTCTGATATTTATTTAAATGCATACACACAAGAATATGATTTTCTTAATATTTTATTTTCTAAACTATGTTAAGTGACATGTAGTTAAAAATTACTAGACATAATATTTGCATGTTTTAGAAAAAACAATATTGTAAGCATCTTTTATAACCACCAAGTGGTGTAAATAATGAACAGATTACTGACTTAAATATGAACATCGAACGGACGGACGAACATGATGAAAGTACTCGTATAAGCGTTAGGAACTCTTACGGTCGCGCTCAAATACGTTTAACGATTACTTAACTTTAGTTTCATCAAGAGTTTGATTAAAAATGTATAGAGCTTATAATTCAATACCTTTATTAAAGTTAGGCAATCATTTAATCTAAGTGCGGCTATTACTAACAGAACTTATAAATGTGTTCCAAGAAGAACTTTTGAATGGTTTTCATGAATGGAGATATTATTTTATTCCTCTTGTAAGATCTGCATTGAAATTATGACGACGTGTATCGCGAGGGTAGTCAAAACATTCAATTGGGGGATCCTCTGGCAGGGCGCCAGGCGACCAGCTTATTGATGCAACTCCTCGGCTCATCCAGGCGAGCTATAATGCTCCTTGTTCACCGATCATGAGATTTTAATGAGCTTTTTATGTTATAAGTTGATTATGTTTTATATTGACCGTTATGGTTGGAATATTTCCGACGCTTCGTCCTTGATGAAAATAACATAATATTATGGCGTCTATCGTATCGTAGATACCAAACAGACCGTTTGGATTACCCAAGAGACCACGATAAGACAAACGTAGAGAAGGATTCACTGGAGCTGAATGGACTGACGATTTGAAAGAAGGTACGGACAGTCCATGGATGAGGGCTGGCTGGAGAGGCGACTTCAGTCAGCAGTGGACGGCGACATACTTATATAAAACGGAGTAATGCGGGCCTATCTATGGAATCGCAGCTTCCAAATGTCTCAATTTTTTTTTAATAAGCGGGCAAACGAGCAAAACGGGTCACCTGATGGAAAGCAACTTCCGTCGCCCATGGACACTCGCAGCATCAGAAGAGCTGCAGGTGCGTTGCCGCCCTTTTAAGAGGGAATAGGGTAATAGGGGAGGGTAGGGATGGGAAGGGAAGGGAATAGGGGAGGGTAGGGAAGGGAATAGGGTAGGGGATTGGGCCTCCGGTAAACTCACTCACTCGGCGAAACACAGCAAGCGCTGTTTCACGCCGCTTTTCTGTGAGAACGTGGTATTTCTCCGGTCGAGCCGGCCCATTCGTGCCGAAGCATGGCTCTCCCACGTAAATTTTTCCACGTAAATTAATATTTCATGTTCTTGAAAAATGCAATGATCAAGACCACTCTTAGCTACTCATCATCATCTTCGCAATCTACGAAACTCAATCTCATTATGACTTAATGAGTCCCACTTTAAAACGGCGACAGTGTTTCCGGCCAGCGCGAAGAAGCAAATAAGGGCCTGTCCACATCTCAACGTCCGCGTCACGACGTCTGCACATCACGATATAGCAACATTGTACGTCGCCATGCCTTGTAAAACTGCTACATTCTTCACTACTGATCTAGATGTGGACCGCACAATACGTATTCTGCTTTTGCTATTGTTAAAAACGGAGAAAGAGAAGAAAAATGACGTGCATTTTTACGTTACGTTGACGTAAATTCACACGTCACGTCAACGTACCGTGCCGTGCCACGGTACCGCACCGTTTCACGTTGACGACGTCGTGACGTGGAGATGTGGACAGGCCCTCAGTGTTGATTCATGCCACAACAAAGCTTGAATAGACCACGTTCCTTTCCAGAGTCGGGCGAAGTCTTCGGAACAAAGAGTTCTCTCTTAAAAGAAACTTTAAAGAGCCATAATAATGCGAACCAGCAATTATAATATCAAAGAAATTGACGGCTACAATGAGCGCTCTTTAGAATCGTTTTGGAATTCAATTTAAATGTACAAATGTTATTCAATGTCTTTTAAAAATTTCTTTTTTGTGACCTGAATAATTAAGACTTTGTGTCGATGCGAATTTCAAATAAAATATTATTATGACCTAAATCTCTTACATTGCTTACTAGCTGTTGCCCGCAACTTCGTCCGCGTGAATGTGTGTTATTATAATCGAGATTTAGAACATTTAATACCCATGAAAAACTACTTATTTTATTTGGATATGGATTAATATTAGGCACAAATTACAATACACTCGAAATTTTTAATTTCCATCAAAGACCCAGGAATATTGAAAGCTTTTTTAAGTAACTTTCGTCGGCGGGGCTTGAACTACAGATATCGTTTTGAAAAATCCTTTCTTCGAAGACCGCTTGGCGTGGACAACAGGGGCCAGGAACATGTGACGGAGACGGAGGATAGACGAAAGAAGACGGGATATTTAATGTAGGCATCTATATCTCTTTAACTTTTACCTCTTGCTCTTGTAGGTATCGTGATGTTTCCCTAAAATTTGATATTATGATCTCAGGGTGCCCGAAGGATATGCTCAAACTGGTTTGGGACCCGCAACGAAATTAATCAGAAGAAAATAGAAGTATGAAGAATTCTAATTCCCCTTCCCATTAAAAGCTGAGATAGCACAAAGTTGCAGTGACCGAATGTCAAATTACTGAAGGAGGAGCACCACGAATATAAACTGTATTAATTGTGACTACTAAGCTATAATAGCTAAATTAATATTGCAACTTGCTGTGTTAGACTGTTGCCAATAATAATTGTGACAAAAACGCACGGAAGTTCCTAGCACTATCCCAATATCACCGTAGTATGCGACATCAAATTTACAATGTAGGTATTGTAGTTCTTTCGTCTTGTCAGAAAAAACTCTCACAGAGAACATGATGAGTGGTTTGTTCAAACATACTGCCTTCAGTCGAGCACATAGGTGTGATGCTATCTACTAATTTAGATCCGTAAAGTTTGACTTTAAAATTCCATGGCCGTTAAGGAATTGAGATACGCAGTGGTCAATATCCATCCAGTGTTTGGTTTATCGTTCATAAATATTAGGGAAAAGTTATAAAGATGTCGACCTTTGCTGGAATTGATAATCACTTTGAGTGTCGTTGTAAATTTAGAGGAGTTTCTTCAATTCCATTACTCATAGATCCCATTAGGAAATTTTCACCGTCGCGACCATAGCATCAAATACAAATTATATCCCTTAAAGTAAGAAATCTACAAATCGGCACAGAAACGGCGAAATAATTATCAATTTCGATTCTGATCCTTTCAATGCAAAAGAATACTTACAAAAAAAAATAACAAAAGCATCATAATGTGGTTATATGGATGGTGTAATGATGGTGGCGATATGGCATGTGCTTCCAGTATTTTAAAAAAATATAAGGGGTCAGGAGTTCCGTTCAGCAACGGAACCTTCTGAACCTTCCCTAGGATATGACTTGGTTTGAATCTTACTTTTTGGTAGCATATTATGTTAATTTTACTTAAAAGAAGTGAAAAATTTCCGTTTTTCTAAACATGGTATCAAATTCGGGTTTACAATCTATGCAACAAAAAAAGAATTTTGACAATCGGACCACAAACAGCAAAGTAAACATTTACTCCTCTTTTCTTGGAAGTCGGTTAAAAAAAGTATCTAAGATGTTGACCAGGGATGTAAGGTATCACCATGCCAAATTTCATTTCTCCAGCGGATTCAGAGATTAGCCTGTACAAACAGACAAACAGACAGAGAAACAAAAATTTCAAAAACAGTTGAGATGTATTCTATTACACTTCTAACATGCTCCTGACTCGTTTTTATAAGTTTATTTTCAATGTACAAAAATTTTAACTCTACGATTTTATTTTTACACATAGACCTAGACTTCGTTCAATCCAGGAAGCAAGATACTTAGATACAAAACAGCTCAATGCGACAGCAAAATTGTGCGTATTCTTTCGCCGTGCAAAGAATGTTAAGGGACTGCAAAATGCAAATGCATTAATGTAATCACACATTACAGCTCCCCCGCTACTAAAGCAACCAATTCTCAAAGTGTGCTCCGCGCAGTACTAGGGCTCCCCAAAGGCCTCGTAGTGGCTCCGCGAGAATACTCAGTGTCCCAATTTATGTTTTTATGAATTCGATTACGCCTTATTAACTTCTTTTTCACTTAAATATTCATTTAAAATCAAGTAAAGAATGCACATACCTTTTTCTCTTATTTTGGTGTTCCGTCAGAAACTTCGCTTTTCAAAAGGGTTCCACCACCAAAAAAGTTTGAGAACCGCTGTGACCTAAAGGTTTGAGCGCGAAACAAAGTAATTAGCGATAAATCATAGTTGTGTTGAAAAATATTAATTTATCACAGCGTACGTGCAGTTTATTTTGCAGCGAAATGTGATGAATGATGTACGATAAGGAAATATATTATTGTGCTGCGCATAATGGTAGCCGGCGCCGACTTGCTTAGTCGGTATGTTTTATTTTCTTGTTATTAGCTGGGAATGGAAGCTACAAATAACAATAATTTATTAAAACACGAAACAACAAGCTAATTATATTAAGTGAGCAAGAAGATCGCGGTACTATCTGTAATATGGTTTTCTCATTTTATACAATGTTGTTTAGAAGTTAGTGCTTACATTTTTCACCAACCGCCTCCTAACGCTAGCGGCCATTAAGGGTCCTTAGGATCCAAACGAGCGTAATTTGTGAGTTGTGAGTCGCAGAATTTCGGCTGGCAGAAATTCTGCTGTATTTAGTTTCATACAAAAGTCCTGTTTCACACGGGCGTAATTTTGTGAGTCATGATTTGTATGAAAAATAATTTACGCGACAGAAACTCTGTGACTCACGACTCACGACTCACAAAATTACGCTCGTTTGGCTTCACCCTAAGGGTATATACATCCTTCAAGATTTAACTAATTTTTGTGTGTCGTCTACGTCCTTAGGATCTGTAATAACTTTTGTAAAACATAAGTTTTTTTCAAAAAACTTGTTTGTTATAAGAGAAACATGACCCTAAAAGACCGCTAAGGACCACTTAGCTTTAGGAGGCGTTGGTAAAAACAAGCATTAGGCTATCAAAGACTTTATCGAACGTTTAGAAGTTCCAATGTACAATATAGGCTGGATGCAATTTTTTTTTTTTCATTTCTTAAATTGAAAACAAAATCGGAATACGCTGTAAATTGAATTTTGCGTTAATGGAACAGAGTTTAAAATCGAACAGACATGTACTTATCGGGCTGTCATAACAATTGGACCACAGAACACAAAATCTGTGGGTCGGACCAAATCCGGCCGTGTGTTGATGCTATAAGTACAGTCGCTCACACAATGACCTTCGCCGCAAATTACCATTTTGTCGGGGAGTGTACTTGAGTAAGCCATTAAAAGGGACCATCGATCATAGACATACATACGTATAGAAGCATATAATATTATCATACAACAATGCCTTAACACCAGCACGAGGGTACATTATCCAGAAGCTTATAAATCACAATGTGTAAAGTATTGGGTATAGAACAGTGCATAATATTAACGATATCATTCACGTTCTCAGAAATTTATTATAAAATATAAGATTATCCCTAAAAATACAAGTAGATGACGCCGCTACTCTGTTGAGCAAAAATTCGATTATCGCGCGGGAACCGTACATTTTTCCGGTATAAAATGTATCCTTTGTCCCGGGATTACGGGACTGTCTCCATACAAAATTTCGTCAAAATCGTTTTAGCGGTTTAAGCGTGAAGAAGTAACAGACAGACACACTTTCGTAAAGTAGGGGGAAACTAAGCAAATTAAAAAAATCATAATTTATATTCTATTACTATCAGGGGCGTCTTTCCCTTAGGTGCAGGGTGTGCGTTACACACGGGCGCCGCCGCGGTCCTAGGGGCGCCGAGCGCCGCTCGCAACGGAGTGCCACTCGGCGCGCGCCCGCGTTGGCCGGCCGCCGCGTTTTAATGACCAACGTAAAAAGAACTCCAGTTTGCATATATTTTGTGTAGCATCTGGAGCTCTTCTTATATTTGTCGAATCACAGCAAAACAAGGCGCGCCACGAGCGGCTCGGCTTTTGCAATATAAATATAGACTTTATTTTTCAACGTGAAATGAACCTTAAAACACATAAATGAAGATTATATTTGTCGTTAAGATGGGCGCCAAAATAAGAGCCGCGCGACTCACGTCAGGCTGGACTTCTCCGCGCGTAAGCGCGGTTTCGCCGCTACACGTCCACAAGATCACAAGCAAATGTACTCTTAACGGTGCCCTTGCGGTCGCGCCGGGTGCCGTGCAGCCTACGCCCTCCGTGCCTCCTTCTCATGGGATCTGCGTATTAATTTGCTTCCCGCTCTCTTTATGCAGCCTCCGTTTGCGACATAACAATTTCGCAGAGGGTATAAGCTACTGCCTCGCAATAAGTAGTAAGGTCCAATTCAAGGACGGCGCAAAACTTAGCCCATTATTCAGCCCAAGCAGAGCGTTCAATGAGCGTATGCTGCGCCGTATCGTCTTTCTCAGGCTGTGGTGGCACCTAGGCGTTGGTTTCCTCCTGTCCGTATGGTCCAGGTAATGACCGAAGTGTAGTTGTACTGTTGTAGTTTCGACCGGATCGCTTTCACAGTTCGGCGGCCGCCAGTTGGGGACGCCATCTGGTCTTGCCAGGTGCTTATTGTAATGACATGCGCCTGATAGCGCCATCGGGTTGCCAGGTCTGGTAGCACCCGCTCTCCTCGCTTTTTAAACTCGGCTGTGTGTTGATACACCCTCCGACAACACGCGAGCCTCCAGATCCCACGGAGGGGACCCTGTCAGCGCCAACGCCGCTTCGCCAGCTAACGGTTCGATAGATATAAAAACTATCCTTGTCCATACCACACCATCCTTATCAAATTTCAGCAAAATCGGTTTAGCGTTTTGGACAGAGAGACACACTTTCACATTTTATTATATTAGTATGGATAGATAGGATATTCTATTGCAACAGGTTAAAAGAAAAAAGGAATTAAAAGTAAAAAAAATGATTAGGTTCTATTAAACATCCATGTTACCGTCTCTCTAGCTGTTTGTTATATTTCTGAACCGCTATTATTAATAAATTTAATTTACATGAAGAAGTTGAAAGTATTGAATACACAAAGGTCAAAATTAGGGACACGGAAAATGTACCATCGAGGAAATTAATTCCTAGGCAGTTGACGGACCTACGTCATGTGGTCGACTTATGTCATTCAATGTTAGCTGTGATCGGTCGGATGGGTTTGACTTAACGCGACCAAATTACTTACCGCCATCTGCCTAGGAATCAACTTCTCTGATAGTACATCTAATTGTAATTTCTGCATAAAATTATATAAATCAGCCTTTTAACCTATTATATAAATGAAGTAAATTTTAAAATACGCTTTAGACAATTTTTTAAAAACAGTATACGTTTTATGTCCTTATCCTCAAGCTCCCGCGACGTTACGAGTGGTATCATAATTAGGGCATCGAGACCGGGTTTTCCCGAAACCCGAAAACCCGGGAAAACCCGGGTTTTGGGGATCACGAAAAAACCCGGGTTTCAAAAATGGAACCCGGGTTTTTCGAGCTTTTCGGGTTTTTCGTTTTTTTGATAATTATTAAAGGCAAGACCTGATTTAAGGTATTTATAACAAACTAACATACAAATTCTTTATTTTTATAATATAAGTATAGGTTTAATTATTTCTATTGGTCATAATTAAACAAAATATAATATTTTAAAGTACCTAAAAGTTTCGTTTCAAGAGCATTTAAGTCTAATTGTCACAAAAACATTTATTAATAATAATATTTTGAAAATCCTACCAAAACTATTAAAAAAAGCCAAGTCTCTTCAAACAATCTATCCATCGCAAAAAGTTTTCGAATTTCATAGAAGCAAGTCTTGTTAAACTTATTAAATTATAGTTTTCAATCAACATTCAGTGATTGACCACAGTTTTCTTTATTATGTGATCAAAGGCTTACAAAATAAGGTGTGGACAGCTTCAAAGGGTTCTAAGTCTGCTGAAAATACCGTAGACTTTTGATGATGGGCAAGTCACTAGTTAGTGACAAAACTTTGGAACTTGTATGGACCATTGCTGATAAAATACACCCATCAACAAAGTCTTAGGGATATTTGTATTTTTGGAATATCTAAAAACCTGTCAGGAATTTTTGAAGGTGTATGGAACAATGATAGCTTATTTTTTGGTATTTAATAAAACATATTATTAAAACACTTTTCTGAATTGTATCGTTTCTAAAACAATCATCAATCATTATATCTATGATTGTTTTAGAAACGATAAAATTCGGAATTCTACAGTCATAAGAAATCAATGATAAGTCAACAAATCTTTATTTCGTTTTATAAACTGAAATTTTCATTTGAATGAGATATTTTTATTGCTGATTGTCAAATAAATAGTAATAATTTATACTGATCGATGTTTGGCATACAGTATTTTTACTAAAAAATATTTTTTGTGCCCTGCTGCGGTATGACGCCCAGTCTTTTTTGCAATTTAAAGTCATTATTTTCAGTCGTCTAACTTACTAAAAACCTTAAAAGAGATTTTTATTTGTCGTTATGCTTTTTGTCATTATTTGTTATATTCACAATATAAAAAATAACGACAATATTAAGACAATTCAATCAGTAAAAAGGTTCCAAGAGAGCCCCTAGAAACTGACAAAACCATGCAGAGGAGTTTCCATTAAGTATGATGTGAAACCATTTTGTATTCCAGTATTGCAGTCTGGCAAATGCGGCAGATTGCTTTTCATTGCTTGAGAGACTGATGTTGGTAACACATAATAGGACGAATGATGGCTTTCCTTAGCCGTCTGTGGATGTCATACTCACTGCGGAATTATTAAAACACGTGATTTTAGTGAACCCAGATGAAATATAAGCCGAGTTTTTATCAGCACCAGCGCCAGAGGCAATTTCTTGTGTGTAACACCATGCCACCATGGTTAATCTTCCAAACTCATTAAAAGCAACCTTCCGCATTTGCCACGTGGTCTGTTCTGATCAATTACATGGTTATCTGACATGAATTCTGTCTATTGTGACTAGAACTAATAACTACAAAAAGCTTTGAGGTGTAGTGTAATGTAAGATTTTTCAGTAATGTAAGATTTTCCAGTAAGTTAGATGACAGCGAAAAGTTACCTTAAATTGCAAAGAACATTCGGCTTCATACCGTAGCAAGACAGACAAAAGGCAATTTCAGGTAAAAACTAGGCACGAAAATTTAATTACAGGTATAAAGTATGCCAACATCAATTAGGACTAAATGATTATTAATAATTTGACAATCAGCAATAAAAATGTAAAAGATTAAATAAAGATTTGTTGGCATACGTTTTATATTTAAGGTTATTCTTCCATTTAATGTCTTCAAAAATTCTGGATACATTTTTATATATTTCATAAAATACAAATACATTAAATAATATATGTAATTTGGAGGTGAAGCTTGTTGTAATACTTAATCTTGGCCCGAAAATCTTAATCCCTAGCTTTGATAAGATCCAAAATATAGGAGAGGTAAAATAGTCGCATCGATAAAAGTATGATACGGCCGTGCCAGCTTACTCGAGAATTGGTTAGGCACTGCTGTGACCCCAGACAATGGTATTTAAATAGTATTTTACTGGATAGGTGATGGCAATCGCAGAAAATCATGTGTAAAGTATTTTCGCATTGTTAATTTTTGAATTGTTAAAAAACCCGAAAAAACCCGAAAAACCCGGGTACCCGGTTTTCATCAAACAAAAAACCCGAAACCCGGGTTTTGAACATTGGGTCCGGGTTTCGATGCCCTAATCATAATGTATGAAAATACTTGAAAAGTTAATACCAGTTGCATCGCATGTTTCCTATGTATTCATAGTTAATATTACAGGTAGGAGTAGGCCTCTGGGGTACGATAAGCGCCGGCCACGAACGAGTTGGAAAGGCACAAGTTTTCCGCAACTAGATATTAGTTGCTCTTACTCCTGAAATTTCATGTGGAAATTTCGTATAACTTATTAAGGGTAAAGTTTAGTTGTAATATATAATACGCGGAGTTGCGGGCGTCATCTATCTAGTATACTATACTAATATTATAAATGCGAAAGTATGTCTGTCTGTCTGTCTGTTACCTCTTCACGCCCGAACCGCTGTACCGATTTTGCTTAAATTTTGTATGGGGATACTTTGAGTCCCGGGAAAGGACATAAGATACTTTATATCCCGGAAAAATGTACGATTCCCGCGATATAGGAATTTTGGCGCAATGGAGTTGCGGGCGTCATCTAGTAATATAAATATGACTGGCTAGTTTATTATCTCCATAAAATAATGTTCACATATTGAATGAGAGCGGTAAAAAACAAATAGCTCGCAACTACAACAGCTCAAACAGAACTGGAAAGTAAATACGAATAAATTCTTTATGGCTGCGACGCAGTTTACTTCCTTGTTAAAAACTCCAATAAAAGTGATGTCAACTAGATTTTATAAGTTACAACCTTTGTACGTACGTACAGTGAAACCACTTTGCTAATACAAGTTGTTTTTATTGAAACATCGATAACAGACTATACTTAAATACTAGATGACCTCTTGAAACTTCGTATCACTATCTATTATATTAGGATAGACCCAGGGGCGTGCACTCCTTGAAGGCAGCAGAAATGCAGTGCATTACCTGCTATTCACAGATATTTTAATTAAACTTTCGTACGTTTTAGATGACTTTAATTAATAGTAAAAAATGAATACTTGCACAAAATAGTAAAAAAATTAATACACTAAAAACGCGTATATTTATATAATAGCACCAATTTGCAAGTACCTATTTAAAGTTTAAACATGTTAGCTAACGGCTCTCTCGTTCTCGCCCTCGCCGGGTTAGTTCCCGAACTGGTGGTAGGCATCGTGTAGACTTTCAGAAAATATTTGAAAAAATTTATTCTGAATAAAAAATGTTGAGTTTGGCTGGTTTTATCGTTAAGCGTTTCGGCAGCGCCGTTGGAGCGCGCGCGTTTGAAGATGTATGGGGGTAGTAGTAGCGTTTTATAGTCGAGCGCGCTGCTCAGCGCTTGCGCAGCGCGCTCGACTATAAAACGCTACTACTACCCCCATACATCTTCAAACGCGCGCGCTCCAACGGCGCTGCCGAAACGCTTAACGATAAAACCAGCCTTAGAGTTTTGAGTTTGAGGCGCGGACGTAGTCATGCGGCGATCTCCCGCATGCCTTGCCATTAATGTGTGAGTTATGATTTTGTGTCCGTGCACAGTTCGCAAACGCTCACATACATGAATATCGAATTCGCTTCTATAGGCAAGCTCTGCCGCAGGAGCTCCCCGAACCAAGCCGAGCGCCAGCGCTCGGGAGTAATCGGATATGTTCGTTGCCTAATGCCTATAATCCGAGTAAAAATAATAGACGGAAATCTAATTAATCACGTATGCACATTTTGCATTTTTGTTTAGTAAGGTTTATAATAATTGTTTACATAGCAGAAATGTTTTGTGTTTTGGGAGGTCATTTGCTGTTTTCATGTGATGAGCACTGTATAATATTATTTTTGTTTGCGCCAGTATATTTATAGTTTTCTTAGAAGATTTTTCATTTTAACATAATATGAAAGTTTGTACATTTAACAGTTTATTACTGATTATTTATAAAAAGTGAAATTTTGTACATAGTCTAGAGCCTGGGAAAGGACAAAGGCTACATTTTGATGAGGCAAAATGTCTAATTTCCATGGAAATATCGATGAAAATGAATTCACATTGTAGTTCTAATATGTAATAACAGATGGCGTTTTTATTTATTTCTTCATAACAGAACGTCATCATACTTATAGTTTAGAAAACATAGTTTTTAATCCATGTCCATACTAATATTATAAATGCAAAAGTATCTCTGTCTGTCCGTTTGTCTGTCCTGTTTTGCTTTCACGCCAAAACTATTGAACCGATACCGCTGCATACCCAGTGTCAAAATCCATCCAATCCTTAGTCCACTGGTCATGGACCTAATATACTTCCCTGGATTTTCACGAATATTTCAAGACTAAATTAGCCAAGTCTATTCAGCTATTCTCGAGTTTTAGCGAGCCTAACAAAATTTAGAATTTATTTATATTTATATAAATAGATAGAATATCGATATATTGATGACGATACCTAAAATTGTTGTAATTCGACTATCATGGTGCGATTCCTAAATCGATTCCTAAGAATAGTCATCGTCCTTGTTAAACTCTGGTATCTAAGAGATTGCTTAATTATTATAAGCAGCTGAATGGTATTATAATCTACGTAAATACGACACGTAGTATACGAAATGATCAAACGTGCACCCCACGACAACTTTATTTTAGTGTTTCAAAGAACATTATACAGTAATTTTTAAAAAGTTTTTATTTTACATTAACTACCGCACTCAGAGACAAAATATATAGGTTACTTAATTATAATTATTAAATGAAGATTTAGACATAAGCCCCATACATTATCTGTCAAACTCTTTATTACATCTAAATTTAATCATCATTAAAAGTGCGTGAAACTCTGAGTGCAGCAGTTAGTGTTTTAACCCGTGGATCGTGGGAAAACGAGACACAATATTATATTCTATTGTGTCTCGGACGCCGGTGACCGTAACTATGGGGCTTGATGAATTAAACAACATTATGGAGTAATTTTTTAATATATATATTTTTAATTGAATGTTGGTTAATTGAACTATTTTCTTATTTCTATATATTTAGTTTATTATCACACTTTTACCTTAAAAGCGAACACTTTGTTTTTAATTAAAACACTATCTTAGAGCGTATTTAGGGCGTCAAACAGGATAGTTAAGCAATATCAAGGCGACGCGGAGTTCTCATTAACATGATTTGGAATTTTAATTACGAATTCTCCGTACCAGCCATTATTCTGTGGCGTATATTCCCGTATATTTACGTATATTCCCTTACATTTACACGTATATTTACGTATACTAGCGTATATTCAGTGAATTCAGGCGCGGTGACGTTTTTACGAGCTGTCTATAGCACGTAGCTGTGAAGTTGAGCTGTATAAAACAAGGAAACCTCATTTAACGTCATTGGCTTGTTGGCTTTAGTTTTTATTTAAAGCTTTTATTTAACTTGCTCTGTATGTATGTAAGTATGTGTGTTACGGTGGAATTTTGGAACTCAATTTTGAAGTAGATCGAGTTAACCAATTGAGCTGAAATTTTGCATACACGTTTAACTTGGATGACAATGCACGATATTGTATGTGACATCACTCTAAATTCAATATGGCCGACCATCCAAGATAGCGAAATAGTTATTTTCTATGCAGTCCTACAATATGGATATTAAATGAAAGGGCTTTTTGAGAGTAGCTCGAAAACGAATGTAATGTCATCCAATATGGCGGCTCATCCAAGATAGGGAAATAGTTATTTTTAATGCACTTCTGCAATATGGGTATCAAATGGAAGGGCACATCGAGAGTAACTCTAAAACGAATGTAATGTCATTCTACATCCAATATGGCGGCTCATCCAAGATACGGGAATAGTTATTTTTAATGCACTTCTGCAGTATGGGTATCAAATGAAAGGGCTTATTGAGAGTAACTCGGAAACGAATGTAATGTCATTCTAGATACAATATGGCGGCTCATCCAAGAAAGGGGAATAGTTATTTTTAAAGCACTTCTGCAATATGGGTATCAAATAAAAGGTCTCATTGAGAGTCAATTAAAAATTAATAGACTTGACTTGCAAGTCAAGTCAAGTCAAGTCAAGTCGTGTCGTGTCGTGTCGTGTAGTGTCGTGTCGTGGCGTGACGTGTCATGTCGTGTCTTGTCGTATCGTGTCGTGTCGTGAAATGTCGTGAAGTATTGTGTCGTGTCGTGTCGTGTCATGAGTCATGACGTGACGTGGTCACGTGACGTGACGTGTCGTGTCGTGTCGTGAAGTGTCGTGAAGTATCGTGTCGTGTCGTGTCATGACGTGTCGTGTCGTGTCGTGTCGTGTCGTGTCGTATCGTGTCGTGTCGTGACGTGACGTGTCGTGTCGTGTCGTGTCGTGACGTGTCACGTGACGTGTCACGTGACGTGACGTGACGTGTCGTGTCGTGTCGTTTCATGTTATATCAAGTCATATCTAGCCGGGTTTTAGAAAATGCCCGTTTAAATCCGGTCACTTTTATAAAGTTAAATTTACTTTTTAGTCACGCAGAAATAAACGGAATATAGTATTTCACTGATCAAAATCAAGTACGATTTCTTAAGGACTTAAGTTAATCAGATTTTTACAAATTCTTGAAACAAAACAAACTACAATCAAACAGACTAAGAAATCTAGCCAGAGAATAACTAAAAAACAAAAAATAAATATAATCAAAAAACTTTTTGAAAAAAAGCCTTTATTTAAATACTCCAAAAATAAAAAAATAAATTTCTCCTTAAAAATTTTAAATATTAAGTTATAACCTCAATATAAATTATACAATTTGCATGATAATAAAAGCTTGTCGCGCGATTTGTAAATAAACTAGTACCAATTTAACTGAGTAAATTGATATTATATTTTATATTTGAATAAATTTATTAAACACTGACAGATTGTTAAGTCTCGCGACAAGCTTTTATTATCATGCAAATTGTATAATTTATATTGAGGTTATAACTTAATAGTTAAAAATTTTAAGGAGAAATTAATTTTTTTATTTTTGGAGTATTTAAATATAGGCTTTTTTTCAAAAAGTTTTTTGATTATATTTATTAATTATGCAGTTTATAAAATTCTATTGGCTAGAACTTTTTATGAGCAATTTTCTACATAATAATGTCAAAAATATAGTTGTATTTCGTATGATGTATCCAGTACGGCGACAGAAGAAAACATCAAAACTGCTCCTTAGAACTTTCTAAGTTTTCAAAGCAAATATTTTGATTGCGGTTAATATTACTAAGCTTAGCTAAGAGTCATGCAGCATGAGTGACTAAATTATGTTTCTTCAAGACCCAGGTTTTAAAAAACAATATGAATGAAAATAATAAAAGATGCGTTGAAAAATATTTAAACTATGCAGTAAAACTTGAAACCGTTAAAGGAATTACTGACTACTCGAACAGATTTTGGCGAATTCGTATTATATTAATTTAAATTAAAACTATTTACAGGATAGTCGAAGTTTAGCGACATAATTGTGTTCGCAGGTACGCTCGAAATTCGTTCTGTATGGTAGCTTGTTAAAAACTTCCTTATGAAGTCGTGTTAAATTTCACTAAATATTAATAAAGTTATTCGTACTCGCATGAGGTATTTTATTGTAATTTATGTTGTATGTTTGAGTTGGATCGGTTATTACTTTACGTTAATAGATCATGAGAATCATCAACACTGTCAAGACATAACTCGACCAAATAATGGTCCTGTGGACCAGCGGCCTCCTCTTTGTTATAGGATACCACAAAATCAAGAGCAGTGACTTCTTTGACCTTCCCCACCCATTTGAGAGAAGCTCTGTTCCACTCCAGCTTATTTACATCTTATTTATGACGAAACAGATACATAGTCAGCAATATACCCCACATTAGTATACTGTATTCATGGATAGCAGCAAGAGGGGTAAGGGGGAGTTTGCTACCAAATTCCCCAACGCCTACCCAGCTTGGTATGATTGACTGGACTTGATTACATCTACCGAGTAGTGTCGAGACAGTGGCGATACAACGCTCTCGGCACCGAGTGCTCGGCCGAGGGCACTGTCTCGCCACTCTAATCGGTAGGTATAATCAGGCCCTTACTACGGTGCGGTAAATTTTCAAGCCCATTTATATACTGTGTTAAACTCGAGTATTTATTTATGTTACCGCTAGAATGCGGAATACGATAATATGCATATTAACGAGGTAAACTGCAGATGTCCTTATACCATACGTTAAAGTGTGAAATTTAAATCAAAAGAGCTTATATTCGCACTTCACCTAGTTAGTTTGCATAGTAACGAATAGTACATCGTTAGGTAAATTGCGGAAGACAATATATGACGGTCGCTGGCTGCTGCCGCAGCACGCTCGCTGCGCTCGCTCGGCTCCCTGTGTTGTGGTCTAAGTTCTAACCTAATCTAACCTACTTTTGGACTTTCTGGATTGTGTTTGTTTTTGTTTTGGCGGGGGGCTGCGCCCCCCGAGCCCTGCTTTTGGGGGGGGCTGGGCCCCCCCTGTCTCCCCCGCTTCGGTATTCGTGGCTAAGTAGTTAAGTAAGACTGATGTTTTTGATAATTTTTCTGTCATTTGACAAACGACAGATGTTTGCCGAATAGGCGCCGGCAGCAATTTCGGCAACCGGCGCCGAAAATAATTCCCTACAACTAAATATTTATTCAAACAAGAACCTGTTTTATGCAATTTACCGCATGCATGGTCGTTAGTCCGCAGATTACCTAGGTATTCTGTAGATTATTTCGTTAATGTAAGAATAGAATAAACTTTTTGCACTTTAACTGACTAACCCTGATAATCTGCAGAATACCTTGTTAATCTGCAGTCTAACTGGTTTACGCACATTAGCGGTAACATATATACAAAATTCGGCACAAAACTGTACTCGGTAAGAAGTAGGTTCATCTGATAGCAAATTTCAGTAGGTTTAACTTGAAAGCGTCACAAACTTTACATATTTACTACCTACATTTACAATGGATGCTCCAAAAGTATCTTACGTTGTATTATAATCATGTATTATCAATTTCGACCAAGACTTAATCAAAAAAGTTATTAATAAAACAAAAGAAACATCGAAGCCGAAATCTCGATCAGAGAATGAGTTTGTAGAATCACTATCGGCGTAATAAATCTTAGTCATTATTGTTCGCGCCTGATCTTTTACAGACCTCCATTACTGGGATAAGTATCGATGTTTAAATTAAGAATAACAAACCTATTCATAATAATTATATTATATTAACTAGACGTTCCGCGCGGCTCCGCCCACGTAAATAAGTAATTTCAAGGGAACCATACATTTTCCCGCAAAAAAGTATGTCCCTTCACGTAGGCGACTATAGGTATCTATGCCAATTAATATAAAAATGTTCATGAGATTAGAGCCTTCAAATAATTTTCCTCGTTTCTTCCACATTTTCCTGTAATTATTTATTATTTATTTTTCTCTATTGGTCGTAGCGTGAATATAGCCTAGAGTCTTCATCGATAAATATATGCAGTAGATTTACCGGGGCAGTCCCCGAGTGCCACACGTATTTTTTTTTATTTACGTACCTCTTATTTTTCAAAATTATTTAATAATAGCAATATTTTCCTATCGATATGCATTGCACATCACTATTTGAAGTTCTAGCCGTTTCGTTTTATATCGATAAATAACGAAACCCTTTACAAAGCGATCTTGTAAGCTCGTCAAACAATAGGTACGGCATTACTTGCTTTTTGTTTTATTTATGACTGATGAATCTGTTCGATGCTCTCACAACGTCAGATGTTTTTGGTTCTTGTATATAACTTGTAATTGATTCCAAGAAGCCTCTCTCATTTTATGCGCCCGGCCCTCACCAAAACTGCAAATGATGGACCTACACAAAAGGCTAAAAACATGCATATTCGTCTATGACCGACTTAAATATGTCTCTGGTATGCTCCGTCGAAATAATGCATCATAATATGCCACTTGGCTGCGATGTGGCGACGCTCTTTAAAGACATTTTATTTATTACAATGAAGTCTACCCTGTTTTAAAATATTTAAATCTAAATGTAAGCGAAGCTCAATATGAAATATGTACTATCAGTTGATTCCTAGGCAGATGGCGGACCTTAATAATTTGGTCGCCTTAAGTCAAACCCATCCGACCGATCACAGCTAACATTGAATTGACATAAGCCGACCAAATGACGTAGGTCCGTCAACTGCTTAGGAATCAATTTCCTCGATGGTACTACCACGTGCTGTCTAATGTGGAACTCTGTTTCTCTCTCCTCGACCGAAAAAGAAGTACTTTTTTTTGCCTAATTTAAGTTTTTTGCCCAGGTTTAAAATTTAAATCTTAAATACAGACGGATATACAAAATATAGTATTTAGTTTTTTGTTAACGTGATACTGTTACTACTGTACTAGTTGGTACACGTCGTATATATCTTTCGTAAGCGAGATTAAAGAGCGATACGTGGGCCATCTATCACCCCTAAATGCAGTTTCGACGCTGACTCTATCAACTGCGACGTACATACGCTCAATACCGTGACGGACCAGCTACAAAAGTACTGGATACGACATTGAGGGGCTGTTTCACCACTTCCTGATAAGTGCCGGATAGGCTATCCATAACTTATCTGACAGATACTATATACTCTTTCTGTCAGATATTATGTTGTGGATAGCCTATAGTGCGTTTCATCAAATAGTTCCTTTGCCGTCATGGTGGCACTAATGCAAATTAGTGTTGCCTCATTACCCTTACTGTGCTACCTTAAATTAGGGGAGATAATATTATGTTATCACAAAATACTTTTAATAATTCCCTAAAGAAAATTTCATATAATTCTAACTTTCGCCCGCGGCTCTGCCTGCGTTAACGTCTATCGCTCGGGAACCGTTCTTTTTCCCGGGATGAAAGGTATGTCCTTCTCCATACCCCAGGGGCCCGGACAATGTGTACCTATGAAAGTTTCATGATGATCCGCTTAGTACTTTATGCGTGAAGGCGTAACTAACAAACAAAGTCACTTTCGCATTTACTAGCTAAAAGCCGAGCTTTGTGAATTGTGAGGGCTCGCGTCGTCACACCTTGACTGACTGATGATAACACATCTAATAGTTTTTCCCTAAAGTGTACCACAAAATGTACAGGCTGTGGGATATACTAGGGCTCGCTTCGCTCGCCATGATAATATTATTATACTAGCTTTTACCCGCGATTTCGTTCGCGTGTATGTAGTTTTCGTCACTAGAAGTGCGTTGCATCAAATAGTTCTTTTGCCTACATGTTGTCATTCATGTATGTTAATAACGTAAACATGGTAGACACGCTCTGCGAATATTCATAAGTTTTACTGTGTTTAAGGGTGATTAAACTGATGCTGGTAACCCTATTTCACTAAGCTGTAATGGCGGCAACCCGAGCTTGTACACATCTTAATGGAATTATTGGGGCCTCGTTACGTTTTTCACGTTCACAAAACTCTTTCACTCTTAGCACCATCATTCTTTCACCACTCTAATGTTTTCGGCATGATTTTCTCACGAAATCACAGTAAAACCTATGAATACTCACAGAGCGTGTCTACTGTGTTTACGTTATTGACAGACAGGAATGCCAACATGACGGCAAAGGAACTATTCGATGAAACGCACTCTATCCGGTACTTATCAGTAAGTGATGAAACAGGCTCTAAATGTTGTAAAAGCGGCATGGCATACATGTACGGTCCCAGGGGACATGAAAGAATATTATTATTTTTGTTGCAGCTCCAAAGAAAGTTTTAGTTTGGCTCTCAGGCTCTTCGGGGTTCAGGGGTAACGTTATTGAACCAGGCTTACAGGAGTTGTAATGGTACTCACAATCCGTATGGGTAGCATTGGCCCGTTAAAAATATATATAAAGTTTCAGTACACAGAACAACTAAGGGATAACAATTAATAATTCATAGGATGGCAGACCTACGTAATTAAGACGAATTTTGTCAAGCCCAACTGCTAACACAGACTTGACATTACCCGGCCAAATAACTTAGATCCGCAATCTGCTCCTGAATCAACTTCTCTAAATGTACGTAGCGCGTATGCGCTACGATATTGCAATGTGTAGGTAGAAATCTTTGCTTATTTATTTCAAACTTTACTGTGGAACCTTGCATGTTATTGTTAAACTTCGTTAAATTACGTTTACGTTTCGTTGAAATATTTTCTAAATACAATTTATTCCTACTAATTATTCAGGTTTTAAATAATAACTTTTCTTTTAAAATAAGAATGCTGCTAACTTGAATCTAATAAGTATTTTTACTTAAGCAATGCAAAAAACAAAAGCTTTTACGAAACGACGACCAACCATATTTTCTTTCTAAAAAAAGGTATTTTCTAGAGACACATACTTCTGTGGGGCACTGTCACTAGTTTACAAGGCAAATATTTCGATATTTCTCGAAAACTTGTAGCACGTTTGTTGTTATAACCCGAAGCTTACCATAGTATTAATAATAATGTCTGTTAATATAATAATTATTACCCAAGACCTGCCATATTGTTACAGCGCTGCTTTCGGCTCTCGACATGAGAAGATTGAATTTTATCGTAATTATTTAAGTAACTCCCCGAATACGGCATTATATATAATTTAATAATGGTTAAATTTAATAGAGCAATTTAACGAAAACGAAACTTTAAGTGCTTTCGGTTCGACGTTTGTGAACACGCACTTTAACATTATATTTACTTTAACGAAAAATGGTTTTATTACGGAGAATAAATTTATTTACTCACCCCCTTACTAATAAACGTTGTATGAGCTTTGAATAGTTATACAGTGTTTTGTTCCTGTCACACAAGTGACATTTTTAATTGAATTGAAGAAGACAAAACACTGTATAACTATTCAAAGCTTATACAGCGTTTATTAGTAAGGGGGTAGGTGTATTTTTTAATAAAAAGCCAGATGACGCCCGCAACTCCGTTGCGCCAAAAGTTTATTATCGCGCGGGAACCGTATATTTTTTTAGAATAAAAATTTAAGTAGGTATACCAAATTGGAGCAAAATCGGAATTTAATCAGTGTATTTTTATAAAGAACTAGATGACGCTCGCAACTCCGTTGCGCTAAAATTCGTTAATCGCGCGGGAATCGTATATTTTTTAGGATAAAAAGTATACCTAAATATTATTAGTATAGGTATCGATATGTATTTCTTTTCCTTTCTTTCTTGCTATTTGAAAAACAAGCTTACAATATTTCGTGCGTTTTTATGACATAGAATCTGAATTAATAATAATAATTTGCTGCGTGGACCATGCAAATGAAAGAACAACGTTTAAAAAGTATTTTATTTACAAAATGATCGGTCAGTCAGATGTGGGGTGTCCTCATTTCTTGTAGTAACCGTAACCGCCGGCGTATGGGTATGGCCTGAAATAAACAAAAAGAAAAAAATAAGCAAAATTATTTATACTTATAAAAAAATTTAATATTTTTTCAAATTTAAGATTTCATCACAGTACCTATGTATACCGTACAGGTTACGTCGACTGAAAAGAGACACATTTAAAAGCGAATTCATTTAAAAACGAGTGCCTGTGGCAAGAAATATACTTTTATGATATTGCGCTTTTATCGCGGGCTTTGAGCGCGGCGACCGAATCAAGAAATTCCGTAACGAAAGTTAACCTAACACACCTCACTCCGACCAGCACAGCAGGTTGCCGCACCGCTGTGCCGGTCGGTGCGACGTTGCCGTGCTTCGTCTAACGTCGTTTCAGTTCGGCAGACTTCGGCACGGTTTTTGTCTGCGTACAACTAGACGTATGCGAATTATAATTGCATAAGTTGATAAAATGCTATGCAATAGCTTTATCGCGGCAGTCCCCGAGTGCTACATGTATTTATTTCTTTTTTTTTTTAATTCGGAGAACGTGCTATATTTACATGTAACGCCAACAGTATCGATCTAATTAGTTACTTTTCTAACAGTATCAGGCTGTGAGACTAAAACTAAAGCGTCCACACGTTGACTTTTATTTAGTAGAAAGTGAATTTGCGTTGACTATGACATGAATTTACTATTACAGTACAGGGTGTAACGAAACTAAGTGATAATAATTCAGGGTGTGTATGAGTCCCCACTCCCCAGTTCACTGTGAAAGTAGCTGCACTAAAAGAGTAACTTTTTTTTAACTTTTGTATGGGCAAATTCATGATGTTGAGGCGCTTGCCCATACAAATCACAAATAAAGCTCTTTCAGCGCTACTTTGACAGCAAACTATATATGTATAACTAGCGACCCGCCCCGGCTTCGCACGGGTATAACATAATATAAAGCTACTGAAAAAATGATTAAAATCGATTCAGCAGTTTTGATTTATATTCATTACTACCCGTGGCCTGCATTGGTCGGTACCGCCGCAAAAGCTACGTCTCGCAATTTTTAAATATGTAATATCTTCGAAAATATTAATTTAAATCATATGCTGTAAAGGGCCATAATTATAGATCTACATTAAATCAACAATATACTTAAGGTATTTAATTGGATAAGGATTAATGCTGTATTTATTAAAATTGCTTCGAAAATTAGACATTATTTGTCGTAAAAAGTAAATGACAAAAAAATGTTATTATGGGATATCCATAAGAGATAGACATATACCATCGCGGAGTTTTCTGTAGACCTTTTCATTGTGTACAATACTTGTACATTATTTTGATAAATCTCGTGGGGTTCAGCCTGAGTTTGCAATGTAAGCGGAAAAAAATGTAATTATTTACGACATCACATTAGAAACCCCAACAAAAATAGTGTTTCTCCACTATTTAATGAATGTTATTATACTTATAAACCTTCCTCTTGAATCACTCTATCCGTTAAAGAAAACCGCATTAAAATCCGTTGCGTAGTTTTAAAGATTAAAGGGAACATATTGTAGTGATAAGGGACACACACACACTGAAGTATTATCACTTTATTTTGTTACACCCTGTATTTTCACAAACTCTACAAATAATATCCATTTTGCTAAATTTGCGCAAGATATTTTACAAGTCGAATTTCTTGTTACATTCTCTACACTCAATAACAAGACGGTCAATTTCACGGCTGAGAGTATCAGTTGCGTCTGCTTCGTAGAAATCATCGAAATACAATACAATGGAATATAGTAACTGATCCAAAAAACCGGCCAAGTGCGAGTTGGACTCGCCCATGAAGGGTTCCGCAGTAGCAGTATGACGTATAAAAAAAACTACTTGCTAGATCTAGTTCAAACCAATTTTCGTTGATAGTTTTTATAGTAATGTACATCATATATATTTTTTTTTTAGACTTATCATGCCCCTACTTTAGAAGTTAAAGGGGGAGGACACACATTTTACCACTTTGAAAGAGTCTCTCTCGCAAACTATTCAGATTAGAAAAAAATGATATTTAAAACCTCAATATGATTTTTGAAGACCTATCCATAGATACCCACACGTATAGGTTAGATGAAAAAAAATTTTTTTTGTTACAGTTGTACCTATGGGGATCCCTAAAATTTAAAAAAAAATCCATTTTTGTATCAAAATCTTAAAGCGTGTCCCAGACAGACGCGGCCTGCGGTGGCGGTAGCGGTGGCGGTCAGTTGGATGACTTGAGAGTTCTAGGAACGACACAGACACACGCGGCCACGCGGCCAATCCATTCAACTGACCGCCACCGCCACCGCCACCGCAGGCCGCGTCTGTCTGGGAGACGCTTAATGCGGTTCACAGACTACATCTACTTACCAATTTTCAATAGTATAGCTCTTATAGTTTCGGAGAAAAATGGCTGTGACATACGGACGGACAGACAGACAGACAGACATGACGAATCTATAAGGGTTCCGTTTTTTGCCATTTGGCTACGGAACCCTAAAAAGGAGTTCTCGGGTAATCATACAATTTTCGTTGCCCTAGTCAATAGTATCGGTCCAACGTATGAGAGTTATCTATACTGAGCCCCTAACCAACAGATTTTCTTTATCGCTTCTTTATAGAATCGTCGATCAAAATGTCTGGAATTGACGTGACAGGAATTGAATGTTGTCTTCATATTATGGAATGCTTCTGTTGATTTCAAACATTTTTGATCGGCGATTCTATAAAGAAGCGATAAAGAAAACGTGTTGGCTAGGCGTTCTGTATTATATGTCGATGGTATATCGGTTGCGTCTGCCTCGATAGAGATATTTAATTAACAATCGGCCGTACTAGAGTGATCAGCTAAGTGTTTCCAGCAATTCGCCTCTTCGACTACATTGATGCTCTTCTGAGAGGAACACATTCTGTGTCAATTACGTGGTCCTTCGAAAGCCTTGTCAAGTTATTGTAGGCTTCAGATGGACTGGCTAGATGATACATTGAGAATAGTGGAATGAAGGTATACTTTGAATTTAATCAAATATTAAATACGCTAAGCAAAAAATTTCTGAAGCTTACTGTGCCTAATATGAAATTTAGCACAGATAAAGTTGATAGGTAATCGCACTAAAATCCTACAACACTGCAAACTATCGCAGATTTTCACACTTAGATACTACGGTGCGATAGTATTAATGGCGCTTGTTTTTTTTTTCCTAAGTAGCAAAAGAATACAGTAGGTACAAAGATGGTTAAAAATTTGAATCTCGGATTGATTGAATCATAAATACATAATTTCACCACTTCCTGATAAGTGGATAGGCTATCCACCACTTAACTTGACAGATAGAGTATGGAGATAATCTGTCAAAAAGTTGTGGATAGCCTATCCGGCACTTTATCAGGAAGTGGTGAATCAGGCCCTTAATATTATAATATAATGTATTTATTTAGTTATAGCCGTGGGGATCGTATATTCATACACCGAAACATTTCCGTACCCCGATGGGTATAACAATAACATTATGATTGTTATTTGTGTTTGTTTCCGATACCGAATGTGATCGATTTATTTTTATATTATTGGATTAATATTCACGCCGTAGTTTAATATACTGATACAGTTATTTATGTTAATGCGTATTCAATATACATTTATTATCCAATCAGGTGAATATGAGCTTTAAAAGCGGGACAGAAATTGAACGCGGGTTTTTTATGTTCGCAATGACCAATGAGGAGGGGAGCGAACAAATGGTGTCGTTACAGTTAAATGAGCAATGAATGGAATACAAATTGTATATCACACTATTTCTTATTTTACTTTATGGTTTAGAAACTAACATTTTATCAAAAGCACTAAAATATAATCATCAATTATCAGTTTTATGTTAGAGAAACGAATCATCAATTCCGCGTTACAAACAACATTAGCTGGTCACTCTGAGGTTTATCAAAAATATTTTATAAAGGTACTATGAACTGCAAGCATTGTCTTTAAGTGACCTATCAGACACAGAGCGGACACGCATTCAAGCGTTCTGCGTTCGCATTCTACGGTTAGTCACACAGGAGCAATTCTGACGCGGTCAGAACGCCTCCTGTGTGAATACATGTTTTGCGTTCTTTGTGTTAAGGCCATCCCCCGAGCAAACGACCTTGACCATACATTTGACGCGTTGCCGAGATCGCACAAAAATCCTATTTTTTTTACTTATTTTAGTTCAAAATTGATCTAAAAAAATTTAAAACGGGGAATATGTAGTTAATTAAATTGTCTATCTATTGTCGTGTGTTTCAAATAAACGTAATTTGTAAATACTAGGGAGATGCTGAAAATATGCTTCAATTTTAATAAATTGGTATTATTTTGGAAGCTAATATCATGAGTATATATAATAAACAAAAATAGAAAATTTAAAACGGGGAAAGGAATGTTGATATACTGAAGATCATTGCTGTATTTTTATTATAACTTTGTAGCTTTCAAATTATGAGTTTATAAGGCTCTAAATACGGTAAATTACGGAATCTCCGTAGGGGAAGGCCCTTAAATACTTGTGTGTATAATAGAGTATAACTGACCTGTACGTGTCGCAGTAGGTGCATCCGCTGCTGTATACGGGGTAGGAGTAGGAGTAGGCAGGGTAGGTGTTGTAGGAGTTGTACGAAGTGTAATGCACTGGGTAGCCGTAGCCGCCGTAGCTCCTGCCCCGGGAGCCCCAGTGGCCGGCCAGACCGCCGGCTAGGGCTCCGCCCACGATGCCGGCCTTCGCCCCCACGACGGCCGCGGCGCCGAGGCCGAGGGCACCCACAAGGCCGAGAGCACCGAGTCCTGGATAACAAAATTAACTCAATTTTTAACCGACTTAAAAGAGGGTCGAGAAGGTTTTGCGACTGCTCTTATGTTTTTCTATGTTTGTTGGCGAATAACTTCGTCGTTTGTGAACCGATTTTGATAATGCTTTTTTGCTCGAAGGAGAGCCCTATCTATGATTACGAAATACTGTTTGAATTGTTTTTTTTTTTCGTTAAAATTATAATATTATGCTGTCATAAAGACGTCGGGTTCTTATCGCGTATCTGCGAAATAACAAAGTGAAACTAATACTTTAGGGAGTGTATGAGGGGTGTATAGAGTTACTGTGAAAGCAGCAGCGCTGAAAAGGCAACTTTTTTGTATGGAAAAATTCAGGACGCTCGCGCTGCAAGTTGCAACGCTTGCAGTTTGCACATACAAATCACAACAAAATTATTCATTCGGTGTTGCTACTTTCACAGCGAACTCTAAAGTGACACATGTACAAACAGTAAAGTATTATCACTTTGTTTTGTTACACTCTGTATATTACTAATACACGTTAATATTTTTCAGACCATAATAGTCTTAAGAGGCTGTTTCCCCACTTCCTGATAAGTGCCGGATAGGCTATCCACCACTTAACTTGACAGATAAAGGGCCTGTTTCACCACTTCCTGCTAAGTGCCAGATAGGCTATCCACCACTTAACTTGACAGATAGAGTATGGAGAATCTGTCAAATAAGTTGTGGATAGCCTATCCGGCACTTTATCAGGAAGTGGTGGAACAGGCCCTTAGATAAACATTTTATCGGATTACAGTAATCCCATTATAGAGAACATGTTTAATTTGTAAGTAAAACTGCGCTTTTTGCGTACGACGGCGCTCTACGAAGCAATTTGTATGGAAATGCAATACGGCAGATCGGCTCTGGGATAGCGATATCCGTTACAAGATCAACTAAACTTTACTCAGCTGTATTCACTTTAAGTAGCTATAATAAATTGACCTACATTTTTTCATTTATTATATATTTATTTTACATTTTAGAACACAATGATATAAGCAATTTAGTGTTTCTATAGCAGCTTTTTCGAAAATTACTTAACAGTTATACTAGATGTAATAAAACTAAATGCTATAATATTTACTTTAGGGTGCGAATAGGTCCCCCATATTACTTCGCTGCGAAAGTAGCAGCACTGAAAGAGTAACTTTTTTAACTTTTGTATAGGAAAAGTCATGACGCTGGGGCGCTTACCCGTATAAATCACAAAAAAAAAGGTTTTTCAGCGTTACCATGCAGCATACCATGTATTATCACTAAGTTTTGTAGCACCTTGTATATCAGGGGCGTGCACTCCTTAGAGGCAGAAAAGCAGTGCATTACTTGCCATTCACAGATATTTTAATTTAACTTTCCTACATTTTAGATGACGTTTATTATTATTAAAATAAAAAAAATTAATACTCTTAAAACGCCTAAATTTATAAAATAGCAACAACTAATTTTCAAAACTACTTAAACATTTAATCGGTAACGGCGCGCCAAGCGGAGGTAGGCACTGGACGTCTCGCAGACCCTGGGGTTATGTGTGCGTGTATCGGCACACAGTTTGCAAACGCATACAGACAAATCCGCTTTGTAGGCGAACTCCAGCGGCTGTACTTAGCCGGCGCGGCGTTCGGGAATGATCGGATATGTTCGTTGCCTATAATCCGAGTAAAAATAATAGACAGAAATCTATTTATTTACGTATGCACATTATGCATTTTTGTTTTGTAAGGTTTATAATTGTTAACATAGCAGAAATGTTATGTTTTGGTTGATTTTCTATAATAAGTGCGTTTTTGATTTCTTAAAAATGTTATTTGACTGGGGTTTGTGTTGACAATGTGTGTTTATTAAAAATTAAAAATAACAACTTTTCACAATTGTCATTCAGTGAAAAGATTCTAATTGTGATTTGTGTTTAAAGGTAGGTGTGTACCTCAGTTACAACAATTAAACCAGCAACAAAAAGGAAATGTAACTCGAAAGTTTCATGTTAAAAGTTATCCATATTGATACTAATTTATTTTATTATTTTATATTTATACTTAATATTAAATGCGAAAGTATCTCTGTCCGTCTGTCTCGCTTTCACGCCAAAACTAATGAACCGATTGTAATAATTTTTTTAAGGCTACATTTTGATGAGGCAAAAATATATTAAGTATCTAATTTCCATGGAAATATCGATGAAAATGAATTCATATTGTACTTCTGATATGTAATAATTTACAATAGATAGCGTTTTTATTTATTTTAGCTTAGCACACATGTTGGTCTATTTCCATGGAAACATCGATGAAATGAACTCTCATTGTAGTTCCAACATGTGACAACAGATGGCGTTTTTTTATTTCTTCATAACAGAACGTAATTATACTAATAGTTTACAAAACATAGTTTTTAATTTATATCAACACTAATATTATAATTTATGCGAAAATATCTCTTTTTGTCCGTTTATCTGTCTGTTTTGCTTTCACGCCAAAAATACTTAACCGATACCGCTGCATACCCAGTGTCAAAATCCTGTGCACGCCGCTGTTGTATATAGATCCAAAAAATATTTGTAAGATCATCAACTTATGCGGCCTGTCCACGTAAGCCATGCTTGCAATGCTAACAACGTTGGACGTCGATTGTGCCTGCAGTAGACAGCTTTAAAATCGTGGTTGCCCGTCATTGCTCAAAGTGGAGTCACAGGGTCTTAACGCTTGCTAGAGATCATCATATTATACAGAGAAATTCTGAACTCTAATTTATGAAAACGCCGAAAAATTCGGTCAAAATATAACAATTACACTTTATTGATGGAAAATCATGTTATCACCTACATAGTAAATACTAAATATATATTAGGCATAAAGTATGTGATCAGTCAACGATCCCCCGGGTAGGTCTTCGGGGCGATATCAATTTCATGGTATACTGCCTCACACAATGTAATATATAGTTTATAGTAAGCTACTTTATATTCTGAATATAAAACTAAAATGTCCTAATAATATATCTCTACATTGTGATTTGTGCTATAGTACTCATAACAATATAGTTTAGTATTAACATTATCCCTTGATTCTTAAACACTCTTAGGTGGGATTTCACCAGGCACACTTAAAACTTAGTTTTATAAAACTTAGTTCTCATTGAACGCGATCACACGGTGACGTAAATCTCGTTCTGTTTCAAATTGATTTCACAAATTTCTTTTGATCGCGATTAATAAATCTAAGTTTATGTGACGTCACGCGATTACTATACATATTTTTATCATTTTGGAGCCTAGTCACGTTAATTTTACAACAAAATAGCAAGAAACAGTACATAAACTAACCAAACGCATAACTGTCATCTTGACATTTCTTTTGTCTATGTCTTTCGTTCCGCCATGACACTGCACTGACAGAGCTTGAACGGGTTTTATGACGTTAAACTTCGGACTTTGAGCGTTCAAAAGATAAAACTCGGATTTGCTGTGAACTAGTTCAGTTTATGTTGGTGAAATGCAATTCGATGTTATAATCGCGTTTATACGTTTTGACCTGGTTCAGTGTGCATTGAACGCATTTCATTTCTTTGGTGAAATTGCCCTTTAATCAACAACCTCTCACTCACTTAAGTGGATGGCAACCAATTTTGTTACATTATGATTGATATGAAAAGGAAATACTCTTTAGTTTCGGAAAATTATATAGGATAGTTTTTTATGACAGATAAACTTACGTGCGAACGAAGTTGTATGTCAACAGAGCGAATAACAAAGTCTTCTTGTCTTTTTTTGATATATTGGAAACGTTACACGACAGGCAAAAACAGCATACCCTAAATATACGCTGCGGTAAAAAAAATATTATTAAGGGAGTAAACTATAAATGTTACTATACCTAATTAAAATCTAATTTCGATACTCTAGGGACGTCCATAAAATATAAGAAAGTAATTTTCTAGATAAAAATAGACCTTAGATAATTGATGGTCCTAGGCTGATGAGAATTTACGCACGGCTTGGCGTCGCCGTGCGTTACTCCTAGGAGTCTACATAAATAACGTATATTGTCTACAGGAGTCTACAGGTTTAATTAAACTGTGCTGTGGGGTGTAAACATTGATATTATGTTTAAAAAAAACTAGGCCTTTGCATCCTTTGTGGATGATTTATACAGTATTTTCAGAGCGAAGTAACCACTCCTCAAATACTGTAGTGCCTGGCACAAGATTTTTTAAATGACCGTATGGTTGCCCAGGCACATACGGCATTCTCGCAACATAGTCGGCCTAGTCCAGAGGAAAGAACTAGTCAATACGTCTGGGACCAACTATGTGCGGGTTTCCTCACGATGTTTTCCTTCACCGTACGAGTGTCTGTATTATGTACTTGAGATCAGAAAATGTCTCATTGGTACACGCCTCCACCCGGGATCGAATCTGCACTCTCTACGAGTGCGAACCAAAGGTCCACCCATTAGGCCACGGACGCTCCTATTAACAATAACAGCTAGCTTAACAGCTAACTCTTTAAACATATCGTCGTCTTGGAACAACAGGGTTCTATCTGACATTTTTAAAGAATAATATTTTTACCCCGTAGGCTAACGATTCGGTTGTGATGGTTCTATCTGTCTTTTCCACCCATTGTTTTGTTCATTTGTTCGTGAGAAATTTAGAAGTAAACATAGTTCTATGTGCAAACTTAGATTTTTCACGAGAGCAACACCGTTCTATCTGTCAAATGTCAATTTGACAAGACAATTTATTCGCGCAAAAAGCGGTTTCAAAACTAATTACGTGTGGTTTGCAATAAATAACAACGGTTTCTCATGCTGCTTGAACGTAATAAATGCCGTAAACAAAGCTGACGGTCTTATTTAACACCGAACGGATACATTTTTGGAAAAACTCGGTAGGTAACTCAAGAATTTGCTATCGGTTTGTTTTTTTCGGTTATTGAATTGAATTGCTTACAATATTTTGTTTTCTTTACAGTAATCATGGCAGAATGTACTCTAGATGAAGTGAACGGATGCTTCATATCGAATTACCCTTCTCCTGACAATAATGTTCTAATAGAAGTTCTTGATGAAGAGACAGGACTTTTTAAAGAGGTTTCTGTGCCTCGAGAACAAGTCGTAGAAGAACAGCAAGAAAATCGGCAAAAAAAACACCGTCCGAACACCAGAAAAAGAGTGAGCAATCCTCAATCTTGGCAGAAAAATGTAAGAAAACTATGCAGACAATCGGGGCAAGATTATGTATCCAGTCGAGGTAAAAATGTACCAGCAAAATCGGTGAAAACCAAAAAAGACTGTCTAAAATCCTGCAAATTTGGGTGCGCGCATATCATATCTGAAGATTTGAGAAAGTCCATACATGAAAAGTATTATGAACTCGACCAAAACCAAAAATATTCCTTCATACTGGAGACGTCCGAAAAAACAGCCAAAAAGAGAAGCACATGTAATTCTGACCGAAAAAAGTTTACCTACATTTTTTATTTTAATGTGAAAGGTAGTTACAAGAAAGTGTGCAAGCCTTTTTACCTGTCAACACTTGATATTTCGCAGAAAACTGTTTATGGTGCTCACAAAAGGAAGGACCCATTGACTGGAACGGCATCTTCAGATAAAAGGGGTAGACATAACAATCACAGACGTATATCCGATGCTCAGAAGGAGTTAGTGCGAAATCATATCGACTCATTCCCGAGAGTAGATTCTCATTACTGCCGTTCTACAAGCAGGAGACAGTATCTTGATTCTCTATTGAGTATTAGCAAGATGTATGAGTTGTACCTGGAATTTTCCAAAGATTTGACTGATCAACCAGTAAAAAAATCAATGTACACGAAAATTTTCAATGAAGAGTATAATCTATCTTTTCACCATCCGAAAAAAGATAGATGCGACCTGTGTGAAGAATTTAAAATAGTCAGACAGGAGGGCACTGCATCTGATGAGTTGAAACAGAAGTATGAAAACCATATATCAGAGAAAGATGCTATGCGACATGAGAGGAACAAAGATAGGATGCAAAGTGAGACTCCAGTATTGTGCTTTGATCTTCAAAATATAATATCATGCCCTAGAGCAGAAATAAGTTGCTTCTTTTACCTAAGCAAGCTTAATTTATATAATTTAACTGCTCATTTGAGTACAGACAAAAAAGTATACTGTGCTTTATGGAATGAAACGTTTGCTGGCAAATCTGGAAATGATGTAGCAAGTGCATTGATTGCCATATTGAAGGCAGTTTTGACTGAGTATCCCAATATGAAAAAGATTATATTGTGGAGTGATTCGTGTGTACCACAGAACCGTAATTCACTCATGTCAATAGCAATTTTGAATTTTCTAAAAGAACATGAGGAAATTGAGTCGATTGAAATCAAATATTCAACTCCTGGACACTCTGCAGTACAGGAAGTAGACTCTGTTCACTCATGTATTGATAGAGTCATGGCAGCAGCTGAATTTTATTCACCTTTATCATTGATGAGACTTCTGAAAAAAGTGGATCCGAAGAAACCCTACAAAATAATACAAATGCAGAAAGACTGTATTTTTGCATACAATGACTGTGTCAAACTGCTTAATTATTCTGTCATACCATTCACAAAGGTAACAGCCCTCAAATTCACACAGTGTTACTTCACAGTATTCTATAAAACCAGCCACACAATGACTGAATGGTTAAGAGCCAGTATACTGAAAAATCAGAATCGACCACGAAGAAACTTGGGAAATCAAGCTATCTGTTTTCCACGGGATATTCCAGAACCACGTATTGTGAGGGCTCGCCTATCACTACCTCCAAACAAAATAAAAGCAATAAAAAAAATGATAAAATGGATGCCTAAAAATGATCAGGATTTCTTTAACGCCCTGCTGCGAGAAGTCGAACCCAGCAGCCAAAATGAAGAAGCTGAGTAGCATATAAGGTCACTATTGTTCATTACCATTAATTTTTATGGAAATATAAGATATATATAATGATAAGACTAATTAAATACAATGAAGTTTTCCTATTAAAGGGTAGAAGTAGTTCTATGTACATTGAAATATAAGGTCACAAGGTTTTATGTCACATAGAACCTTTTAGTTTTTAAACTTATGGGTATAACATTCTGCAATCACATAGAACCAACAATAAAATTAAATCGTATTTTTTTCCTCAAAGTCGAACTGTCTGTCTGCAACATGTTAAATTTAGGTCACAGCAGACACAAATTCAGTGCTCAGAATAATTACAAACATTTGAAAGGCAAGAACATGTAATTCTTACCCACCTTCTTTTTTGATTAGCTCTCCAGTAAACTTTTGATTTCAACATTTAGAACCTTGTTGTTCCAAGACGACGATATCCCGGGTAACCTCGGGACCAAGTTTTTTCAAGCGATTTTACTAGAGTCTTACACGTAGAATGTGTGTTGTTAGGTCTTGTAAAGTTAGAGCGAGCACTCACTTATGATAAACATTATTGCAATACAAAATATTTGTTTGTGTGTATGCATCTTCATGTGTTTAGTATTGCAATATTTTATCTTAAAATTGTCGTGTCTCAACTAGATTAGATAAACTTCGAGCACATGACGTAATTACGTAATTAGATCTGTAGTCGATTCCACTCTAATTATAATTCAGCTTTATCGATAAAATAAAACGATGTTGTTGTAGTTAGTATTTACATAAATATCGAACATTCAAGTCAATCTCATCAGTTTATGATATCAAGATAATAACTAGGTATTCTTTTATTAAATAAAATACTTGGAAAATCTATCCAAATACCAGAATTGTGATTCAAAATTTTTTATAATGTGTCCCATAACATCGTCACGTCTTGGCATCATTTTACATGATAATAAATTTAATAACTCGCGACAGATGACCATACCACATAATCACATATTAAGCAGATATTAAAGGCCTTCGCCTACGGAGATTCAGTAATTTACCGTATTTAGAGCCTTATAAACTCATAATTTGAAAGCTACAAAGTTATAATAAAAATACAGCAATAATCTTCAGTAAGTATATCAACATTCCTTTCCCCGTTTTAAATTGTCTATTTTTGCTTATTATACTCACGATATTAGCTTCCAAAGTAATGCCAATTTATTAAAATTGAAGCATACTTTCAGCATCTCCCTAGTATTAACAAAGTACCTTTATTTGAAACACACGACAATAGATAGACAATTTCATAAACTACATATTCCCCGTTTTAATTTTTTTTATATCAATTTGAACTAAGATAAGTAAAATAAATAGGATTTTTGTGCGATCTCGGCAACGCGTCAAATGTATGGTCAAGGTCGTTTGCTCGAGGGATGCCCTTAAGTACGACCATATAGGACTAAAGGATCGTGGTGTCCCATACTAACTTTAACCCCCCTTTTCACCCCCTTGGGAGAGGAATTTCGAAAAATCCCTTCTTATCGCATGCCTACGTCATGTACATATCTATAATCTATATTAGTACATACGTACCTAATAATGCGATGTTAGTACAAAATATATTTTGTGTGTACTTTGGCTATCATTTAACTTTAACACATTGGGCCGTCTGCTTGTTCAAATAAATCTCGTACCATTGGAAAAGTTGTCGAAAGTAAATATATTGTCGCTAAGAGGACGTGAATTACTACTTGTAATAAATTGTAAAATTATTACCTACTAATGTTATAAATGCGAAAGTATGTTTGTATTTTTGACTTCTAGTATTCTTAAACTAGACGCTACCGGCAACATCCTTGCGCTGGCATTCGTCACGGAAACTGTAAATTTTCCGGAATTAAAACTTGTCTTTGTCTTTCCCGGATCTTAAAAAGTAACTTCATACAATTTCATTAAAATCAGTTCATCTGCTTAAGTGTAAAGACGTAACTGACAGACAGACAAAGTTTCGCATTTTTAATATTTGTATGGATGTATCAGTAATAAAAGCTGTTATGTAACGACAACATAATATTAGAAATTTATATTTCTCAAAAGAACCTGAATACCAAACTTGTAGCGCTCACGCTGAGATTTCAATAAGTTATTGCTCCCGGACACATTTTGAATTACTCACGTCACTACAATATCTTAAAGGGAAAAAATAATTCAGTCACATGATAATTTCGCATATTAAAACCATAAAATCAGGTTTCAAATAAGCTTTAGTTTTATCGTTATTTATTTCTCACTAACGGCCCTTTGGCCGTTAGTGAGAAATTAAAAGTTGTTTATGCTAATTTCTTCTGACTGTAAATGGTTTAAAATTAAAATATTATTAAAATACCTTTAGGTAGCTTTTTTATTTAGGTTAGGTTAAAGCTTGGGTAAGGTTTTCTTGGTTACTCAGGTAAGGTACACTGTACAAAAATCTCTATTTTCGTTTATACCGTGTTCACAACCTCTGTTTTCCATATGTAACCTCTCTCGATGATTCTAAGAATAAGGGTTAAAAGACAGGGAAACTCGAAATACAGGGATACCCTGGGTTCCCGGAACCATAAAAACACTATATTAATATACTAGCTGCTGCCCGCGACGTCGTCTGCGTGAAGGCTCTACAGCACCAAAAGTAGGTGATAACGTGTTAATATGTAGCCTATATTATGTTGACCCATCCTCTTATGGCCTAAGATCCGACCGTAAAATCCTGCATGAATCGTTTTTTTTCGTTGAAATATATTTTAAAGTAATCTTTAGAACGTATGGAATGGATTAATGTTGGGTTGCCTTGTCAAAAGTAGCCGCAAGTACCTCTAATTAAGTTTAATGTTCATGAGATAAATACATAATTTGCATGTATATTTTTTTTCAATAAATTTTACATCATTTGCAAGAAAATGACGTGACAAAATAAGGTATAAATGGTTGCCAGCTCTAAGTCGGCCGCAACCTAGGGTTGCCAGCCCGTAAACAGACATAGTTCTTCGTCAAAATTGAAGCATCGATTTTTTTAATAATTTTGATATAAAATTAAAGTTTTATGCATTTTGTACATGAATATCCATGGTTGCCAGTTGCACGATAGCCGCAAACTGGGGTTGCCATCACTTTTGTATACGACACCGCGTGAGGTTAGGAAGCGCAAGAGAAAAGAAGCACGCATTGTTACGTGGGATAAATGAGGATATTTCATAACAGCTGCGACACTGATAGCCTAGTCAACGAATATTTGTGGATGGAAAAGTCCAAAACAGAATTTGACTTAGGAATTTGAGCGAAACCTTTCCCTTACACTTCCTATTATATTTTTTTTGGTTAAACGAGTATCTATACTATACACTTATACTACTTATAATATTATAAAAGCGAAAGTGTGTCTGTCTGACTATCTGTTGCTTCTTCAAGCCCAAACCATTGAACCGATTTTGCTGAATATTTATATGTCTAATAGATACTTTGAGTCCTGGGAAAGGACAAAAATATTTTTTATCCCCGAAAAATATACGGTTCATTCGCGATAAACGAATTTAGGTGCAACGGAGTTGCGGGTGTCATCTAGTTACCAGGGGCGTAGCTACCGCCGTATATGCCGTATCAATTATACGGGGGCACCGGGGCACAAGGGCCCCCAAAGTGAATAGAAACTTTCCATTTCTTTTATTAATTAATTCATCAAGCCCCAAGCGGCCAGATGCGGCCGCGATAACAATAGATAAGCTATTGTGTCTCGTTTTTCCACGATCGACGGGTTCACAAAATATGAGAAATGTAAAAAAGGCAACCTTTCCTAAGGTTGCCTTTTTTACATTTTGCCCCCAAACAAATTTTATATGGGGCCCCGCTAAGGCACGCTACGCTTCTGCTAGTTACTCAATAAATTATGAAGTATTCTTAGCCGTGATAGTTTTCCTTTTACCATATTATATTTTTTTAAAGATTTACAATTTTGTCTGCGTCAATAATATGCGCATAATATGCTAAATTACGACTTTAAACATTAAAGGTCCTGTAATCTCTGAGCATAACCGCGGACAGACAGACGGACAGACCGAAGCTATAAATTCCCTGTTGACTACGAAAACCTTATAAAGTTACAAAATGCAAAAGATCAGATATAGAGATTTTTTTAAGCATTTACTTAGTACAAAAATTATACCAAGTGCCGTTTTCAAGAATTTAATAAAAAATCACGTCTTCGAATAAAATTATATCATATTAAGTTTATTCTTCGATATTAATAATCATGTTAAAAAAATAATACTAGTAGGTTTTATTGTTTATGCCAAATTGAATGTTGGATATTTTTGATTAGAGTTGAAACGTATTTAACATACAAGGTGTGGGTAGATTAAAAAAATTCTCATCTTGTCTGTCTGTCTGTCTGTCTGTCTGTCCGTCCGTCCGTCCGTCCGTCCGTCCGTCCGTCCGTCCGTCCGTCCGTCTGTCTGTCTGTCTGTCTGTCTGTCTGTCTGTCTGTCTGTCTGTCCGTCTGTCCGTCTGTCAGTCTGTCAGTCTGTCCGTCTGTCCGTCTGTCCGTCTGTCCGTCTGTCCGTCTGTCCGTCTGTCCGTCTGTCCGTCTGTCCGTCTGTCCGTCTGTCCGTCTGTCCGTCTGTCCGTCTGTCCGTCTGTCCGTCTGTCCGTCTGTCCGTCTGTCCGTCTGTCCGTCTGTCCGACTGTCCGTCCGTCCGTCCGTCCGTCCGTCCGTCCGTCCGTCCGTCCGTCCGTCCGTCCGTCTGTCTAAGCCGATTTTCTGTCCTAGTCCTAGTCCTGGGAAAGGACATATGATATCTTTTATCCCGGAAAAACATACGGTTCCCGCGCGATAAACGAGTTTTGGCGCAACAGAGTTACTGGCGTTATTTTGTGTAATTACAAATCATTATTATATTATGTCAGTCAAATTTAGTTATTTAGTTCAGTCCGTCCGCCCGTCCGCTCGTTTCTATGATTTTTTTTGCCTGCCTACCTGCCAGTCCGTCCATCCGTCTGTTCCTATGAAATTTTTTTGTACTACATAGTAAAACAAATAATTTTGTTTGGGACTTTTCCATCCACAAATATTCGTTGACTAGGCTATCAGTGTTGCAGCTGCTATGCAATATCCTCATTTATCGCACGTAACAATGCGTGCTTCTTTTCTCTTGCGTTTCCTAACCTCACGCGATGTCGTATACAAAAGTGATGGCAACCCCAGTTTGCGGCTATCGTGCAACTGGCAACCATGGATATTCATGTACAAAATGCATAAAACTTTAATTTTGTATCAAAATTATTAAAAAAATCGATGCTTCAATTTTGACGAAGAACTATGTCTGTTTACGGGCTGGCAACCCTAGGTTGCGGCCGACTTAGAGCTGGCAACCATTTATACCTTATTTTGTCATGTCATTTTCTTTCAAATGATGTAAAATTTATTAAAAAAAAAATATACATGCAAATTATGCATTTATCTCATGAATATTAAACTTAATAAGAGGTACTTGCGGCTACTTTTGACAAGGCAGTTCCAACATTAATCCATTCCATACGTTCTAAAGATTACTTTAAAATATATTTCATCGAAAAAAACGATTCATGCAGGATTTTACGGTCGGATTTTTTTTTTTATTATTAAATAAGGGGGTAAACGAGCAAACGGGTCACCTGATGGTAAGCAACTACCGTCGCCCATGGACACTCGCAACATCAGAAGAGCTGCAGGTGCGTTGCCGGCCTTTTAAGAGGGAATACGCTCTTTTCTTGAAGGTTTGCAGGTCGTATAGGTCCGGAAATACTGCTGGTGACAGTTCGTTCCAGAGTTTTACAGTGCGCGGCAGAAAGTTACGCGAAAAACGCACTGTAGAAGACTGCCACTCATCAAGGTGATGAGTGGCAGTCTTCTACATCCATACTATTAGTAATATTCATGCAAAATTTGAAGTAAACCCATGCAGTACTTTTTGAGTTTAGCCCGGACATACATGCATACAAACAGATAAATATTCTAAAAAAAATCTATATTTTTGGCTTAGATATCGATTGTAGATCACACCCCAAGTATTCTTTTTAAAAAATAATCAATGAACACTGAACAGTTTTGACTTTCCTACGATTTTTTTATATGATGTATACAGGGTGTAATAAAACTAAGTGATAATACTTTAGGGTGAGTATGGATCCCCTATTATCTATATAGAGTTCGCTGTGAAAGTAGCAGCGCTGAAGGAGTAACTTTTTTTCATCTTTGTATGGAAAAATTCAATACGCACGGGCGCTTGCCCATAAAAATCACAAAAATATTTTTGCTCATTCAGCGCCGCTACTTTTACAGTAAACTCTATATAAGGGGCACATATACACCCTAAAGTATTATCACTTAGTTTTGTTATACCCTATATAAACATTAAAACCTACCTAAGCCTAGACTCCTCTTGTCCCTGTTCTCTTCCTGGATGGCACCCTGGTTCTTGGTGTCGGTGACCGGGTTGAGGACGGTCTTCTGCGCGGGAGCCGGCAGCTGCTCCACCGCCAAGGTCACGGCGCACGCCGCCAGCAGGACCAACACGGATACGGACACTTTCATTTTGGCTGAAAAAAAGTTTTTTTTTTAATCAAGAAACTCTATCAAGGAACTCTAACTTTTTGTGAGAAAAGCAAGTGTTCAAAGCCTAAACAACTCGAATTCCATATTTATTTCAAAACCGAAGAATATTTAATATAATTCATTCCATGAAAATAATTCTTCCAAAATATTTAGAAGATAATATTTATACGATGCGTTGTATTATGCGTTGGAAGAAAGTAAAAAAATATTTATTATAGAATTGATACCTTAAGTCCTAACCTCTTCCTTCTTTTAATATGCGTTAAATATATCCGGTATATTTGCAAAATTCCATAGCAACGTTTTAATTTTTAAATAAACCAGCCGGCTTCTAAAAAACTGTAATCGGATCAGAGGGACTGTCAAAAAAAATTTTTAAAAAGTTTTCAAAACACCCTTTTTTTCATGGCATACGTATTTTTCATGCCAAACGTATTTTAATTTTATTACACTGGGTGAGATGCGTGAATAAACCGAAGCTTACAGCTTTTTAATTGAAAACGTTGTTGAGGTCTTGTCAAATAATATTTCAATTTCAATACTATATTATTATGTTTCTATGTTTAAATGTTTCGATACTGTGCAAAAAATTCTGAATCAGTAATAAGTGTCCGTTTCAAATACAATTTAAATAACGGACATAATATTGAAGTTAAAAGCATTTTTTTTTTAATTGCAAAGCTTCTAATTTCAAATTTTTCGTCCGTTATTGAATATTTAAAATAATTCGACTCTAAAATAACACACCAAAAAGTAAATTGATGAACTTTAAACTTTATAATCGACTTAATTAAAAAAAAAAGAAAACCTGATAACTTGCAAAATTAAAAAGAGAAAATCACCAACCTGTTACGAAATTGGCAACTACTTTGACAATCCAAATGGCACTGTGTGAAGAGGTCCAGCCGGTACGTATATATAGGTCGGAGCTGCTGACCCCGCGCCATTGTGGTACTATACTCGTGACATTACGAACTCATCAAAATCATCAATCCAGACCTGATAGAAGATGCCTGAAGATCATTTGATGACAATTACAATAGATTAGAATCATTAGATAATATATACTAATATTATACACGCAAAAGTGTGTCCGTCTGTCAGTCTGCATCTATGTGTCTTAAGACACCTCTTTTTAGGGTTCCGTACCCAAAAGGTAAAAACGGGACCCTATTAATGAGACTTCGATGTCTGTCCGTCTGTCTGTCTGTCTCCAGGCTGTAACTCAAGAACGGTAATAGCTAGAGAGTTGAAATTTTCACAGATGATGTATTTTTATTGCCGCTATAACAACAAATACTAAAAACAAAATAAATTAAATATTTTAGGGGGGCTCCCATACAACAAACACAATTTTTGCCTATTATTGCTCTATAATTGGTACGGAACACTCCGTGCGCGAGTCCGACTCGCACTTGGCCGATTTTTTTAACACTATTAAAACACAATTTTTCTTGCACTTTTTCCACTATATTAAGAAATTATTATAAATTTTAACAAATTACACGACCGGTTTCGAAATAAATCATCTTCAGGTGTTCAACATGAATTTCCACCGAGAACCAACAGTACAATCAATTACATAGATTTTTTTACCTCTTCACAAACCCAATGAACTGACTTTGATGAAATTTGGTACGGAGGTACGTTGAGTCTAGTAAAAAAATTTAATTTTAGCAGGTTACGGTAAACCCATTTTGAAAGCCTAATAACTTGTAAGAAGAAATGACTTCATTTTCAATGATCTTATATTTTTAGAATAAAATTTCAATAATATTAAAGTTACCGCCGGAAGCGGATGTCTATAATTCATGCTTCGTACCGGTGGCTAAGGGTGGCTATGGACCCAAAAATTAATCGGCAATTCTATTGTATTATTGCTCTTTATACAAGGTGTAACAAAACTTAGTGATAATGCTCTAAGGTGTGTATGAGTCCCTACGAATAATATAAACTAAGGAATTCTACAAAATGTGACCCGAATACATGCATACTTAATGCAAAAAGAGGCCGAATACATGCAAGAATTTTGTGTTATTATAGAAGTGACAATTATTGTCAACGGCTTTATTTTGTCAATTTCAATGGAGTGTTTCGTAGCTATTGCCATATTATTTTAGTGTGCGAAAACAACCTTGAGAACCAAATTCGAAACGATTGAAGTATGGGAGTTACGTTTCCTTAGTTTTTATTATTCGTAGATGAGTCCCCTGTTTTGAGTTCACTGTCAAAGTAGCAGCGCTGAAAGAGTAACTTTTTTTTAACTTTTATATGGGAAAATCCCTGACGACGGGGCGCTTATCCATACAAATCATATAAAAAATTTTGCTCTTTCAGCGCTGCTACTTTCACAGTGAACTCTATATTAGGAACACATAAACACCCTAAAGTATTATCACTAAGTTTTGTTACACCCTGTATAGACCTTTTTTTGTAAAAGTTGTATTGCATGACTTATGGACGTGCTAATATGTTACATGAAATTACTGAATTTATATTGTTAGTGAAATAATATTTTTCTAATTTTATATTCCTATAATAGGGAAAAATATTTCTAGGAATGTGCCCTAAGGAATATTTTTTCCCTAGTTGATTTGAGAAAGTGACAAACAGAGTATGTTTCTCACTTTCTGTACATAGGATTATCCACCGATTCTGGAAAAACCAATATTGTTTTTGATAAAAAGGCAACTGTAAACGGAGCTTAAGATAATCTCCGGTTGCCTTTTCTTCTTTGAAGTTAACTTAATCAAGGTGAAGTTGGTTAAATTAAAATAAGTGTGTTGCCTTTATTTTCTTTGATTTGAGTAAGAGAAATATGTGATGGTATAATATTTTACCTATATAAATCATCTCATATTTGTCAGGTTATGGATATGGAATATAGATATTAGAATTAGGACATGAGTACCATTTTACAATGGTCACCATGATATGGCGCTATTCTGCCAATAGTCACAGTGGGTTATTTATAATTTTGTTATTAAATTATGACTAAAGAAAAAAAATCGTGTATACCACAGACATAGATCGAGATAGATACCGCATGTCGCTCCATTTGTATGAAAACGAGCGTGCCACTTTTTTACTACCTACTGTGACGTACCGATGATAAGAAACGTGTCAATTATCAAGGCCAACGTTTCTATTAGAATATCTACAGCCTTAGGCATTTTTAAAATTCCGATTGACGTCCGATTCCGATAGCAAACTAAATAAAATACTTTCGAAAGACGAGCATTGCTCGTCGTTTGGGAACGCGATATGGCACGCGAAGTACATACACATGCGGTATCTATCTTGATCTATATCTGTGGTGTATACCTAATATGTAACCTAACTTGCATTAAAAAAATCATACAAACTTTACCATTGAATAAGAAGTTTTGTGACTCATCCCAATTTGGATTTAAATAAACTGAAAAGGTATCAGTAACAATAATCAGATACATTTAAATAACGTGTAAATAGTAAATACAATAATATTTTATCTGTTAATTTCGTAACAAATATGAATGAATAATTTTATTATTTTACTGTTGTTTCAATGATCAAAATTATACATAAAGGCCTTTTCACGTTGAACTAGGATGGTTAACCATGATTGTGTCATCGATTATACTTTCGTCTTTGCTACACTTTGAAAAATATATAATTACTAGACTTAACTATATTATATAAACTAGCTAAAAGCCGAACTTTGTGAGGGCTCGCGTCGTTTTTCTGCATGGTAATAATCTTTAAGGCAGCTTTATATTTTAATAGTAAGCAAACCTTGACTGACCGATGATAACACATCTACATATAAATAAAAATTACTATGTTAAAGCACAAATCAATAGGCGTGATAGTTTTTCCGTAAAGTGTACCACAAAATGTTCAGATTGTCTAGCTTCGCTCGCCCTGATTAACAAGTACTATTCACTTAGTGCTGACAGCACCTATCTGCACACGTGTTAACAATGATTACGCTTGTCACAGTATGTAACTACTAGAGCAGCGTATGTGCAAATACTAGAGACCCGTGCTGACACATAGACATCCAGATATAGACTGATCAGAATTCAGATCTCAGTCTAACATCGTAATCTACGTTAATATAAGGAAAACAATTGTAAAAGTATTCGTAAGATATATTTTTAGGGTTCCGTACCCAAAGGGTAAAAACGGGACCCTATTACTGAGACTTCGATGTCTATCTGTCCGTCTGTCTGTCCGTCTGTCCGTCTGTCTGTCTCCAGGCTGTATCTAAAGAACCGCTATAGCTAGATTTCTGAAATTTTCACACATTATTTATATCTGTTGCCGATATAACAACAAATACTAAAAACAAAATAAATTAAATATTTAAGGGGGGCACCCATACAACAAACGTAATTTTTTTGCTATTTTTTGGCCAATCTCAATAATGAAAACAGGTAGGTACATGAAATGTTCACAAAATACTCAGTTGTATTCACACTTTAATAAGTAATAATAAAATTTAAGTAAAATTATCAATTAAGGGGGGCTCCCATACAAAAAAACACATTTTTACCTATTTTTGCTCTATAATGGTACGGAACCCTTCGTGCTCGAGTCGAACTCGCATTTTTATTTTAAATGATTGCTCTACAGTTCACAATCTACATAAACTAAGGTGCATACCATATATGGGATGTAACACATAAGGGTGTGAATGTGTATAATATCAAATCTTATGTTATAGAGTTCACTGTAAAGCTGAAGTTCACTGTAGAAGCTGAAAAAGTTACTTTAATCTTTATATATATTTTTTTATTTGATGTCTTAATAAATATTTTTATAAAGTAAAGAATATGTGTTGCAATTACTTTAAGAGATTTCATTTTTTTATTTTATATTTTCATAACTATTAGTTATTTCTGTGTATAATAGGCCTAAAAATTATAATATGCCTAGCTACAGCCCGTTGACGACAAACAAACTCTTAATGAGTTTAAGAGATTAAATGAATAATTTATGAATTCAAATATTTATATTTCGTAGCCATTAATTAATTTACAATAAGCCTTGTGTTTGTAAAATAATTATTAATTTTCACAATTTATGTACGAAGTAAAAATAACTTGTTAATACTTGAAATATTTTAATACTTTTTATTATTATTTGTGTTTGGTGAAAAGTTACAGTGTTGAAAATTAATCTACAAAACTTTAATATAATCCACAAAAGACGTTTTTAAGGACAATAATAATAATTACTATTATTGTCGTATATATTTATTTATATATATATATATATATATATATATATATATATATATATATATATATATATATATATATATATATATATATATATATATATATATATAAATAGCTATGGTGAAGCAATAGTTACACAAAATAGCTGTGTAAAATTTTAATATATCTCAAATTAAACCAAAACGTAATTCAGATGGAGTAAAATGTGCCTAATGGTGTGAAAATATTATTAAGTTAACATAGCAACTTACTCGTTTGTATGTGTAAATAAGACGTTAAGTGTTTGCTGGACTCGTGATAATGGTAGTGGCTAAAGGTTCCCATGCACGGGTAGACCGATCGTTCAGGTCGGACTGATCACAAGCCGACATTTTGTGCTGTCAACCTCTGTAGCAAATTGAGCCACAGAGTATCTCTAGGTATCTCTGGGTATCGCGCTCTAGGTATCTGGCATGGGACCAGACTAACGTTGAAGCTGTCTATAAAATTAATCCAATATCGCTATCAGCTGATTGGTCCAAACTCCAAAAGTCATTCAGCAGTCAGATAACTTTTTTGTCGTTTATGTAAATACTATTTTGCTGTTTGACAGAATCCGGACTAGATCGAAGCTGTGTAAATCCATACTTAATATTATAAATGTGAAAGTGTGTCTCTCTGTTTGTTACCTCTTCACGCTCAAACCGCTGAACCGATTTTGCTGAAATTTGGCATGGAGATACTTTGAGTCTCGCGTACATAGGATAGTTTTTATCCCAGAAAAATGTACGGTTCCGACGCGATAAACTAATTTGGCGCAACGGGGGCGTCATCTAATTACTTATAAAATATACGAGTATTATGATTTATGTCGCGCTTCTTATTTCCTCTGTATTTTCATGACAGCAATAGAAAGAAAAACAATAACTCTTAACCATTTTATATCCTACCTGATATTAAACGGTTGAGCGTTATTGTCGATAGATCATTCTAGATTTTCCAGGAATTTGTCGCAATGTTTACTTACAAGCTTAATCCGCTTACGAAGCTCATAATAGGTGATTCTGCTCTCCCATATTAGGCGCTCATTCATACATTTATTGGTGAGTTCCACTCGACAATTTTATGTACACATTAAAAATAATTGAGGAAGCATCAAAGTAATTGCGTCGTTACTGCAGCCGCGTATTTGTGTGAAAGTGCGATGACTCCGAGGTCCTTCGAATTAGGGGTCAAAGTTGATGACATTTTTTTCGAGAAAATTTTATTCGGTCATGACACAATTGAGTTTTCTCGAGTCTGTAGGTCGCGACCTCCTGTATTTTATCCGAATGTGACAAGAATACCCGTTGTAAGGCTAATTAATTTTTTACTTAGCTCAATCACCAAAAAATATTGCAAGGCGCTGAACTTTAAATAACTAAAAAAACTAGCTAAAAGCCGAGCTTTGTGAGGGCTCGCGCCATCACACCTTGACTGACTGATGATAACACATCTACATATAAATAAAAAATACTATGTTAAAGCACAAATCAATTGGCGTGATTGTTTTTCCGTAAAGTGTACCACAAAATGTACAGGTTGTGGGATACTTATAGGGCTCGCTTCGCTCGCCCTGATAAAGCTTTTTTCAAATTGCAATGGTTCTAAAACAATGTTAACGAAGATAACAAATGATCTCTTTATGTGCTTAAAAAAATATTTAATTGGCGTCAATATTACTAATAACAACCTGTTACTGAGTTAATCAGCTCTACATTTTCACGGGACACTTCATTAATGTAATTAGTAATTACCGCAAACTTGTTTTTACTTTTTTTTTTTTTGTTGGCTTTTGGCACTGACAACGTACTTTGCCACATACAAGGGTATAATAATATTTTTATCAACGTTTTACTATATCGTCATGTCTAAAGTCTAGTCAAAGTCTAAGTAAAAGTCAAAGCAGTCAAGGAGTCAAGTCGGTTAATTCAGTAAAATGGTAGACGCTTCACCGAAACTTTCGACGGAGTTTTGGAGGGAACACAAAAAAGCACGTTTCTGGAAGTTGCAGCATTTGTCTACACGTCTTGTGCACGATAACAAATATCTAATGGTTAATATTCTACCAATATTACACATTAAAAACCCAGTTAACACAATTTTAGGAAAATAATACAAAAACACAACAGCACTCTTTCACATTCCCGATTGCATTCCCGGCAAAACTCCTTTTTACTTTTTAATGTGGCATTGTGCTCACCACACACTTGACCCAGTTTATTAAAAAATAAGCTGTCACTTTTGTCACCTCAGTTCCCGCCAAATTCAATTTACTCGCCACATTCCGAGCGAGTGAGGTGGAAGTTTCGGTGGAACAAAGGTCGTCAAGGTCTGGCCACTGTAAACACGGAGCAAAGGATTTATGTACTACCTACGTTCACATCAAAGGTCAAAAACGTTTGTTTACTACAAATTACTTTTTAATCATCATACCCATCGAACATATTTTATGCAAATCCATGAAATAATTAATAAGAAAAATATAATATGCTACTTGTACCTGATTTTGAAATGAATTTTGAAAAGATGTTAAAAACAACTACATAGACCATTCGCACTGTTTCTTGAAAATGTGTTGTTTAAAAATTGGACTGAAGTCGCAGTAAAATATTTAGTTAGACATAATATTCGGAGTTTTATTTTTAATGTCAGTCTCTCAAATTAATAAATTATTTTTCAGAGTCCCAAGATCCTCATTTAGCTATTCAACAACTCGTGCTTTTAATTTATTTATAACTAGCTTTCCACTGTGACTTCTTCCACGTTAATGACAAAACGGAGTTAAAAATTAGGGCACAGATGAATTACATTCTCTTGAAAATACAGAAAAGTTTCATGTTTCTGTATTTTCAAGAGAATGTAATTCATCTTTGCCCTAATTTTTAACTCCGTTTTGTAAAGTTCGTTTCAAAGGAGACGAATAACATAAACTTTTCTGCCCCTCAAATTCTTTCTAGGGTGAGAAAAACTTTAACAACATTTCTGAAGATTCCGCTGATATTTGAATTATTACCGAGCACCTCTGCAGAATAACTATGAACTATCACGTCACGTTCATTTAAGACCGGTAACGCACTTGAAACTCCTTGGGTGGTGCTAGCGTCTCTGAACAATGGTAATCACTTTCCATAAAGTTGTAGTGTTCTTTTCGAAGAAATTCGAAGTTTCTGAGATCGGCAAGACAAATTACGTCATTAGGGCCTCGGCCGCACATGCCAACAAGGTATTAGGTAATCTATTTAAAAAAAAACCGGCCAAGTGCGAGTTGGACTTGCCCATGAAGGGTTCCGCAGCAGCAATAAGGTTTATTTTTATGAAATTAAAAGGTTTTTGATTTATTTTTATATTTCAGTTGATTTAATGAAAGTTAAATTAAGTTTACCATTTATGACGTATAAAAAAAACTACTTGATAGATTTCGTTCAAACCAATTTTCGTTGGTAGTTTTTATAGTAAAGTATATCATATATTTTTTTTAGACTTATCATGCCCCTACTTTAGAAGTTAGAGGGGGGGAGACACACATTTTACCACTTTGGAAGAGTCTCTCTCGCAAACTATTCAGGTTAGAAAAAACTGATATTAGAAACCTCAATATGATTTTTGAAGACCTATCCATAGATACCCCACACGCATAGGTTAGATGAAAAAAAAATTTTTTTTTTTATATAATAATATTAAAAAAAATCTTCTCGCTAGATTTCGTTTAAACCAATTTTCGTTAGTAGTTTTTATAGTAAAGTACATCATATATTTTTTTTAGACTTATTATACCCCTACTTTAGAAGTTAGAGGGCGGGGGACACACATTTTAGCACTTTGGAAGAGTCTCACTCGCAAACTATTCAGGTTAGAAAAAAATGATACTAGAAACCTCAATATGATTTTTAAAGACCTATCCATAGATACCCCACACGCATAGTTTAGATGAAAAAAAATTTTTTTTGATTTAGTTGTACCGTTAAAATTTTTAATAATTTTTCCATTATTGTATCAAAATCTTAATGCAGTTCACAGACTACATCTACTTACCAAATTTCAATGGTATAGCTCTTATAGTTTCGGAGAAAAATGGCTGTGACATACGGACGGACAGACAGACAGACAGACAGACAGACAGACATGACGAATCTATAAGGGTTCCGATTTTTGCCATTTGGCTACGGAACCCTAAAAACGCCAGATAAGTATAAAGTATCACACTAAACGTTTAGTACCAAAGTGCAAAGTGAAACGAAACAAGTGAATTTAAAAAGTGTGACGTTTTTATTCAAGTTTGTAAGCGCACAGATGTCGACAGCACACCTCTCTATTTAGCTAGTTTTTCGCACTAATAATATTAAAAAAAGATGTAACAAGTTTAACCACCTCCAAAATTAATTTTAAACGTCTGATTTATAGCCTAAGGTTTACTGACTTTGAAATTATATTAACTTTTAAGAAAACTTTTAATCAAAGAGATGTTTCGGACTTATTATACTTTATGGTCTATTAAAAAAATTAAAAAAGTCTTTACGAATAAATAGATTCACACTGTATAGTGTCAAGTGTGTAGATTGCAGACGCTATAGTTGCTAACCCCCTTACTAATAAATGTTGTATAAGCTTTGAATAGTTATACAGTGTTTTGTTTGTTGTGTATAAGGAAATACGGGTTGAAGGAAATACGTGTTGTGCATAAGAAAATTTTAATAAGAAGACATTATTCTATGATTGACATCATACTTCATAAGTAATATTTTAGATTACTTACTAAGGAGTTCCTATTACAACATGCCCCCATAATCTAAACATATTACATTAAAATAAGTAACATTCATAGAAAAATAAACTAAAAGTTTAAATTGACAACCCTAGAAAAATTCAAATATCTATAAAATTCTAGGTTATCAACCCTAAACCTTTAACACATCTTAAATGCGATGTACGCCTTAAAACTTTCGTAAAGACATCTGCTATAAGATTTTCTGACGGAATAAAATTTAAAGAAATAATATTTTCGGCAACTTTCTCTCTTACGAAATGGAATTTCGTATCAATGTGCTTACTCCGTCCGTGGTGGATTGGATTATGTGCTAACTTTTGTGCACTCTGACTGTCACCAAAAAGAGAAACAGTATCTATCCTTCCACTTACCTCATAAATAAAGCGTCTAAGAAACACAGCTTCTTTAGCAGCAGAGCACAAAGCCATGTATTCCGCTTCTGTAGAAGACAACGCAACCGTAGGTTGCTTCTTTGCCTCCCAGGATACAGGACCATCACCTAATATAAATACACATCCTGTATAAGAACGACGATCGTTAGGATCATTCGCCCAGTCTGCATCTACAAATCCAGACAAATACTCACCAGTTTTTCTGTATGTAATGCCGTAGTCTATTGTACCTTTCAGATACTTTAAAACTCTTTTACTGGCTTCCCAGTGTGACTTTCCTGGATTCGCATTAAATTGGCTTAGATAGCTCATAGCATACGATATGTCTGGTCGTGTATTTATAGCAATGTACATTAGAGAACCTATTAGTGCTTGATACGACCGACAATCTTCAAATGGTTCCGTTTCGTACAAACTCAACTTTTCTACAGCTAAAGGAGTACTAGCGACTTTACCTTCACACAAGTTATACTTCTCTAGCAACGAATTAATCATTGTCTTTTGATTTACACGAATAACACCATTTTTCTTAGAGATATTTAAGCCGAGGTAAAAATTCAATTCACCTAGACTTTTAAGGGAAAAATATTTATCCAAGTCCGATTTGACAATGTCAAAATGACTCTTGTCTTTGTACAGAACTATAATGTCATCAACGTATACGGCCAGTATGACAACCTCATTAGCAAACTTTTTGGTGAACACACACGGCTCCGAAGGAGTTTGTATAAAGTTCAAAGAAACTAAGGTGTCCTTTAATTTTTTGTTCCAAGCCCTTGGCGCTTGCTTCAGACCATAAAGTGACTTCTTTAAAAGACAAACTTTGTTATTTTCTCCTTTTTCAATGAAACCTTGAGGCTGTTCCATATAAACCTCCTCTTCAAGATCTCCGTAAAGAAATGCAGTATCCACATCGAGATGTTGCATGCTCAGGTCCATCTCCGCCGCCAAAGCCAAAAGGGTACGAAAGGAAGAATTCCGTACAACCGGGGCAAACGTTTCGTTATAATCTATCTGTGCTGGTCCGTCCTCAGGAACAACAGCAACAACTGCTTCTGATTCCGATACATCTGATTCATTATGGACAAGTACATCCTCGTGAATAGTAGCTGGAACATCAGGAGTATTAACATCAATTGCTTCTGGTTCAGCAACATCAGTTTCACTATACACAGGCATATCATTATAATTCATAGCAGTAGAACTTTCAAGTTCTATATCTGGTACAATCACCCCTTTAAAACTACTGTCTAAACTATGTACAGGCGAAAAATCTACAGATTTATTAGTCTTCAACCCAGTGAAGCAATCTTCAAAAAATACTACATCTCTAGATTTTACTAATCTTCTAGGATTCGCAGCGTCACGCAGAAAATAGGAATGAGGATCATTTGAATATCCTACAAATATATGTTCACTAGCTTTACTATCTAACTTACTTCTATGACAGGATGGAATATTTACAAGTGCTCTACAACCGAAAACCTTCAAATGACTCAAGTCAGGCTTAGTATTAAACCACCTTTGATAAGGCGTGCCACAACTCAAAGCTCTGTGAGGGCTTCTATTCTTAAGATAAACAGCTACATTAAACGCGTCTTCCCAATAAGATTTCGGAAGTGAACTCTCAGCCAACATTGAACGTGCTTTTTCCACAATAGACCTATTTGTGCGTTCTGCAACGCCATTTTGCTGTGGACTATATGGCACAGTTGTCTGATGAATTATACCCTTTGCCGTTAAATGTTCCAGAAAGTCTTTATTTACATATTCTGTCCCATTATCAGTTCTTAAAACTTTTATTTGAGCACCTGTCTGCCTTTCAACCAGCGATTGAAACGAGCAGAACTTATCCTTAACCTCAGTCTTCGAAGAGATAAAGTAAGCAAAAATCATACGAGAATAATCATCAATGAATAATAATACGTATTTATTACCTTGAAATGATGTTGCACTCATGGGTCCACAAATGTCCGAGTGAACCAACTCCAAAATCTTTGTACCTTTTTCGTAAGGAACTTGCTTAAAAGGTTTACGGGCTTGCTTACCTTCTACACAAGCAATACAGCTTGTCTTATCGACAAAAGTATAGTCGATACCGACGTTGCTATTCTTCAACTGGTTCATACCTATACGACACAAATGACCTAGCCTTCTATGCCATAATAGAAATTTAGAAGTCGAGTCAGAGTGCACATCATAGGCATTATGAGGTTTATTAACTGCACAGTCTAATTTGTACAAACCATCACAAACTGAACCATGTAAAAGAGATTTGCCTGTGTAAGAAAAAGTTTTAGCATTAAAAAAGTTACACCCATTGTTATCAAACAAAACAGTAAAACCTTTATCTACTATCTTTTTAACAGAAAGTAAGTTAACACTTAACTTAGGTATATATGTGACATCATTTATACTATTTATAATATTGGATTTAGTATTAATATTAACATTACCAATAGCTTGACATTGGATCTCATCTCCATTAGCAACAGTAACTTTACCGAAATTCACGTTTTTTACGTCAGATAGCCAGTCCAACCTCGAAGTTAAATGTGTTGACGCACCAGAGTCAATAAACCAAACATCTTTCTTGTTTTCAGAGACAGCCAGGGCCGTAAGAGCAGTATTTTCTTTGCCTTTTTCTTTTTTCTTACGAAGTGGACACTCTGGTCTCTTATGTCCAGGCTCTTTGCAGTCATAGCATACTATATTAGGCTTCCTTTTCGTAAATGCCTTTCGAAATTTACTTGCCTTTAAAGCAGCTTCTGGCTCTTCACTGCGTGACATTTCGTTTAAAAGTTTAGTTTTAACCAAATCAGTGGTTATCTCGATGTTGCTATTTTCGAGACCCATAATCATCGGATTATACTTTTCTGTGAGTCCGCCTAGTAATATAGCTGCTACTGAAGCATCATCAATCTTTTTGCCAATATCATTCAGGTCTTGTACAGTACTCATTATACCATTAATATATGTTTCCATATTATCGTAATCAGAGAGACTCATTCTGTATAATCTTCGTTCTAGGGCAAGTCTCCGTCCCATTCCGCGGTCTTCATATGCGTTTTTGAGGGAATCCCAAGCCTCTTTTGCACTTTGGCAAGTTCGGACATGTGTGATGGCCGGACCATCTAAACTAAGGCATATTTTTGCCAACGCCTTCTGATCACAACGTTTTTTAGTTATTTCGGGAGTTGTATCTCCTTCCGGATACCCTATTATTGTCTCCCACAGGTCCTCGTGCACAAGGTAATTCCTCATTTTAAACTTCCATGCCGTGTAGCCCTCGCGGCCACACAATTGAATGCATATACTAGGTAAAGTAGTACCTGAGGATCTTCTGATTGCACCATCTCCACTAGAGCTTGCCATTTCAACACATTCCCTTTAATCTACTAATATATTATTAAACCTACAGCTTCGTGCTGATAACGTGTTGTGTATAAGGAAATACGGGTTGAAGGAAATACGTGTTGTGCATAAGAAAATTTTAATAAGAAGACATTATTCTATGATTGACATCATACTTCATAAGTAATATTTTAGATTACTTACTAAGGAGTTCCTATTACAACATTGTTCCTGTCACACAAGTGACATTTTTAATTGGATTGAAGAAGACAAAACACTGTATAACTATTCAAAGCTTATACAGCGTTTATTAATAAGGGAGAAAATGCTTTGCCCTTTTCTGATACGAAAAGTTCCATGACAGACAAACACTAAGCATTGTATAAAACACATTGGATTTTTGTAAAGTAAGGGATCAAAAATTATATTAAGCAGTATGCTACTATCAATCATGGCGTATATTTTTTATTTTCCAATCAAAATTCTAAAAATATTAGAAGCTCGGCGGCGATGCAGCCAGGTGCGGGCGAAAGGCAACAATTTCCTATGAACTTGCACCTGTCACGGGCGAAAATTTCATATTTCAGCCTTTATCTTGCACTTTTATATAAACTTTTGCTTACTGCTCTCAATATTATCGGTAGAATTGTGGATTGAGATAAATAAATAAATAATGAACCAATATTTAAATATTATCCATACTGATATTATAAATGCGAAAGTGTGTCTGTCTGTCTGTCTGTTACCTCTTCACGCCCAAACCGCCGAACCGATTTTGCTGAAATTTGGTATGGAGATACTTTGAGTCCCGGGAAAGGACAAAGGATCTTGTTTATCCCGGAAAATGTACGGTTCCCGGGCGATAAACGAATTTTGGCGCAACGGAGTTGCGAGCGTAATTTATAGTTAAACGTATATTTAAAAGAGTCTAAGAAAATTAATTATAGGAAAATACTTACTGAAACTATGGTCAAGCAAAAACACAGATGGAGTAACAAAACTTCTTATTATTATATCAATTTGTATGGAATAATCTGATTCGTCTCGTGATTTATACCATTGGTAACTATACTTCATTGTAAAACAAGACCTATACAAATTAAACGTTTTTGTATAGAGGTAACAGCTTTTTAAATATTCCAGACTTGTTACTATATTATGTCTTCGAATATAGTCGTGAATCATCATTTAAGAAATTTATTGAAGGGTAAGTAGGTTCTTTAACGGCTTTGCATAATCTAAGCCCACGAGTTAGGCGCGTATTAAAAATGCTAATATATTATGATCCATTCTAATCAATTTTCTAAATTTATTATAGATATTTTCCGTTGGGAAAAAGCTCCAGCTTAAAACAATAAAATAAAAAAACAATTTTATAAAATATAGGTCGTCTATATGGCAGTCAGGTTTGGGTAGCATTTGTAACTTGTAGAATCAGTACATTTAAGCCCCAATGATGTTAGGAATACCATTTTCGATAATACTTTTCAACTAGTTGGATGTCGTCCGCGAATTCATGCGCGTTCTCTCCACCTACCCTGTAGCTTAATCTATAAGTTATAACACTGTTACATTTCATCGAAATCGGTCCAGCAATCTCAGAGCCTATTTGATATAAACAAGCAAACGTTTTCTCTTTAAAAGTACCGAAGTACAAATAATATTAGATTCTACGCTAAAAGACCTTATATCTCTACTTCCTTAGATTGAAATGTCTATACAAAAAATATTGCTTTTATTTGGTTGAAAATTTACCTGTTTTCAAATTTAATTTAAAACGTATTATTATGCAGTATAGATTTAACAAACTTATGTATATCTAGATTTTGTTTTTCCATGTGGTAACCCTAAAGGAAATCAAACTTCTGAAGTTCTAGAAAACTTTAAATCAAGTTATGGCTGCTCACTACAATATGTTACAGTTAAGGAATAAACGAGATCAAACCGCACACAGAGAAAACACATCTACGACTTAATGTACAGTCGGCTCTTTTATAAGTTAGCCATTTTATGAACAGAAGTGAAGCAAAAAGTGTAATGCACAAGTTTTACCGTGCACAGTATGGTAAAGGCATGGCAGAATAAACATGACATAGCAATTAGCAAGCAAAAGGTATTGACCTTATATTATTACTAGTGCTTTGCTTGTCTGTAGACACCTACCTACTAAAAGTCATCGCACATTACACCGACCCGACCGGAGTCGACGCCAACCCGAGTCCCAACTCACAGTTTGGCATTGAATTTTTAACTTTATGTAGTGTGACGGTGGGTTGCACCAACTTACTTATAACAAAATGTCAAATGAACTATCAAATCTCCAGTAAAAGTCAATAATGGACGCCATATTTGACGGTAACCTTAACCTTACCCATAACAACGCCTCTGGTGCAACCCACCCTTAGGAATTAATTTACTAACTTGCGAACATTTAGTTGACGACTAGTCGCCAACTGGCTGTCTACGCGGTTGAGTTAGCAAATTTTGCTCCTAACAATATAGCTTACATTTCCTTGCCATGCTGTGAATTGGGTTGGCATCGAGTTGGTGTAGTGTGCGATGACCTTTATATTGCTATCTGTACTTTCCTACTTATAAAGAGAAAACGTTTCTTTATATTGAATAGGCTTTGAGACTGTACTGATTTTGATGAAACGCCGAGATATAAAGTAAACTGCGGGGAAGTTACTTAGGTTATTGCGGTTCAGGGTTTCGATTCGCTCTTTTGCATTTAAGTTCATAACAAAATATCCAAGGTAGAACAGTAAATCTGGAAGCCATATATCTCGCTCGGACACTGGTGTCGGGACACATTGTATATTAGAACTTCTTTTTAGCATTCAACTGCGTTCAGTATGTGCGATGTTGATACATAATTATTTATTTTAACACTGTACCGAACGATTATTTGGCCCGCGTAAACATTATTGTATGAAATTTTATAGCTTTGACAACATTATGCTTATGAGTTACCGAAACCGTGTCAACGCCTGTTAGCTATTGAGTATTAACTACAATATAGCTACTAAAATTATAGCGGGCTTACATTATACTATTCCAGCAATCCAACCAGCGCTGGTTTACTACTGGAATAATGGGCCTGGAATGCACTGAATTGCATTGTAGTGCATTCCAGTGCCCGTTTACATTATTCCAGTAGCAACGGGCCCTGGAATGCACTGAATTGCATTGTAGTGCATTTTAGTGCCCGTTTACATTAATCCAGTAGCAATGCAGCGCTGGATTGGATTACTAAATTGGAATAATGTAAACCGGCTATTAACAAGTTTTAACTGATTTATGTTGCTGAAGTGAAAAAATTGGCCAAGTGCGAGTCGAACTCGCGCACGTTGGGTTCCGTACCATTTAAAAGCAAAAAAATGTATTTTTGTATGGGAGCCCCCCTTAAATATTTGATTTATTTTGTTTTTAGTATTTGTTGTTATAGTGGCAACAGAAATACATAATCTGTAAAATTTTTAACTCTCTAGCTATCACCGTTCTTGAGATACAGCCTGGAGACAGACAGACGGACAGACAGACATCGAAGTCTTAGTAATAGGGTCGTCCCGTTTTTACACTTTGGGTACGGAACCCTAAAAATTCTTTTAGCGGCGTTGCTTTTTGGATAGTAAAATTTTTGCTCGATGTCAATAATGACCAAAGGTTTACTCAGTTGCAATAATTAAACTTAATAATTAAGGGGGGCTCCCATACAAAAAACACAATGTTGAGCTATTTTTACTCAAAAACGGTACGGAACCCTTCGTGCGCGAGTTCGACTCGCATTTGGCCGTTTTTTTTATATCTCTAGTGATCATGATAATAATTATGATTTTATTTTTTACAATGAAAAATATTTAGACAGGCGGAACTTCCATAATTTATGATTTGTTTAATTACAAACTTACTTTACACACAGCAGCTATTAAGTAAAAATGTTTAGTTTTTTTTTTTAATGATATAAGGGGGCAAACGAGCAAACGGGTCACCTGATGGAAAGCAACTTCCGTCGCCCATGGACACTCGCAGCATCAGAAGAGCTGCAAGTGCGTTGCCGGCCTTTTAAGAGGGAATAGAGTAATAGGGGAGGGTAGGGATGGGAAGAGAAGGGAATAGGGGAGGGAAGGGAAGGGAATAGGGTAGGGGATTGGGCATCCGGTAAACTCACTCACTCGGCGAAACACAGCGCAAGCGCTGTTTCACGCCGGTTTTCTGTGAGAACGTGGTATTTCTCCAGTAGAGCCGGCCCATTCGTGCCGAAGCATGGCTCTCCCACGTATAAAAGTAGTTAGTTAGTTTACACTTTACACTGTATACGTTTTCATTAAATGTACTATGAGGGAAAATTGATTCATAGGGAAGTTGGCGGACCCCAAGATCATGTGTGCTACGACTGCTGCACGTGTAAAGTCCACCGAACTTATTTTTTTTTTTGAGCGCTCAGGTAAATATTATCTCAATCTATTTCACCGTAACCTGAGAGTATTATGTTTAAGGGAGATTTATATTCGAGAAAGGTTTATGTTTGTGTTTTTGTAATAAAAATCCTGCGGGATGGTAACCCTGGCCCTCGGGCAATAAAGAATTTTCGGGGTCGTTCGCCATACGCGCGTCATAAACTCTTGCCGAGCCGCGAGCGTATCACCATTCACAGATATTCTACCTCTGATAGCATCCTTATTGCTAACAACATGAGGACTATATTTGTAGGAGCTCGCAAAATAATTCTAGACGGATAGTAAGGTAAAGTAGCCCTTGTCTTTACGAACTACAAAATTGTTATTTCTCGTTCGCCTTGAACGTCATGGTCCCGCGAAATGTTATTAAAATTTATTTCATGGTACCTATTAAATATCTTACGACGTTTCTCTTCTGGGATTTGTAATATTTTAATTTATATTGAGGACTCAGGGCACGTTTATAAAATCTCTTATTTCCATCACTTTATTAACTTTGGGTCTTTTGAGCTAGAGCTATAATTATTATTATTAAGAATCAATTTTTAACTCATATCATTCGGAACATTTTTTTTATTTTAAGATGCGTCTAAAATGAGAGATAGTATTTCTGGTATAAAAATTTTAATGCCATATTAAAATTTTTACATCTTATTAGAGGTGAAATTTTAAAAAAGTCTTGGTGGCTAACTACATTATGAGAGTAACAGATGTGAGAAATTTCAAGTTCAAGCTCTAAGGGCCAACCCACACGTACCACAACCACACGACATCGCAACGACAAGTGACTACCCACAACCCCTTAGGGCCAAGTGCCAACCCACACGTACCACAACCACACGACAACCACAACCGCACCACAACCACACCACGCGTATATTTCGTATTGTAAATGAACTGGACCATTCACACGTACCACATTTTGCAGTCGTTGTCGACCACTTGTGTGATACCGACCACATCGCAACCACGGCCGACCACATCGCAACCACAACGTTGCGTCGATGCAACGACAGTGCGCGCACACCGCCTGCGCTCTTCCCCCCTTCCGTTTCATTGACTTTCGTACGTAACCACATCGCAACCACTGGCGACAACGCAACCACGTCGGCATTTTGTCGGTACCACAACGCAACTACAAAAAGCTGCAGCGACACCATTCACACGTAACCACTGCTCGACGACATTTTGTCGTTGCGATACCGTGTGGTTGTGACGTGTGAGTTCACCCTAAGTGTTTGGCCTGTGCATTGACCTATCAATGTAATTAATTATTAATGTTTGATTTTGTGAAAGGTCAGACAATATACATATAAATACGTACAACATCCTATTTACTAGCTACTCCATATATAGCGTGAACGAGAGTTTTAATAGTTTGTCCAAGGAAAAAGAAAATGATAGTAAATGAGAGTAAAACCTTTATAAACATAAATACTTTTAAAGATTTTCAGATCTTTCAAAATCTAAACAAAAGCTCTAGAATAGCTATAGTAATTCTTGTTACCTAAACCATCCCAATTTTCCGGGATCCGTAGAACAAAATTATTATTTTTTGATTACTATCAAGCTAATTTTTTGTGAGTAGCTTCATTTTGATAAGACGAACAACAATTTTATCTGCGAAATATCTCGAAATTGGTAGCTAACAGAGATAGAAAGGATTTAATACTTTGATTTGATGGTCCTAAAATATGGATTGTTCTATTTGTAGGATATTTTGACAGCACCTGACAAGGGGTTATGAAAAGTAAGTATCGTTATTTTATACTCCATATTTTTTTTCCATATTTTCGATGTTTTCGTCCTTATTTTATGTACATATTTTAGATTTTTTAATATTACATATTTATCCGGGCCCTATTTATCACCATAGAAGCAAATCATCTCCTAACAATTACGATCTGAAAACCTTCAAGAACAGAGTGTTCCCTCTTAAAAGGCCGAAAATGCAATAGGTCGATATATTACTGCAATGTTTTCACGCTAGAGGCAGCACCAGTACAGACAACGTTTCTGTCAATATGAAAATATATAATACTAGATGACGCCCGCAACTCCGCTGCGCCAAAACTCATTTATCGCGCGGGGACTGTACGTTTTTCCGGAACAAAAAGTATCCTACAGACAGACAGACAGACGGACAGACGGACAGACGGACTGACGGACAGACGGACAGACGGACAGACGGACAGACGGACAGACGGACAGACGGACAGACGGACAGACGGACAGACGGACAGACGGACAGACGGACAGACGGACAGACGGACAGACGGACAGACGGACAGACGGACAGACGGACAGACGGACAGACGGACAGACGGACAGACGGACAGACGGACAGACGGACAGACGGACAGACGGACAGACGGACAGACGGACAGACGGACAGATGGACAGACGGACAGACGGACAGACGGACAGACGGACAGACGGACAGACGGACAGACGGACAGACGGACAGACGGACAGACGGACAGACGGACAGACGGACAGACGGACAGACGGACAGACGGACAGACGGACAGACGGACAGACGGACAGACGGACAGACGGACAGACAGACAGACAGACAGACAGACAGACACACTTTCGCATTTATAATATTAGTATGGAAGTATGGATGGATGTCGCAGTCATCTAGATAAATCTGCGATTCGATTGAATGACAAGCGCATTCATTGAATGACACCATTCAATTGAATGACTCGGCCGAACGTCGATTGAACGATCGTCACTCAACGTCCAACTAGTTAGCGATTTGTAACATAGCCCTTTGAAGATAGCGGACATGAAATCAGTCAGGTAATTGAACGTATTTCACTTTTTTCCCACTGCGGCGCTCGTAGTCACCAAAATAATTCTTAGGTAATTAATAGCAATGTATTACTCCGTGTTGGCCCAATACAGCGAAGCTCCCGCCTTAGCCATCGTGGTTATTTTTTTGTAAACCACCCGCTACGTACCAACAAATACTTAAAAAATCATAACATTCCATTTAACGACTTCACTATGATGACGTTTAGTCAAGACGTTAAACGTTACAGTCAACGTCTTGACTAGTTGTCCTTCAGTCATTCAATAAAATAGTGTCAATCAATGAATACGCTAGTCGTTCAATCGAATCACAGATTGAACCAGATGACTGCGACATAATATAATTATAACGTGTGCAACATGTTGGATTTTGTTCGGATTATTTACTAAATGTGCTAGTAGCGTCCTCTGCTCCGACCTTTGCGTAATATTCCCTGTTGCAACTGCTCTTAAACTTCTCAACTGATTTAAAGCGTTAAATGAGTGTCTACCAACCAACACTCGCTTTAAATCTTTGTCTTTGCCCCAGTCTCATAAATAAGTAGAAACTACTAGTCTATAAGTTATTACAATATTTTTTGTATCCCATTTCACAGCCTGTCTTTCGTGTTACGAAATACGACCATTTGGTAATTGAAGACATGAGTGGATAAAGCAGGTAACAGTTTTAAAAAAAAATGTTTTTTGCATAAATGGAGGCTTAAGGGCGAGGAAAATGAAAAACTGGATTTTATGTATAGCCAGATATATTAGCCACATGATGAAGTAGGTAAGTTACACGGTTTGTTTAAATTATAAGGGAAATAATAATGAGTCCTTATGTTATAAAATGTTGTTATCTGGTACTTCCACTCAAGTCTTTAATTATTATTAATTGAATTTAATAATATCCTCTTCTGTGCTACGAAAAATGAGCGATTTGATTTTTTGCCATTCATTAAATCAATAAAAATGTTATTGACCTTTTTGGACGATAAATAAGCAGAATCTTCACATTATGTTAGTGGAACCTAACAGATAAAATTAATCGTTTTTTGTAAAGGTCACTTCTTTTAATAATAATATTTTGTCTTTCTGTGGTTGTGTATGTAAGTGTGTACAGCTCAAAATCAAAGTAGAACTACCTTAAGCAACCGAGATGGCACAGGGTCTCTTTAGGTCTCATTTGGTAATACTATATTAATAATTACAAGCAGGATTTAGATACTATGCTCTTACGCTTTTTTTAAACTCACTAATGCTAAAAAAACTGTATAAAAATATTTGCGATCAAAATAAACACTGAAATCAAAATCAATGAACTTTAAGAAATTCTTTATTTACAATCCAACAATACCGTACTTATTGTTATAAATATTATAACAAACTCGTTACTATGATTATATACGAAAATACAAGTTATATACAGTTAGAACATAATTAAATAAAAACCAAATCGATAGATATTTTTTCTTGTATCAATTTTCATCATCAGTTTTACCTAATGTTGAAACTGAAAAAAAAATTGTCTAAACGTTAATAAAAATAATTTTTGGTCACATGTCTTCTTCGTAAATATCTTCGCTAGTGTAATCCCTTTACCTATCGTAGCATAACAGACCAGAATTGACGGGTTCTACGTCCAAATCAAGATATTCATTTGGCTTTTACTATCTTCCATTGGGTTTTATAATATGGCAGTTTGAAAACAAAAATAATACAAGTAATTAAAAACAACATCAACATTTATTGTCTAAAACTGTACAAGCACTAACATTGCGACTTAAAACTAATTAAACACTATAGTACTTCTAACTTGAGGCTCTTTGGTTAACCGGACCAGCTGAAAAAAAAAGAAGAACATTCAAATAAAACTTTTTTTTTATTAACTCAGTATATTGTAGTAAGAGAACGGTTTGTGTGAACGGAAGGTCGAAAAACATTTCCAATTTATTTTTGTCTAACAAAACCTAAATAATTATAAAGTTAACTAAGAATTATTCAAAGTAAATAATCAGGTACCTAACACAATCATCATTAAATAATGTACGTTATATTAATTTAATGATTTTGAAAGAAAACGTAAAGGCGAATACTTATTAAATTCAAATTATACAGGTTGCAAATAAACGTACCGGCCAAATTTTTTTTAGGGCTTAGGTATCATTAGGAGAGTTCATTTAACCAAAAAAAAATAGGGTGTTAATTTTCTTACAATAACATATTTTATCCCACTTAAAATCGTTGCAGAACGGTCACTTCGCGGAAGTGGGTAGAGCGGGGGTGACGCGAGGGGGTGATGCCAGGGAGACGCGCGCGCGGTGGGCGCGTCACGCGCCGGCGACACGTAGTGTCCATTAATTGTGGTGTTTTTTAGGATAACTTTCGGATGCTATTTCTCAACATTTTAGTACTGAGTGATTATAAAAGAAAAAATACGAGTATTTTTAACAAGGATCAATATATCGGGCCGGAAGGTTTAATTGCACCCTGTATAATCTCTCTGACTGCGACAGTAACGACCGATTCAGTATGTATAAATATATCGTGTACCGTTCCTGTATTATTGTCATTAAAAAATTGAAAATGAAAAAGTTATTCAATACAAATAAAGAAAAAGGTTTTGTAGCCGGAACTTCATGGTACCTATTTATTTAAATGATGTACCCATCCTCAATAGTATCGTCATCCTCGTATTAAGTTCTATAATTTACATTCCTATGTCGTAAATTTTACGATCTTCTAGTTTCATAATCTCTATTTTATTCATCACAAATTCACAACACAATGTGTATGTATACGTGGTTTGTCAACATATTTGCTGCCAAATGTCTGCCAGAGCAGAACCTGTTATTTTGTGATGATTTCAATTTTTTTCGCTATTTGAATTTTTTTTTTTTTTAGTTTGACCGTGGTTTCTTTACCTCTCTAAAATAGAATTTGAATTTCGAATCTACGATACAAGAAAGTAGTAGTATTTTAGGTGAACTTCGTTTCATTTTATTTTAATTTAAACGAAAACAAAGTGCAGTATCAACTTTATATACATAATATAACTAATAATTTAAATAGCACAGTTTGTCCACCTCTAGAGTAATGAAAATATACAATAGCACATTTCTTTGTTAGAGTAACAATTTTTATTTAAATGCAGATTAAAATGAATTAAAACGAAGTTATATAAACTGTATATTGAATGACAGCTGTTATAGATAATATGATAAAAATATTGTTAGTATAAAAGCTCACCTGTGTACTTCAACGTACTTTGAAGGACGGCTGTAATGTTAATATAATAATTAGTATGTATAAGCAATACATTAGCAAAAAAATATGAGTGTATAGCAATATACTTAATACTTAATTATAAAATATAATATTTTATTGAACTATACTATTAAACAATGATATAATATGAAAAACTCAAAAAACTATATATATATAGAATATCATTGCTATTAAAAAAAGGATATGAAAATTAATTCATTATTATGATAATTAAGTACTTTTAATGGTTTTCAAAAATATAAAATTCAAAACTACATAGTACATGATATAAGATAAAAAGCATAATAAAATATTGAATGAAAATAAATAAATATACTGCGTAAACAAATTCTGTCTACTCTGCTGCGTATAAACCTGAGATCAAAATGATTTGCAATAAAATTAAGCTTATGACAAAAGTTGCTCATATATAAATTCAGGCGCATTTCGTTTTTTCAACCACAATACATTTTATGTAATTTAAAAAACATTGAATATATATTATATAATATAATATTATTAATATTTACGGTCGTGACTTTTTTGAGTTGAGTAGTCAGGAGTTTTTGTTTTTATTTTGAGGATGTTGACAACAACTTGTAAGAGTACCTTACCAAGTTCATCCAAATTATTATAGTTTACATCCTCATAATAAGAAATTATAAGAGCTCACACTCTCTCTGTATACTAATCTCTATAGTCTCAGGGTTATATGCAATTTGATACTTCTACTAGTATTCTAGTAGCATTAGTCGTAGTAGTAGATAGTAGTTAGTAGCTTACCTATGGATATCAATGTACCGGGTTGACCCATGTCTTTGTTGACTGTAATATTGTTAATTGGTTAAAGCATAAATATAATATAGCTATAATAAAATTATACTGCCTCTACATAAAATAATATAATAAATGCGGGTTAGTCAACACTAGAAAGACCGGAGCGGTCAAATGACCGCTTTTTCATTTTTTATTTGCGATATTTTTGTTACCGTTGCATGAAATTCGTTTTCCTCTCGTGACATTTAATAATCACAATCGATTTCTTTGTTTTTCCAATACTTCAAACTCAGAACGGATTAATAGTATCGCAAGTAAATTCTGATGATGGCACATTTATTAATCTTTTTGCTCGTCTTGCAGTGAAACTTCAGCCTGAAGCTGCAGATTTTTAGCAAATTCCTAACGTAGCTTTAGTGATAATAGATTTTTATGATATGACCAAAAATGCGATACGAAAAAATAATATTTTTGGCCTCCAATAGGGTATTTTCATCAAGAATCTCATGGCTTTTAGAAATGATTTACTGTACATACAAGTAAGTTTACCATTCTATGGCTAAAATGATAAAATGTGAAAAAACTGTGTTTTATGCTCAAATACAGGAACAAAACCAATAAGTCTTGCGGAGTCATTATAATGTCATTATATCAGTAGGAGGTCTATAAAATGCTTTTTTAAATAATTTTCTTGAATATTTGTTCTATAATTTAATTCAGTTACATTCATAAATAATTACATGATCAATAAAATGCAAAATCAAAATAGTAAGACACACAAAAAACGTTTAAACATACGATGGGTCATTTGACCGCTCTTGGTCTTTCTAGGAAGTTCAGAATTCCGGTCTTTCTAGTGTTAAAAGCTTTTAGGCATTATATATGTATTATGAATATTGTAAAAATGTAACGCTAAATGACAGAGCAAAATATATGAGTTAATTATTTTGAGTATTAATATAAGATTGGTACTAACATATAATAACTACTATTTACGTGTGAATAAAATAATATAATAGGTATAGGAGAAGATAAAATAAAATAGAATGGGTAATCTTTAAATACAAAATTCTCATGTCGCGGTGTTTCTTGCTGGACCGATTGTAAATAAATGTTAATATAGCTCACAAAATTTTAATAGAAGATAGTCGATCTAAGAATAGGGAATTATAAAAAAAAAGATGTTTATCTATTTTTTATAATACATATGGCAAAAAAACGTTTGCCAACTATTCTGAATATCATGTAAAATTTCAACCTATCACACTCAACACTTCTAAATTTGGCCACATGCCAAATAATTCTCGTAACAGTGAAAAAATTCTAAACGTATGACTTCTACAGATCTAAATCTGGCGACGTGCCAAAGGATCCTTGTATCAGTGAAGGACTGTATGTTAGTTAAGTTACCTCTTCTTCTTCAGGGCGACAGCGGCGACGCCCGCGCCGACCGCACCCACTTTAGCTGCTTTTAATCCTAAGGCACCTGAAAATAATAATGACATATCTTATAAATACATACCTACAGCCGAACATAGAATCTTCTTCTTTTTTAAATTCGGTTAAAAATATTTTAAAAATTAATCTTTCTTGAAAATTATAATAACTGTATTTTAAAAAGATAAAACCGACTTCAAAATTGTACGTAATTGAGAATTAAAACTCCCTATCTCCAAAACTACTGAACCGATTTTGATGAAACTTACACTATTCCCTAAGTTGAACAATACCTAGTACAACAAAAAAAGAAGTACTGAAATCGGAATGGTAGTTCCAGAGATATGCGAACACAAACATAAAAACATACACACATACATACACTTTAGAAATTTGGCACATTTGTTCAGACGCTGATATAGACTAACATATACGAAAATTGGGCAGTTCTGGAAATAATTATATACATACGCGTCGAATTGATAACCTCCTTTTTTTGAAGTCGGTTAAAAAGACACTGTGTTTGCAGACGTGATAGTTATGGTACAATGTTTTGAACTTGTCTATCAAGTAACTTTTGTAACGTATCAGAGAAGGATAAAACGCAGTACAACAGTGTGGATCTTTTTATTATTGGTAAGAGGTTATTGCATCATGCATATGCATAGTATTATTGTACAATGGACATACTCTGTGGCTTTATTTTTGTTGCATTTGGATTTTGCAATCTCGACCTCCATCTAGTAAGTATATGACAACCACTTATGTACGTAATGTTTATACAACACAAAATATATTTTAATATTTACCCATCACAAACTTAAGCAAGTAAACTTGACACTAATAATTAATTTAATACAAATAAAATCAGAAGCATCTGTCGGTAATTCGGAAAATATTTATTTCTAGAAATTTAAACCAAATTAAATTTAGAACAAAGTAGTCAAAAACCACAATCACAAAGTATCAAGAGGTGCTCTAGAAAGCTGGTAAATCGACTGTTCAATATGTTTATACTTTATTGGGAAGCGACATTGCTTTATACTATGTAGTAATGGTGATAAAATTATTCTTATTCTTTAACAATCATAGAAATAACTTTTGGGTATTGTTAATTGATTGATCAACAAAGACAACAATTCTTAAGAAGCATTTGTCATTCAATAACAATATTATGTTAACTAAGTGTTCGTTTCATAAGTATCGTGTTAAGTTGAGTCAGCACTAACATCGGGCACAAGGCGAATCTCATGATGTGTCCATTGTATATTTATCACAAGTATTAACAATTAACTATTATGCAAATGCCTTATAAGGTATTGATGTAAACGTAACCTTTCTAAGACAATGAAATTTTTTTTTCAACGCCCTTAATAAAATATATATATTTATTTGTGCTTATTTCTAACCCATGACGTGGTTCTCGTTGTCTGTCTAGTAACCTTCCCAGCGTATCGGACAACATTTTATTAATAAGGGGGCAAATGTCTTGCAATCGATTTTTATTTTGTGCATGTCTGTATGTCTCTTATTTTGCTACAATAAGTCCCACGTACGCCAGAGATTTTATTAATATTTAAATCTATTATTTCTCTCACATTTCACTTAAAATATGAAAGAGAAGGCATGTATGATATTTTAACACAGGATTAGCAACCCATAATAAAGCATTGGGCCTAAAACGTAATAGATAACCATAGGTCTACCAGAATCTGATGGCAATTTTTGACAGCAGATTTTCATAAAATATCCTTGATCATTGGATAAATTTTTATATTTGCATGTTTAACACACAGAATAAGCCGCTATAAGAAAAAAAAAAGGATCAAAATGTTTTATTCCAAATACCCCGGTATTGCTAGTCAATTTACTTTCTCACTTTTTGCCATCAGATTCTGGTAGACCTATATTAATAACTAGGTAACTGGTTTATCTACTAATGTTATACTCAACCACTAACTTGTATTTAATTAGACTATTATTTTCTGAAAACCGGTAACTGAAACCGTAACAGTTTCCAGTTCATGAGCAAGTTACATTCATGTAACATTGATGTAATGTCGTGAAACGCGGTATGACTTGCAAGGAAAAGTGGTGTTTCCCTGAAATTGTATCATAATAAATTTTTTTTTGGAATAGTAATGTTAAAAAAGTTTTATGGTAACTTTTTATGCGAGTTACCATGAATAAGAATATGTATGACAGTTACTCTACGTTTTCTAATCTACGTATAGGTTTTTGATTGCTAAGTGATGCCAGAAAGAGTTAGAAAAAGGCGTTGAACAGAGAATAATTCTACATGATTTTAAAGGCACATTATGAAAAAAAATCGGGCGAGTGCGAGTCGGACTCGCGCACGAAAGGTTCCGTACCGATACAGAGCAAAAATAGGCTAAAAATTGTGTTTTTTGTATGGGAGCCCCCCTTAAATATTTATTTTATTTTAATATTATTATTAAATATTAAAGTACACATATAACAAAAGAATGTGTGAAAAATTCAAGTGCCTATCTATCTCTTGCCATTATTGATATAGAGCGAAAAAGGCCGAAAAAATCACGTTTGTTGTATGGGAGCCCCCCTTAAATATTAATTTTATATTTTTTTTCAGTATTTGTTGTTATAGTGGCAACAGATATACACAATCTGCAAATATCACACAATGTGTGAAAATTTCAGAAGTCTAGCTATAGCGGTTCTTTAGATACAGCCTGGAGACAGACAGACGGACAGACAAACGCACAGACATACGAACAGACAGACGGACAGACAACGAAGTCTTAGTAATAGGGTCCCGTTTTTACTCTTTGGGTACGGAACCCTAAAAACTACCTTTTCCTATTAACATAATATACCTTACGATATATTATGTTAATAGGAAAAGTGTGGTGTTTCTGAATATATTTTAGCAGTCTATTGTATACTATGTAACGCATAAACTGAACCGATTTTACCAAATGAGATGTCAATAGATTTGTAATGTGGCGCGAGACTTATATACATTTTTTAACAGTTAAAAAAACTATAACCCTACTACGTAAAAGTAACTTAACGATACTAACCAAGTAACAATTTCTTCTTCAACAGCAGCAAGCCTCTCTTGGTCCTGTCGCCTCGCTCCTGCTCCGGCGCGTCGTACACCGCCTCGTACTGCTGCTGCAGGGGCTGCTCCTCCGCCGCCACCATCATCACAGCAGCAGCCACGAGACACGCCAGGAGTACCAGAGTGGAGGTCTGCATCTTGGTTCCTGGAACATGATGGTGGAAACTTACAATTGGAGGTACGAGTGACGAAAGTTCAGTCACAACAGATTCTTAAGTGACGTCAGGGCTACAATGTAGAAAAAAACAAACGAAACAAAGTCACACTGACTAGAATAATGTTTGTAGAGCGAACGGTAAGTCTACTCAAACGTGGTAACATTATCGTAAAAAGAACTCGTGAACAAATGTTTGTATAAAAGATTCAAAGTTTAATAAATTCCAGTTACAGTTTCATTTGAAATTTGACAAGCTCGGCCAACATAGGCTGGATCCACCTCGTTAGCGGACCGAAGTGGTTTGAAAATCAACTAGGAAATGTAATTTAAATCTATGTCGAGCTGAAAATAAATTCCTCCTACAAACACCGCTATTTTCTAACTTAATGACAACTGAAAATTTAATGGAAACGCCGCTGTATCTTATCGCACGAGATATTTGTTACTGACTGATCGAATCTATTTGTGCAAGTCATTTTCGGAATTCGAAAATTTTCGAACGTCGAATGTAGCGAAAACACGTCTAATTAGGGTTATCAAAACAAATATATTATTATTGTTTTGTTTGCTTTGTTGTACTATAACAGATATTATTTAGCACTTCTGATAAATAAAATCTTACTATTAGAACTTTAGTTGGTTAATAAATTATGAACCGACTCGGGCGACGGCTTATCAAGTGACAGTGCTTCTTAATTTGTACTGACTATAATATGATAGGCATTTAAGAATGACCTCGACTTAAATAAGAAAGCTGTTGTTTCGCATAATTCGGCTCCACGTGTTATGTGCAACGACACAAGGTTGACAAGTAACCTCAGACATTTGCTCGGAGTGGTCACCAAACAGAGCATGTTTATTCTGCGCATGCGCAGCCTTGCCACTGCCCTTATGGACGTTTCGAGTTTCGACATCTCTGTAGAGGATAAACACCTGTTGCTTAATCCGCCAAATATCGTGCACTGCCAAAAAAAGATTTAGCGTGCTTTTAGAACGTAGGTAATTGTAAAAATGTATGAGACGTTATTCAAATATTTTTTATTTTTATATTTATGGCACCTTGAAATATGGAATGATTTTAAAAAATATATTTAAGTGAGAGAGATATATTTAAGTAACAGCCATTAGAATACTTATGGACATATTTTGGAGGAAATCAAAAGTGAATTACTCTAAATAGTATCTCGGTAACAATGATTAAAAATAAATAATATAAGTTTTGCTACCATACTAAAGAGATTTATTTTAGGATTGAAACGCCCCGAGTTTCTAGAAAAATGAGAAATCACTGCGTTCAATCTTACTTTTCCTAGAACTCATGTAATAAGTCAGCCTTCATAAGAACTATTTTTCCAATTATTTGAGTTTGAAATTGCAAGTTACACTTAAATTTACTTTTTCCTCAGTCCAGCTTAGTTGGTTTGAACTTTGGAATGAAATATTAAAGCATTTTCAAGTGTATTTTCGGAATAATAATAAAAAGCATTGAAAACGCAATCTCAAATAACTGTTTAGTTTTGAGTTTTCATCTTTTAACTTACAGATTTTTTTTCAATTATCGAAAACTTTTTGGATTTTTCTTCCTTAAAACATGTGGTGGTAGAAAATTCAATGCGAAACTTAAATAAAAGAATGGGGACGTAGGAAAGAAGCATTCAGTAGGAAATTGAGGCATTTCTATTTGGTACCGTGCATCTAGAGTTGCGGGCTGCACTCTATTGAAATACATGAATACCGTGTACTGGGTACCAGGGTATTTCATTTATATATCTGCAGAGTAAAATCAATTAAATATATGTTTTATGAAAGCAAGGTCTTTTCATCTATCTTAAGGCTATATATTTATAAAATTAATGCTAAATGTGACTATATATAAACACAAATAAAACACAATATTACTTGCACTTTTTCTACTATATTCATTAATTACTAAAATTTTTACTTAAACACGACCGGTTTCGAAATAAATCATCATCAGGTGTCATCAGGTGATTTATTTCGAAACCGGTCGTGTTTAAGTAAAAATTGTAGTAATTAATGAATATAGTGGAAAAAGTGCAAGTAGTATTGTGTTTTATTTGTGTTTAAAATGAATTTCCACCAAGAACCGACAGTACAATCAATTACATATATGTGACTATATATTTTGACTTAAACTTGTATAATAAGTGTACCAGATGTTACATATAGTATTTATTTAATTAAACAAAGCTATAAGATGATTATATGCGAAGCCAAAGCTCTTTCTTGTGCATCACCAAAAAAAACTTGTTTTTTCACTTTTTTTTAATTGATCAAGGCTTAGGTTACTCGAACTAATTTTTTAAATACATTATTTATCAACCAAAAAAAATAAAAGAAATGAAATGAAAACACTCAACTAAAAAAATAACATATTTTACACGGTCGAATTGAGAGACCTCCTCCTATTTGGAAGTCGGTTAAAAACACAATACTGATTTAAGAGCTACACTAAAGTAACTTGAGATACTACTATTTGAATGACGTTTTGAATATCATTTGTAAGTACTTATTATAACCGAATACGATAATCGGTCGAAAACTTGGTATTACGCCCCTTACATTTAGTCTACGAATAATATAGTTTTTATTATTCGTAGCATTTAGTACAATATACTAACATAGTATGTTATTTCAACATCCTAAAGTCAAACAACGCCTACTATATTTATATATAGTATATATACTATAGTTCAATTCGATTGTTGGCACAAATCTATGACCAAGGGTTTATTCCGAAATAACTAGTAACTACTCCTGATAATAATTAACGAATTTTCCGATGCATACGGATTTTGCAAACATTTGGGAGTTTCCCGGAAAACTATATAAAGTGTAGCCCAGTAGAGAACTATACATACAACCTTTAGGAGTTTAACATTGCTTTTCAGTGAATAGGACATATTGCTGCAATGTTTTCGCGCTAGAGGTAGCACCATTGCCATCGTTTCTGTAAATATTCTGATGTGTGCAACATGTCGGATTTTTGGTCGGATTACTTACTCCATGTGCTAATAGCGCCCTCTACTCCTATCTTCGCATTATATTCCCTATTATTTTGGGATAAAAACTCTACTGTTACAATATTAAATACAAAAGTAAAAACAAGTATATTCCTTCCTACGTGAATTCATAGGTATATCTTAATTATTGTAGTAGATGATTTTCACTTTGAAGTTCACCTGATAATAATCATTATCCAATTCTATCATCGTATGTAATTGATCGGTACAATTTAATCTAAATTATAGACTATTAATTGTCATAATTGTCCATAATGATCACTAATCAGTAGCTTACTCGATCAGCACGATTAGCATGGACTGCTTCTTTCTACGGTAGAATAGACAAAGTGACACACTAAACAATGTTGCCTCTTTTACGGCTTTGCAAAAGAAATACGAAAAAATTGAACAGAAACACTGACAGATTCAAAGTGGCTCATTCTCTATGTCAATATATTTTTTTGTCTATTTCCTAGAAATCCTTTTAATGACAACCATTAATGCTATTGTAGTCTAATGTAAATACTAACAATACTAAGGTAGAATAAGTTATTGATTGTTACTAACGCGTATCTAATATTTTTATTTATGGGCTGTTGTAAGCCTGAAAAAGTGTTTTAAACAACATATTAAGAAGCATAAGTGTTTAATATAAACCACCAATAACTTATACTACAATCAATCACACATTATGAAGTCTGAAAAATCTTTTTTTCTATTTTTTTTATTTTCAGCCGCAGGTGAGTGTGGTCGAGCCTTAAGCCCTAAGATACGGAATTTGAATTTTCACGCTGTTTAACGGTGAACCGACAGAATTAACGCATTAATTCACGTTATTTGATAAGTATGAAATAGGGACTCGAGATTAATAGCCTGTCAGATAATTTGCTTTCCAAAGATATATTAAAAATAATCGCAACCTCTGATTCATTTCAAAACCTGCTGCGTGAGTGCGTAATATTGACATTACCGTTTTTGGTGTAGAATATTATTTACTAATTGTTACCATAAAAAACCTATTCGACTTATATTATTTTTATATTGTCTAAAAGGATCCTTCAGGATTTTTATTGTAAACACTGTAATATAATATTAATTCCAGTGTTTCTCAACAAGAGGATAAAAGGGCTTTCTTAATTTAAATATTTTTTAAAAGTAATTTCTTCCGACGGGATAATTTCTCGAAACACTTCAGTCACAATGAATTAAAACGGATAAACGAAACCGAAATAACAATTTGAGTTAAGAGAAATTTAATTTAAGTCGCCTTCGTTTTCTTGAGTTAAGAGACTTTCCACTAAGGAAGGGTTAACCTCTCGTCCTGACCTTTTAGGCAAAGTGTTTTAATTTGATCGCGATCTAAAAATACCGCAAAACTCGTTTGGAAACCCTCGAAATATAAAGATTAGGGAATGTGTAAGGTTCCTTCGGTAAAACTGTAAAGACGAACGTAAAAGATATTATAAGCTAGGCAAAACTGAACCGAAATATAAATATTTGGGAATACATAAGATAAAGATACTCACTACTTATATTAGGTAAAACTATAAGGACGAACTTTAAACCAAAATATAAATATTGGGGAATTTACAAAATTCCTTAATCCTTGTAAAACTGTAAGGATAAACTTGAAATCTAAATATAAATAATAGATAATATATAAGATATTTTTGTTGAAACCGGACGAACAAGGACGAACTTGAAACCGGAATATAAATATTAGGGAATATGTAAGGAACTTAAAACTGTAAGGACGAACTTGAAACCGAAATTTAAAAGGTTATGTACCTTGGTGGGTCGGCTTGGACACTTGATACTCAGCACTGAAGGCACAAACACAGAATGCCTTGAATTGCCGGCGAATACTTTTATATTGCCGATGGCGGGAGGTAGGGCAGCCGCACGCACCGAACTTAGGGATTCAAGGAAATTATGCATCACAACACGAAGACCAGCGTAACCGTCACGCTAGTGACAGTTTAAAGTTCAACTATTCTTTTATCAATTAAAAGTTTATCTAAAGAATTTGCTTAACAACATAATCTACAATAAAAAAAATGAATTCTCAATTTTGTTAGTCTCGCTCGAGAACGGCTGAACCGATTAGGCTAATTTTAGTCTTGAATTAATATGCGTTGAAGTCCAGGGAAAGTTTGTGAAGAGAGAAAATGTAAAAATCGATAATATTATTTTCCGGAGTGATTTCATCGGGTCAACTGGTTAGTTATAAGTTATAACTTATAATAGTGTAGCTATCATAATATATTATTATCCTTTCCCGCGCCACACTTCACAAAAGTCAGTTTATCGGTTTAGGGTCAAAGGGTTACAAATATAAAGATAAGACAGGCACCTTTGCATTTAATATTTATATTATGATAATGGATTGTAAGGATTATAATAATTATCGATTATACCAATGATTATACTTACATTCTACCATGCCAACAATGGCACGGTTGTACAAATAATTGTTATTAACATGCAAGGTGCGTAAACGTTTTAACTTTTCTTCTTGATCTTTATAACAGGGGTCACCAAATGGCGGACCGCGGTCCGCACTCCGCATCCGGACCGCCGCGCCGACCCATTGTGTGCGGAGTGCGGACCAAGGATTTTCGAAGATGAACTTCGTTAAAAATAAATTTCGGTCTTGACGAACATCTCCAGGTTGTTTTTTTAATAAAATAAGCGGGCAAACGAGCAAACGACCAACGGGTCACCTGATGGAAAGCAACTTCCGTCGCCCATGGACACTCGCAACACCAGAAGAGCTGCAGGTGCGTTGCCGGTCTTGCTAGGCCTAGCTTACACCAATTTCACTCCCAACTTCAGACAGATAATTAGCAACAAAAACGTGGGAGAGCCATTCTTCGGCACGAATGGGCCGGCTCGACCGGAGAAATACCACGGGCTCACAGAAAACCGGCGTGAAACAGCGCTTGCGCTGTGTTTGTTGTTTGTTAGTTAATTACCTTTGTTTCATAAATATTTTTTTATAAAATGTATGGATCGCGAAGGTCATTTTATTTCTTAAAATGGACCCCGAGCGAAACTAATTGGTGACCCCTGCTTTATAATATCGAAGTGTGCGGTGAAGCCTTATTTATGATTTCAACACTACATTGGTCAATTCGTCATCTACAAAATATTTTTTTAACAGTTTAAGCTAATTCAAATTAATATTATGCAAACATATAAACCAAATAATACATACAGCATTACGAACCTACTACAAATAGGGCAAATAGCTGTTTAACACGGTTATAGTAAATATTATAATTATCTTATAGTAAATATTATTATAATCCATAGTTAGCACTTAGCAGTAAGTCAGTTTGAATAGTATGCATAGATCTGGCAACGTGTGAAATGGGATATCGATCATCCACGCTTTCGGGCTCATTGTGGCAGAAATAATGGAGCTCATACATACACGTCACAGCCAAAATGTGAGTGAAATAGATAGGAATTAGGAAACCTATTTGTTTGGCCTCATACACTAACGTTATGAATAGATTTAAAATAGAAAAAGAGTAATTGGTGAGGATTTTCATCTGTGATCGAGCATACGAGATGCTTGAACAAAAACGTAGTTTTAATGAAAAATAATAATAAAAATGCACTTTCACACAGGCTATACAGGCCGTGGAAGTAGAAGAATATTTTACACACGGTTTCGTTAATTAATTTTAAACTTGATAGTCGATTTCCTTGTGGCACTCACAAATAATTGAAGACGTGAGTGGAAGAATCGAACAAGTAACATTTCGTAACATACGGATAACTCATTTTTTCCCTTATTATTTTCATAAAACTTGTAACTTATCTACTTCATAACCTAGCTAATATATCTGGCTACACATATAATCCACAGTTTCTCTATTTCAAATAAATTTTCCGGCCCTAAAGCCTCCATTTAAGCAAAAAAACGGAAAGTTTTTTCATGTTACTTACCTTATTCTTCCACTCACGTCTTGAATTGTGAATATATTTTTTTAATATGTTAAGTGTTAACAGAAACTACAACAGCTCTGTATAATAATATACAGAGTTGTTCTAGTATAAACTTTACCACTTAATATTATAGATGTACGACATAGTTTTATAGCCGATGTTTATATATAAGTATGTCATTTAGTCCATTTAAATGTTACATCAGCTTTGCATTTTTTAGAGGACGCAATTTTATTTTTGGGACATGTGGGTCAATAGAAGCTTAACCTCAAGTTTGTGGGGTCGCCACCCTTGTCCCCCGGCCGCCATCTTGAAAAAAGGGGTGACAACACTAATTTCGCGATATCTTGGAAACTATAATAGTGCAGCGCCCGGAGGTTTTAACCTCCGAAAATTGTAATAGTGAATGGATTTTTGTTTTTGAGGTATCATTTTCTTTTTTACACTACAACTTGCAAAGTTTACCAAAAATTTTGTTGTGCTTTAAATTTTTTAATAATTTCACCATATAACACCAGGCAACAAAAAAAAAATTTTTCTTGTGACTGTTATTTAATGACTTTCATCCGATTGTTTACATTGAAAATTAACCAAAAATATAATTAAAAAAAAATAAAGTTTGCTTTTCTAGTCTAGGAGAAGGTTAAGAGAAAGAAAAAGTTAAAGAAGTTAAGGTAGTCAAGGAGGAAGGAGAAGGAAGAAAGGAGAAGGAACTTTGCAAAAAGTTTATATTTTTATTTAAATATAAAATTTTTGCAAAGTTCTTAGAGACTAACGCTCGTCGTAACCAAAATAAAGGAGTATGTGAAGATATGAGGGTTGAAACGAAAAGTCTGCTATACGCACTTATTGTGCGTATTTCATTTTTAGAGAAATGATGAGTTTAAGTACTTTAAAACCGTTTTAAAGTACTTAAAACTCATCATTTCTCTAAAAATGAAATACGCACAATAAGTTCGTATAGCAGACTTTTCGTGATATATTATTTATTATACCGATAATATCTCCAAAAATGTGTAAAATGGATGAAAAAAGTTTTGCTACATTTGTTGAGAATTTATTGAAGTAAGAGCTAAAAAGTTAAACACATCGACAAATAAAAGGCTTTATTTAGCCTATGAAGTATATTTAAACTTCCTATTAAAAGCCAGAAAAACAATAAGGGTACTATAGGTCTACCAGGATCTGATGGCAAATTTTGACAGCAGATTTTTAAAAAATATCCTTGATCATTGGATAAATTTTTATATTTGCATGTTTAACACACAGAATCAACCGCTATAAGAAAAAAAAAGGATCAAAATGTTTTATCTACCCCGGTATTGCTAGAGTCAATTTATCTTCTCATTTTTTTCCATCAGATTCTGGTAGACCTATACATATCTCACGTACTTACTCAAAACACATGCTACAAGCTATGTTTGGAGAATGCTCACTTAAATACAAAAAAAATATCAGTTTTTAACCTAATTTGTATTTTTGTCCTTCAAGCATGTTTTGCATAAGCATAAGCAAGGATATAAATCAAAAAAATAATAATATATTGTATTATTTTGCTACTTAACTGAACTGAAAGAAATGCAGGTTTTATTCAAAATTTTAAAATTTATGAGTGTAACTGAAGTGGAAGAGAATAATTTAAAAATCAAAAGCACAACTTTTAATAGGTAAACTTTTTTTATTTATGTTATCAGCTACACATTCCTTTTTTTTCTTTCCAATTTTCATCCACTATTACGGAAATCGGAGGTTTGCATGATTTTTACGCTCTAGGCACTCCACTATAAGTCTTACAAAAAAATTTTAAAATCATAATTTGTTTCGAATTATTTTGCCTACAAATATATTTAAGTATATAACTTTTTAACCTAAATTAAAAAAGTTATAAGCAAAAAAGTGAGATTTATTTTAATTTTCTTTTTTGCTTTTTAACTTTTTTAAAACATTTTACAAAAAATACCTCAGACCTAACTTAGCTAGTGGTACCGCGCGCTATTCCTGAGTGAGAAAGTCGATCCATCTTTGCTCACTCTTGTTGATGAACGTTGTTTGATAACTTTATACGGCGGTAATAAAGACGACTCACTAGATGGCTTGCGATAAAAAAGATTTGCCAAGACAATGACTAAAAATTCATTTAATTTATCATCGCTGTCTCTAAACATATTTGTAGGCAAAATAATTTGCAATAAATTATGATTTTACAAACTTTTTGTAAGACGTATAGATATCCGAGATATCACGAAAATAGTGTTGTCGACCCTTTTCCCAAGATGGCCGGGGGACAAGGGTGGCGACCCCACAAACTTGAGATTAAGCTTCTATTGACCCCCCCCCCCCCCCCCACATCACCAAAAAATAAAATTGCGTCCTCTAATAAATGCAATAGTCGGTCCATAAATTGTAACATTTCAATGGACTAAGGCTTCTAAGTAGTTCTAAGGGTCAATTCAGACCGCAAAGCCACGCGTAGATGCATATCAATTTACGTCGCACCGCGCCTCGCCTCGCCTCGTCGCGTTGCGGTCTGAATTGACCCTTATTCAACAGCGTTGTCGATTGATTGATTTTGATATAACGTACGTACGTCCAAATTAAAAGCGCTAATGGATAGATAAACACTTGGTCAAAAAGCCTGAGAAACCGGGCATAATATTATGAAAAGATAATACAGGGTGTAACAAAACAAAGTGATAATACTTTAGGATGTGTATGTGTCCCTTATATAGAGTTCACTGTGAAATTAGCATCGCTGACAGAGCATTTTCTTTTGCGATTTGTATGCGTCATGAATTTACTCATACAAAAGTAAAAATAAAAGTTACTCCTTCAGCGCTGCTACTTTCACAGAGTACTCTACTAAAAAAAGCCTGAGAAACCGGGCATATGATTCTGAAAAGATAATACAGGGTGTAACAAAACAAAGTGATAATACTTTAGGATGTGTATGTGTCCCTTATATAGAGTTCACTGTGAAATTAGCATCGCTGACAGAGCATTTTTTTTGCGATTTGTATGCGTCATGAATTTGCTCATACAAAAGTAAAAATAAAAGTTACTCCTTCAGCGCTGCTACTTTCACAGAGTACTCTATATAGGGGACATATACACACCCTAAAGTATTATCACTATGTTTCGTTACATCTTATAGATTGAGGTCTCATTTTACAAGGCATAAAGAACTTAAATTTTGGGTTTATGCCACCAACTGCCGCACTCAGAGTCGAATATTATAGGTCTACCAGAATCTGATGGCAATTTTTGACAGCAGATTTTCAAAAAATATCCTTGATCATTGGATAAATTTATATATTTGCATGTTTCAAACACAGAATCAGCCGCTATAAGGAAAAAAAAGGAACAAAATGTTTTATTCCAATTACCTAGGTATTGCTAGAGTCAATTTATTTTCTCACTTTTTGCCATCAGATTCTGGTAGACCTATAATTACTAAACTGTAATTAAATTAAGATTTTGACATACATTATCTGTCTAAATCTTAATAAGTAATTAATATTTGTCTCTGAGCGCGGCAGTAAGTCATATTGTGTTCTCATCTGGGTGTTATTTTACAGGAAAACACATGATGGGAAATAATATCGCGAAAGGAAATGTTTTCCATTTTTATTTTAATTATAAATAAAATCTTATAATTTTGTATCGTATTTTTTAAAGCACGTTGGTAATTAAGTTAAATGATATTTAACTTATAGTCTGTCGATTACAAAATGCAATTACTGTCGGGAAGTTTCGAAATAAATCCCTCAAGCCTGATCTGACTATATATATTACTTATATTGATTTTCTAAGAAATCTTTTAAAAATAATGTAGAATTTATTTAAATTTAAGTAAGTATAGCCTATTCTTGGAACTGCATTCGCCTAAAATCTTGCTGTACAGTAAGGGTGAAGCCAAACGAGCGTAATTTGTGAGTTGTGAGTCGCAGAATTTCGGCTGGCAGAAATTCTGCTGCATTCAGTTTCATACTAAAGTCCTGTTTGATTCACACGAGCGTAATTTTGTGAGTCATGATTTGTATGAAAAATAATTTACGCGACCGAAATTCTGCGACTCACGACTCACAAAATTACGCTCGTTTGGCTTCACCCTTAGTAGCTCAGAGTAGCACTTTCTCTCCCTTCTATTGCCATCATAGAAAACTTGAAATTCATGGTTTTTATAAAAGCTTAAATTAGTTTTACATGTACGTAATTACAATATAGAGTCGCTTTTATTCGTTTATGTCTTTTTAATTACCAAACGAATGCACAAGAATAGTGCAGTTTTCAGCCATACAATTTGATTTTAATAGACGGACGGTCAGCATCTGACTGTTACTTCTACTTCTACAAGCATAAGTTTTAAGTCTAGATAGAGGATACGTGGGTGTCTTCTTTAGGGACTAACAATATCCATGAAATATACTTGAACATAGATTTCGGAATACGATTCTATAAAACCCACTCATATTATATTGCCAAGCTACACCTTCAAAAGGGCGTCCGTGGCCTAATGGGTAGATCTTTGATTCGCACTCGCTGAGGGTACAGGTTCGATCCCGGGGTAGAGGCGTGTACCAATGAGACATTTTCTGATCTCAAGTACATAATACGGACGCTCGTACGGTGAAGGAAAACATCGTGAAGAAACCCGCACATAGTTGGTCCCAGACGTATTAACTAGTTCTTTCCTCTGGACTAGGCCGACTATGTTGCGAGAATGCCGTATGTGCTTGGGAAACCATACGGACATTTTAATCTTGTCCCAGGTACTACAGTATTTGAGGAGTGGCTACTTCGCTCTGAAAATACTGTATAAATCATCCACAACGGATGCAAAGGCCTAGTTTTTATTTTTTTTACACCTTCAAATAATATAACTTTTGTTATAATATTTGAAGGTTTTATAACTTTTGTTATATTATTTGAAGGTGTAGCTTGCAGGCAATCGGGGTAGACGGCAATGGAATTGCTAAGTAGGCTAACTTGTGAGCCTAATTGCTAGGAGCATGATTCCTGCGCTGACCTAGGTTACATACGTCGATGAAAAATACAAACCATAGTTCGAGCCATGAGACGAATTACAATTCATTTTAAATGACATAATTTGTATGAAAATGTCTAGCCTCTCGTGGTTTGCACACAATAATTTGGGCGTAAAAGCAAGCTAAGCAGTGTTAAGATTCAATAAATTTAAAATACAACTAACAGCTAAGCTTTCAAATAATCATCTATTTTTCTTTTTTATTTTCAGCGTTTAGGAAATAAAAACGTCGCATACACAAAACATTACACGGTTTTCCCCTGTTCACACAAACGCTAACTCATTGAACCAAAACAAGGTAGTATTTTGGTTTGACACCGCAGAATAAACACATTTATTTAGCGGTGAAGGCTGCGGGTGGAGCGCTAACGCCTATATTTACTTTAAACCAAAATTTTATTCGCGAACGGGAGCTGGTGCGATGCAGTAAATCGTTCGTGTGTTGTTCTTGTGGTCTTTTTAATGGAAATTAACTGCGTTTTTTGTTTCCGCACCTTTCGTAGATTCAATTTATACCTTTTTAGAGATCCGTAGTCAACAAGGAACCCTTATATCTGTCCGTCCGTCTGTCTGTCCTACTAGGGCCTACAAAGCTGTAATTTGGCATGAATGCACATATTAATAATGCAGACAAAATAGTATATAAAATCTTTAAAAAAAAATTTTATTGTACCTCCCCTACACATCAAGCGGGGTTGATTTTTTTTCGCGTACACCCCACTGTGTGGGGTGTCGTTAGATAGGTTTTTTAAAATTATAAAAGACACGTAGGTGCATGAAATTTCGCACAGTTATATTTTATATGGTGAAGGAGCTTGCATCGAACTAATATAATTTTGAAATTATGCTTTTATCATACATTTTTTTTATCATACATTTTTTTACTTTAAAAATATGTAAGACTGTTTGGAGACCCCAATAAAAGAAAATAAAATAAACTAGATTCAATAAAAAAGAACTAAATCTATTTTCAATTTGACAACAGACTTCAACCATAAATAAAAGAGTACAATTCGTATGTATAGGCTTGTCCCTAGTGTGTGTGTTGTAGTGTGTGTAATGTTAGATTCAATAAAAAAGAACTAAATCTATTTTCAATTTGACAACAGACTTCAACCATAAATAAAAGAGTACAATTCGTATGTATAGGCTTGTCCCTAGTGTGTGTGTTGTAGTGTGTGTAATGTTGTCAAATTGAAAATAGATTTAGTTCTTTTTTATTGAATCTATTTTATTTTATTTTCTTTTATTGGGGTCTCCAAACAGTCTTACATATTTTTAAAGTAAGATATACATTTAAAAGATTTACTAAATGTAAAACCAACGGCGGTGACCACAGATGAATAATAATTAGTGCTTATAGGAAAAAATAGAGATCTAGAGAGCAGATATATATAATAATATAAGGGTATGTTCGTGTGTCAATTGTGTGTTAAGTGTGTTTGCTAATAATAGTTGAAATAGTAGTAAAATTCAATTTAATATAATTGTAAGAGTAGTGCTTGTAAATTATTTATTGAATAAGAATGCAAGGTTTTAATTATTTAGTAAATTTTGTAGTCTATCGATAAGACATTTTTTTATATTTGGCATATTTGAGAGCAAATATATCTATATCATTGAAGTGATTATTAAAGTTATGAACTATTCGAGTAATGGGAGATCGGATACCAGCGTTGGTTCGGCTAAATGGAGTAGCAAAAAAGTTATAATATTGTTTTCTTGAATGCGATCTAATAGGTACCCTGTAACACAGTTTGTTAATTAAGTAATTGCAATCGTATTTGTTATTATACAACGGTCGTAAAGCATCATTGCTTCCAGTTGAAAACGTCTTGATTTTAGATTAAGCCAATTTATATTTAGCCAGAAGATCGTTGTAGGGAATTCGATTTTTAAAACATATGTACTGCATAGAACGAAGGATTTTTTTTGTACGGATTCAACCTGGTCATTGTATTTGTTGTATAAAGGATTCTAAATTGAAAGGAATCCAAAGGAATCTTAAATACTGTTAGACAATTATTACACGGCCAGTCTGTCATCATTTGACTTTATTAATCTGAGACTGTCGCAGGAATTATGTCAAAAAAATAATAAAGTCAATTTTTTGACAATAGAATATCAATAGAAAAGCGTTGAAATTTTAAACTTATAATTATTATTATTTTTTATCTGAGTTCGAATTCCGACCATTGGGCGATCTCTAGTTAAAATAAAAACCTAAATCATTGCCGGACAGAAAAACTGTCTACAAGTAGGATTGATGTCCAGTTTCCGAAATTTTCCGAAAGGTCGAGTTTATAATTTCAATACCGTTGTTGATTAGTTAACACGCCTCTAGCGCTAAGCTAGAGAAAAGATAACCTCCTGTAAACCGTCAGAAGACCATGAGACGATTCTCCTAAAGCTCCTATTCTCATTCCACGTGGTAATATGAGTATCAGCAAACATTAATTTGTCATCATTAAGAGCTAGTATTTGGCGACCTCCGGCATGTTTGTCCACAGAGCGGACCCTCGTTTCGACATGTGAGCAAACGGTGCGCCTCTTCACACGAGTGTCATTATGAATCAGTATTTATTGGAATTGGGATTGACAAGAGTTGGATTACAAAACTGAACTGTAGCGCCCACAATAGCATTGACCAATGAAGGTGAATGATATTAGAGACGTGTTCAATCAATGTCTTAACGACGCCATCTTGTAATGAGTAATGACACTTCATGGTGATGATGATGTTTGAGATTCTATAAATCACAACCCTATACAAGGTCACAGAATATATAAGGCAACGATGTCAATACTAGGTTATAATTCTATGATATAAGGTCCATCTCCAATGAAGTAAGGCTTTCATCTTGTAAAGGTCACTTCAGATACAGTTGCTGTTGCATGTGTCTCATCCATTCCCCCGACCCCCATCATTTAAGATCCTTGTAGCCTGTGGGTCTGGACATTTGCCTTTCTCTTTCAGAACTTTAACAATAGCAGGAATAAGTTAGAATATCTTATGTCTAATTGATTGTAATGCAGGTTATTAGTGAAAACTGAAAATTCATGTTAAACACTAATAAAACACAATCTACGTGCACTTTTTAACCGACTTCCAAAAAGGGGGAGGTTATAATATGTTCGGCGGTGGATATTTTTTTTTGTATGTTCAATGATTACTCCGCCGTTTGTGAACCGATTTTCAAAATTTTTATTTTGTTCTATTAGGTTTCCCTCCAATTTGGTCCCATTTTCACAAAAATGGTGATCTGATGATGGGATCCATAAGTAATCGAGGGAACTCCTCAAAATTTATATGGAAACATATGATGATTTTGGTTTTATGAAAAGTATCCTAAGCATATGCTACCAAAACGCAAGATTTTGCACCAAGGTATACTATGGTTCCGAAGATATTAAGAGAACTCCGGATTCCTTATAGATACAAGTTTGGGGGTTTAGGCGCTGTTTTAAGAACTGAAAGCATATGCTACTATGCAAATTACATTCATCATCATCATCATCATCATCATCATCATAATCATCATTACCACGTCAGGGTCACCAGTGTCACATGGTTGTATATGGATACAATATGCCCCCACAACACCATAATTATATCATCACGTTATGTCCTTATAATAATTGGTACTTTTCATAGCGATTTTAATAAAATATAATGTTGTTTCAAAATAAATGATTCAAGTTCTAAGCGACTTATGTACCACAAAATTGAACATAACAAAGTCAACCTTAACTTCAGAGCGTAAGGCACACATTTGACATTACTTTTGAGATTCGAAAGAAAAAAGAGAAGTAAGTTGCTTCGATAGGTACTACACTAGTTTAACTATTAACCCATCAAGCCCAAGCGGCACCCGGCTGCCGCATAACAATTAAAAATCTATTGTGTCTGCGATTCCCACGATCGAGGTAATAAATTGAACCCTTAGTATGAAAATACTTACATAGGAAAACAATCTACATCGTAATAAGAATAAGAAAAACAATCGAGGTAACTAAAAAGAGTGAAATTATTATTTTTAACAAAAAATTAAAACCGACTTCCAAGGTAAAAACAATAATAACATCCTTTATGAACTAAAAAGTATTAAATAATTTTTCCTATCTAATAGTGCCTTTTTCCGAATTCGGCTAAACCTCAACTATTTCTGTACTCAATCTTCATAATTTTGAAGTCGGTGCCAGTTCTAGAAGTTTCAAATACCTATTCTGTCAGAGAACTAAAGATTCAGCTATATCTGGTACCGACTTCAAAATGATGAAGATTAAGTACAGAAATAGTTGAGGTTTAGCCGAATTCGGAAAAAGGCACTATTAGATAGGAAAAATTATTTAATACTTTTTAGTTCATAAAGGATGTTATTATTGTTTTTACCTTGGAAGTCGGTTTTAATTCCACTATATATGCAGCCCGGGGCTAGTCTCCAGGATTGACCATAATTCCTTACCTCCCGTCCTTATCAATGGTATAACAATCCCATTTAGTAAGGTTGTGAAAAATCTCGGGGTGTCATTCGATGTAAAATTTTCTTGCACGCCACAACTTCAACAAGTTAGTAGGAAAGTAATTTTCTACCTGGCATTCTTTAAAACGTCTCCGCCCTTCGGTATGTTCTTCCTACTCAAACAAAAGTAGTTTTAGCTCAATCTTTGTTTCTGTCCCTTATAGATTATGCTGATGCTTGCTCCACCAATTTAACTAAAGATCAACTTAATAAGCTTGAGCGCCTTCAAAATCTTTCATTGAGGCACAGAATATATATTAGTAGTACCAAATTGAGGTTTATTTTCGGTTTACGAAAATATGACCATATCACCGAATACCGTCTCAAGCTTAAGTGGCTCCCAATCCGTTATCGCCGTGATTTTCACATACTCTCCTTACTACATAATATTTTATTCGACTCCCATTAACCTAGTTATCTAAAAAACAATTATGTGTTTCACAATTATTATGATAGGCAAGAGCTCCACTCCTATTCAAAACTTCTCCTTAACATCCCCATGCATCCATCATACAAAATATTTTAATTCCTCGTTTACTGTTAAGTCTATTGTACTTACTCCTTACCTGCTCATATTAGGCAGGCGGAAACTTTAAGTCGCTTTAGGTCGTTAGTATTTAATCACTATTTTAATTCATCTGTCAACCAATAATAATTATTATTCATTTAAAATTCCTTTCTAAGACCACTAATTATTTGTAACGTATTATATACAATATTATTATTATGTAAGTACTATATTATTATAATATTATATGTTTTGTATTCTATGTATGTTTAAAAGTATATTTATAAATTATTGTAATATTTATTTAATGTATTACAATATGATTATTTAATTCATTACTATAAGGAGTAAGAGTATATTTTATTTTCTTGCCTGGAAGAAATCGCTCCAAAGTAATAACTAATAAGGCCGCCTTTGTGTACTTACATATTTTTTAATTATTATTTGTTTATTTTTAATGATATTGTTAAGTTTTTGTGCACAATAAAGTATATGTAGTATACTATTTATATTTACTATTTTTTATCAATTTTATATCAATTACACGACCGATTTTGATACTAATCATCATCAGGTGTAATAATGATCTTCAGAATCCTTTAGTTCCATTGTTACGAAAATTGTAAAGGATTAGAGTACAAGACGTGATCTCGCAAGGCTCACTAGTTCACTTCAACCTGGGAATGGAAACCGCACCATCTCAAGTGGGAAACATTGTCTATACTCTAAGTATATCAACATAGATGTAGAGAACTAGAGACACGGTGTATTAGTTATTACCGTGTCTCTAGTCTCTACATAGATTAACTATTAGTTTTACATTAAAATAATTTTAAACAGAGTGATATAGTCCAAATTATATAGTTCGGCTGGTCCTTTAACGAGTTAATTGTGTAACGTACGTGTATAACAAATATTGTTATAACTTTCTGGTCTTAGGATCGGTGTTTCGTGAAGCGCACGCGCGTTTAATTTCTAATTACGTCAAATTGCGTGGTCGAGTGACATAACGATGAGTTTTGTTTTAAAAAACGCCGCACGCGTGATGGCAAAACCGGCAGTGTGTTACGAGTGACAGTCATTTTAATTCTACACTTATTCCTACACCAGAAACGTGTCGAGATGCCCTATTGTTCAGTTATATAACTTTTATGATGAATAAGGTTACATTTTAAATGGTCTACGGTCTACCCAGTGTTGCCAACTTAGCCCTTTCGGAGCTAGATCTAGCCCTTTTTTGGCTTATTTAGCCCTTAAAATTATGGTTTAGCCCCTAGCCCTGTTTCTAGCCCCGAACCGTGTAAGAAAACTTTATATAAGCTAAGCGGGCAACACACAAAGTCACGTCAAATCAGACTACCTGTCTCTTTTCCTCTTACATAAATCGTAGAGACACAGACAGGTGGTATTCCCCGAAAATCCAACTACGATTTTATCCTTGTCTTACACTAACAATTTTACAATTTGATATTTTATTTCTTTTTCGTACCGAAGTACTGAATTGCGAAGTCCATTACTTATTGTTTTGAATATAATATTAGTCAGTGATTCAGTGAGATTTCTTGCCTTTCTTGGTGATATTACGTGTGCAAATTGCAAAAATGGACGTTTCTTTAAAAAATAACTATTTTTTCCAATTTTTTTTGACCAAATCTGGGCTAGATTTGGCCAAAAAAAATATCTAGCCCCCATCTAGCCCTTTTTAGAACTCCATTTAGCCCCAAAACCTGGCACCGAGTTGGCAACACTGGGTCTACCATAGGTATGCGTGGGAAGTCTACCTTTCTTAGCGGTTGGTCGTACTATTTATGTTCTGTATTTCAGTTGTCAACGAGCCTGGCGTTTGAGTAGTAGGGGAGGCCGGGTACAATTGTAGCATTTTAACTTTGACACTTAATTCTGGCTTCATTTATGAGTTCACGGCAAAAGTGTTTTTGTATATTGATACTTAGTTTCCTTGGCAATAAGTGAGCATTATCTTTGAATGTGTAGAAACGATACAAGTTGAGATATTTCAGATTTAAACCAAAAGGAAAAGATGGTACAATTGTCCCCCACCCTGGGTCAGTTGTACCAGATATATCATGAAACAAAACTCCTTGATTTAATTAGAAAGTTTTATTTATTTCCATCACAGTATATCACTAGACAAGTTCTTTAATAACCTAGCAAAAAAACAAATCAAAATTCTCAAAAAATATATGAGTTAAGTCAACAAACATAAAAGTCAAGTTTCCTAGTATTTAACAATCTAGCTTAAAATACTGACTATAAGACATTGTTCTATGAGTCTTGTGAGTTACATTTCAATTGGTCTAATGCTTATTATTATCGAAAAATGGACCATATTGTTAATTATAACTTTGTATGAAAAATCACGTGCAACAATTGTCCCCGTGGTACAACCATCCCCACAAAGGACATAAAAATATTTATTTACATAAGTATTAATCAGTCTTCAATAAAAAAAAAACTTATTATAATCTTCAACAACCATATCTCTAATAAATCAGTCTTATTTGTAGTTTTCATTCCGAATCACAATTGTGGCAAATATAATAATTTTCTTGTGGTGTACAGTCTTCGTGGGCCCAGTTATGACAATAAGTGCACTGTACCCATTGTTCGTTTGGTCTACTAGAACCAAAAGATTCCATACATACTAGGCATAGACAATCTTCTTCTTCAGAGCTAGAATTAATATCATCAGATTTTTCCTTGGTCTTTGGCTTCTTTGTACTTGTTTTAGATTTAGTTTTTGTTTTAAGTTTTGTATTCACATTGTATTTCTTTGTTTAGCTTTTTTCTTACGCTCTATTTCTTCGTGTTCTTTTCTAATTGATTCTTTTTCCGGTGTGTCAGTCCATATAGCAGATTTTCTCTTCTTACGTCCTTTATTGGTTGATTTCCGTGGCGGTGCTTTTGGTAAAGGTCTTATTCCTTCTGGAGAAAACGTTGCCATTGTGGCTGTACTAGTAGATGGTTCAGAAATCATATTTTTGGCCTGATATATATTTTTCTGTACTGTACCCAACGAAGGTGTTGAAGGTGGTATCGTGTGTACTATTTCTTGTGATATTTCAGTGCCTGCTAAAGGGTCTACTGGTTTTGTTGCAGGGGTACTAGTTTCCGCGGAAAAATCCAAAGGGGTGCCTTGCTCTAGTCGTAAATTTGATAAGTTTTGATTGGATTCCGTAGGCATCAGTGGATCTATAAAGCTTGTGTGAGATGTTTCTTTGGTTTGAGCTGCGTCAACGTTGGCATATACGTCATTATATTCCAGCATAGGTCTATCCGTGACAAAAGAAGGGCTGAAATCAAGTTCAGTGAAGATATTTCTGTTATATGGATATATTCCTGTGCATCTAAATCCTGCTTGTATATTATTTTGGGTCAAAGCCAATGGATATGCTGTGGCCACAACTGATGGAATATCATATATGGTCATTGTTCGTCCAGGGTGACTTCTCATCCACGCATCACACGCCGAGTTGACTGCTTTTTTTAATGGACCATTCACTGAGCGGTCTACAGGTTGCAATTTATGCGAGCAATGTGGTGGGAAAGACAACATAACGATTCCATGTTCTTTACAGAAGTCAAGAGCAGATATAGTTATGTGCGACGGATGGTTGTCTAGGAGCAAAAGCACTTTATTCTCCTTTGAAGATCGTGAGTATTTTTGGAAATGGTTTAAAAATATCAGAAATTCATTTTCTTGCATCCATCCAGATGAATTACCTGCGCCGATACATCCTAGAGGACCATCCCGAACAAAGTGTGAGCTGTATCTTAAACGGGGAAATATAAACATGGCGGGAATCGAATTCCCGAGTGCGTTTACAGCCACTGTAATTGTTACTAAGGTTCCACGTTCCGCAGATGTTATTGCACCAACTTGACGCATACCCTTTCTGGTTACGATTCTATCCGGTTTTTGGACGGTTGTTATTCCAGTTTCGTCCATGTTGTAAATATCTTTTGGTTCACATATATGCCTATCCATCACTTTCTCCAAATTGTCAAAGAAGGCATTAACGTTGGTTGTATTGAAGCTCGTAGCCCTAGATAGACTAGTAGCTTGAGCGCATCTTATTGACAACTCTGAGTTACGCTTTATAAAAGATGAAAACCAGTCAGGTCCCGCCATTCGATTTTCATCCCAAGTGGCTGGTCTGTTTAAGTTGTAAGATACAGCTAATTCATATGCCAATCTTCGTACTTCCTTGGGCGACAGGCCAAAGTAAATATCTGCCGATCTTTGCAAATAGTTTGAAATAATCTTTTCCTGGTCTTCAGAAAAAACCTTTTTTGCAGAATTGTAGCCCATCGACACCGTTACCCCATCTTCAGAATTTTTTCTTTTGTTCTTGTATCTTATCAAAGAAACGTGGCATAAACCAAACATATCAGCAGCAGATCTTATGGATTTACCAGCAAGAATTTCTTCGTACGCTTGTTGGTACAGAAATACATCTTTCGATGCTCTATCAGTTTTTCTGGTTCTGGTTCTCGGCATCTGATCCAAAAAAGAAACTATGAGTAATAGGAGGTGGCTGACATACGAAATAAATAAGCTACAAAATACTTTAAAATATAAAATATAAATATTTTACTAAAGATTGATTTGACTAAAGTCTGAGGTCTTACTGGGGACAATTGTAACACGGGTACAGTTGTACCGCTACAACCGTCCCCCAAAAATTGGTACAGTTGTCCCCTCAAGGTCATTTTGGAAAAAAACGTTGAAATCTCGTTTAAATAAACTTATAATACACACGTTTAATTATTAATATAAATATTAGGAACTACGTCAGTTATCAAGATAAAGTTGGTTGAAAAAACACCGTTAGATTTTCTGTGACGATCAACAAAATTGGAGGGAAAAAACTTACTTTGACTGCGCCGAAACTTCTTTTCACTGTTACAAGCGACCGCGTCGAGCCGCGCGCGCGGGCAACTGACGACAAGTCGGCACACGTAATAGCTTCCCTCCGAGGGGAAAGGGGAGGGGCTGCGTTTATTTGTTCCAGAGATATTGATGATGGTACTACTGTACCCTGCTACAACCGTACCCGGTCTCCCCTACAGTCTACATGTGGTCTACATACACAGTACAGCTTACAGTACATGTTAAAGTCTAGAGTCTAAAGGAAGGACTTTAGGAATTCTATACAAAAAAAACTTTACGAATTGTAGAATATTGAATCATAAAATGCGCTACTTATAAAACTTAATTAATTAAAAACATCTAAATCAATATGTGTTTTTGGATGACTACGGAGTACCCTGTTCCGTGTGTGGCCTGAGTCCTAACGTGCAGCTAAATAGCTTGAATTTCTACCTAAAGTACTATCAGAGAAGTTGATTCCTAGGCATATGGCGGACCTAAGTAATTTGGTCGCTTTAAGTCAAACCCATCCGACCGATCACAGCTTACATTTAATTGACACTAGCTGTGCCCCGCGGTGTTACCCGCGGTTTAAGAAGGCGACTAACCCAAAATTGTCGATTTTATAAATCATTTTTGGACTTGATAATAAGCCCCGAATTGTTTAATTTTTTAAACCTAGATACTACATTATATTTCCAAGAATCTGATCTGAGCGAAAACACGATATCGTAAAATTTTCTCGATAGGAAAAAATCACAAACTTTGACGAATTTTTTCTATATTGCCAAAACCATGCATTAAACTAAGTTAATATTTTTACACATCATATAAAATTCTATCACCGAGGGTTCGACCTAGCGGATTTTTAATATTCTCTATACTTTTTAAGATATTTAAGAAAAACCACATTCGCGCTTCACCGCTAGATTTGTCTCACCTCTCAGTCGCCAATAGTCGCGTTCGCGCGCGCCTGAGGAGAGGACGTACTTCCTTTGCCTTTACTCCGGATTGAGAAAATATTTAATCGAAACCATGGGAAACAAACAAAAATTAAATAAATACACTAAAAGCAACCTTTGCAGGAGAAAACGGGAGCCGATGAACAATTGTAGAAGGCTTTTTAATTTAAAATAAAAAATGTATATTTGTTTACAAATATGATAATATTATCATGACAAATAATTTGTCAAACCCATATGTTGCGGCCGCACATGCGTAGTGCTTCGTGCTTGAGACGATACCATTGGACGATCTGCGTGTATCGTCCAATGGTATCGTCTCATAGCTCGAAGCTTCGTGACGATAGACGAATCAGCGGCCGCGGCAATAGAGATTGAAAAAATAAATCGGCTTTAAATCGATATAGTTTTGACAAAAACTAGTGTATGACAGCGATTTGAAAATCGATTTGCTTTCAATGAATGTCGTCCTCGATACTATGGAAATATCGAATAAATTTCTTCGGACAAGCCTACGGTCTAGAAATGATAAGATTAAATTGTCAAACAGTGATAACATTATAATATTATATGCAAAATTAAATTCACTACTTCGACCATTCGCTTGATAATGGATAATAATTAGAGTATGAACAAAGGTGATGGCACATTTATGAAAGGATTTAGAAGAGTACATAATATACTACATAATATATTATAAGATCCTTTATACCTATTATATTGCCGTTTTGTTTAAAAATTGTTCTTTTTAGGGTTCCGTACCCAAAGGGTAAAAACGGGACCCAATTACTAAGACTTCAATGTCTGTCTGTCCGTCTGTCTGTCTCCAGGTTGTATCTCAAGAACGGTTATAGCTAGACTTCTGAAATTTTCACAGAATGTGTAAGTATATCTTTTTCCGCTTTAACAACAAATACTAAAAATAAAATAAAATTAATATTTAAGGGAGCTCCCATACAAAAATTACAATTTTTGGGCTATTTTTAGCTCTATAAAGGAGTGAGCACACTGAGACGGGCCGTGCCGGGGCTCAGCGTGGCGGATTTTTGCTCGGCGGATTTCCGTCAATGCGACACGGCCCGACAAGACCCGCTGCGCCCCGGCAACAGTGTGCTATAGCAAGCGGCGCGCGGATGTGATGCGATGGATGTGATGTGATGCATTGCGCGCCGACCCGCCCTGGCACGCCCCGGCACAGTGAGCGTTAAAATCCGTCAATGCGATGCGACCCGACCCGGCAATAGTGTGCTATAGCGCATTTTGCGCTGCGCTGCGCCCCGACCCGCCCCGGCACGTCTCGGCACGCGCCGACAAAGTGTGCGCGAACCTTAACGGTACGGTACCCTTCGTGCGCGAGTCCGACTCACACTTGGCTGATTATTTCGAACTTACTTATTTCTGTTATTCAAAGTAATCACCCCTGCAATCAATGCACGTTCACCAACGCAGTGGCAGTGTATATAGCCGGACGGCAGACTACACTTCTAAGGCATTTTGAGAGGCTGTCTCTTGCGAGTTGAATTTTCTTCCCGGTAAAAGTTTTCCCAATTTTGTAAAAGGTAATAGTCGGTATGGCAGATGAGGGAAAGCTTCCAAACAAAATGGGGTCGCGCGTTGTCATTAAGGAGCAGCGGAGACGATCAATTGACAAAAACTAGTTGCAGACGTACGAGCATCGCCATCATTGTGGGCAGTTTTCAATCTACACATCTGCAGTAATGCTCTCGCCGTTTTGTAAAAAGCTGTGACTTATCACACCGGCAATTAGACCACCAAAGTTTGACCATCACATTTCTAGGGGTGATTTTTCGTTTTGCACATTGCTTTGGTGTCGAACCAGGATCTTACCAACTTGCTGAGCATTTTCAAGTGTCAACCGAATACCATTTTTCAAAAATACATGAATTTTAGGCGAATTATGAATAAAGCACTTTATATAGAAAAAAAATCTAGCTAGTTACGAGTTCCTGTTTTTAAGTTTTTAGCTCTTTAAAAGAGTGAGTCGTAAAGAACTTTATGAAAGCTACTAAAATTTACTACGATTTTGTCTTTCAAACTTTGTATCTAACTCCAATGATTGGCTTGCATTGCATGAGCACTGTGGCCGATTTTTTTCAAATACACAAATCAACAAAGTCTTATGATATTTGTGTTTTATGAAATATCTGAAAATATCTAAGAATCTATTTGAAAGACCGTAAATGAAAGATTTTTAGCTTATTTTTAAAGTTATTAATAACAAAAAAACTTCCGGATAGTTTTATTTCTATGAAAAAATCATTAGTCTTTCTATGGCTAAAGAAAAGTTATAAGCCAACAAATCTTATTTCGTTTTATGAAACTAAAAAGTTATTCGCAAAAGACAAAATCTTTGAAATTTTCTTGCCAATAGATTAAATAACAAATATTCGATACTTGGTATAGCGTAAACATACATTTTTTGAGCCTTTCCCAAAATCTTTGAAATGTATTCCAGTACTGCAATCTGGAAAATGTGAAAGGTTGTTTTTTCACGAGTTTGGAAGATCGATAATAAATTGATAATGGTAACACCTCGAGGATGGTTTAATCGACGCAGAATTTCCCGAACACGTGATTTTAGTATATCGAGATGAAATTTGAGCTGGGGTTTTTATCAGCACCAGCATCAGAGACGATTTAAGTGATACCATGGGGGATAACTCCGCGGTTTGTTGACGGATTTCCAAAATTATTTTGTTATTGTATAAGATGTAGTCCGAATTTCGTAACATGTTAATAAAAGTGGTGATCTGATGGTGTAATTCATGAGAAATTGACGGGAGCTAAAAGGAGGAAACTAGCTGACCCGGAAAACATTGTTTTGCCATTTAATTTCTTTTCTAGTATCAATATAAAAAGTAAATAAAAACCTATTGTCAGGCCTAACGAATGTACATAGCATTATAATCGGTTGAACCGTTTTGGATGAGTTCGCGTACAAACACTGTGCCCCGAGAATTTTATATATACATATTTGACTAGATGACCCGGCAAACGTTAGTTTGCCATATAAATTATTTCTAGCATCAATATATTATATCAAAAAGCAGATAAAAAATTATTCTCAAGCCTAACGAATGTATGTGTGCAAAATTTCATTGAATCGATTGAACAGTTCGCACACAAACATTGTGACATGAGAATTTTGTGTATTTTAATCTGACAAATGTTAATATATTTTACGCAAATACACACAAAAACTAACCAAATTCGGACGTGGACGAAGACGTGGCTAGTAGATTATATTAAAATATAAAGTTATTATATGTTTGTAACAACTACAGCTTAGGAATTCTAACCAGAATCGATCCAGTAGTGTCAGAGCCTATTCGATTTCGATAAATAAACATATCATAAAGTACTACTAGTGTATAAGGCAAAAAGTATATTAATTTGATTCTCAAAGTACAGATGGAAAATGTGACTTGAACTTCTCAAAATTTTATCTGATATATTTGGTTATACTACGTTCGTACAAAAAGTGGTTACGAGAGTAATTACACAAATTTATAGCCGCGGTGACATATTGAATGAGTTGGACGAGTGCGGGGGGTGTGAAGTGCGCGGGTGAAAACCGATTTTTTTCTGTCATAGGTCGCCCTCTTAAGTGATATATAATAAAAGACTATGAAAAGTACCAATAATAGGGTCAAAACGGGACGATACAATATGGTTCTATAATGGTTTATGGTAGTGATGATGATGATGATGATGATGATGAATGTAATTTGCATAGTAGCATATGCTTTCCGTTCTTAAAACAACGTCGAAACTCCCAAACTTGTATCTATAAGAAGTCAGGAGTTATCTCAGCACCTTCCGAACCATGGTATACCTTGGTGCAAAATCTTGCTTGTTGGTAGCATATGCTTAGAATACTGCTCACGAAACCGAAGTTACCACATGTTTCCATATAAATTTTGAGGAGTTCCCTCGATTTCTTATGGATCCCTTCATTCGTGCGAATTCATTTTTATTATAAGTTTTGTCGCAGATAATATTTGCGTTGCAAATTCGCAGTTTTGTGTGGGAGCCCACCTACACATCAATTATATTGTGGCGGTACCCCCAATTCGCCTAACATTCCTGCATCGCGCTATCGAAGTTTTCTGAGCGCGTCGGTATATATACGAGAGCTGAAATGTATCACGTGGGCTCCGGCCTGACCGAGCATAACACCTCGCTCGGTCGGAAGATCTTCCTTTGTGGCCACCACACACATATCCCACATTGGTGACCCTCGACAGAACACGCCTCCTTCATCATCATCACTCCCCGCACCTCCGCACCGCGCCAGCCAGCATCGCCTCATCGGGTACCTCGTCCACTAGCCGCAATGTACCGCGGCCTGGGCGACTCCGCATCGGCATCATCGGGCTTTCTCACTACACCGACCGGTCAGCAAGCATCTCTCCTGGTCAGCACGTAGCATCGGCCCCGCACGGCAGCTATCCGACTCACTGGATCCCGTGCAGCAGCATCACAGTTCCGACTCACTGGGACTTCACTGCAACAGTTCCGACTCACTGGAACCATCTGGCACTAGCGACGTAAGCGACAAGATTCAAGATTCGACCTCCGGTCTTCGGGGGGAGTGATGTGGCGGTACCCACAATTCGCCTAACATTCCTGCATCGCGCTATCGAAGTTTTCTGAGCGCGTCGGTATATATACGAGAGCTGAAATGTATCACGTGGGCTCCGGCCTGACCGAGCATAACACCTCGCTCGGTCGGAAGATCTTCCTTTGTGGCCACCACACACATATCCCACAATATGTAGACGTCGCGTATGCGTTGCAAAACTGATGTCCGGTTTGACTTAAGCTTGTTTAGATACAGTATCGACTATCGGTGTTATCCTAGAGTTATACATTTTGCTAATGTATACTCTATGGCAGTATTTCCCAAAGTGTGGGGTCGCGGGTAGATTTTGGGTGGGCCCTGAAACTATAGGACGATTGTCGTACTTACGTACGTTTCTTAATTGAAATGGGTGTGGTGACGAGCTTTAGAAAAGGCCCAAGAACGTGAGCGTGAACGTCAGTAGGCTGACGATGATGATATGGTGGTGAACTACGATAAGAATTAACGTCTTCATGACACAAGGTGGGCCACGAACTTTGAACTTTCTTGTAGATGGGTCGCGGTCCCGACAAGTTTGGGAAACACTGCTCTATGGTGTTACCGCTTTTGATTGATTATATTTTTGATGAGGCCAAGCAAAAGCGCTAGTAAATAGATAAACGCCTGTCCAAAAACTTTAAACTGCCATTTAAATCTTAACAATATTTCTCTCTTATCTACCACCTAATGTTCGATTGTAAGCAGTCTGTACTTTATTTCCAAAAAAATTAAACGCCATCTATGACTCTACAGCTATAACTTTACAGACGTTTATCATTATCCTTTCTTTGTAGTTATTAGAATAGCCGCTAGATGTCAGCTTATAAATTCAAATGAATAGAACTAGATGTCGCTATTTCTATGATAAAAGGTTGCCAAATACTTTAAGGTCACGAAAATATCTATATTTGGCGCTTTAGAGGTAAAAGCCACACGGCAAATGCTCATAATGATTAGTGCTTTCTTTTTAAGATTTCAATTTGGCAAAATCACTCGTACAATTAATTGGGTGGAAACAAAATCAATACGTCATAGACAAATGACAACGCAAAACGTCAGTGTCGCTCTGTGAATTGTCATAATCGTAAACATTTTGTTCCGAGCGTGACAGACGACAAGTAGTCAATAAAGCCAAAATTAATTGTTTTGTGTCGTGTGAATAAAAATATTGTCAGTAAATCTAGTTCGAGTGTGCCTGATATTGTGCAATAATTTATTTGGGTGCAGATTTTCCGTTTGTGGTACAAATTCACGAGTGCAATAAAAACTGTGTTGTGGTGCTACTTTTGCCTTTCACAAAGAGATTGGGTTTCTATACAATCCTTCGACGTTGTATGCAAGCACAGTTCTAAAAATGTAAGTAAAATACACATTAATTATCATTAAAAATTGTGTTTACAATTAAATTTATTCTCGTGATGTTTATTAAACGTGGCCGGTGGCAATGGAAACTGCCCTTAAAACAATAAAGACTTTATGTAACATACGTCTGCAGTGTTATCTGGAAACAAGAGCATTGTTTTTAATAATTTACCGTGAAGATAATTAATAACACTTCTCCTATAAACATGTAAAACGCTCTGTTTATCTTTTAATCAATTGCAAAATTTTTCAGGGTCATTAATATTCTTTTAATATGCAAAACATATCTAAAAGGGGCCTGCAATTAAAGGTGTCTAAAATACAAAGTTTTATTTCCTAGACCAGGGGTCACCAATTAGTTTCGCTCGGGGTCCATTTTAAGAAATAAAATAACCTTCGCAGTCCACACATTTTATATAAAATTTTTTATCTATTAAACAAAGATAATTACGGAAATTACAAAGGTATTTATTTACATATCAATGAGAAAAGTGTCAATTTTTGTCGCTAATTATCTCTCTGATGTTTGGAGTGAAATTGGTGCAAGCTATTGATATTTAATCCTGGAGATGTTCAGTAAGTCGAGACCGAAATTTTATTGAACGAAGTTCATCTTTGAAAATGCTTGGTCCGCACACAATGGGTCGGCGGTCCGGATGCGGACTTCGGTCCTCCATTTGGTGACCCCTGTCCTAGACATTAATTATTTTTAGCCCTTATTTGCTTATTTTACAATACAGCTGCAAGTGGAAAAATAACAAAAAAAATATAATGCATTATGGTGTCAATAACAAAGCTCTTTACGGCTGCCACATAACAATTGAAAATCTATTGTGTCTGCAATACCCACGATGGAGGTGTTATATTTAATCATAAAAATTGACAAAAGTTTATGTAGAGAGCCTATTTAAATTTTGCTTTTAATTAATGTAAGGTAGAATGAAAACTACAATAGTGATTAATCAACATTCCTAAATTCTGATGCAGGTGTAGGACAAAATATATTAATGATAGTTTTAACCCATCAATCCCCAAGCGGCACCCAGCTGTCGCATAACAATTGAAAATCTATTGTGTCTGTGATTCCCATGATCGAGTAACTATAATATTTTTACTTCCCCAATTTAAATTTACTTTATTTTTTTAACCATATTTTAAAATAAAAGATGGTTTTCATGTTCTTTTGTGTACCTAATTGTAAATTTAATATTACAGAGGATCTTTAGAATATAACACTGACTTGTATTTTCTTCTCCACAATGAAACAAAAAATTCAATTCTACATTCATAAAAACTTTACTTTTATTCTATAAAAAACAACCCTTAGGTGTAGGAAGCAATTTGAAGTATTTTATGACACAAAACAGGTAAAAATACTTAACAGCTGTTCATGGGTAACATTGTAAACCTTTTTTAGATTATTCATACATGATGTTTTAGTTTGAAGTTTTACAGTCTTATTTCATGGAAAAGATAACTTTCAAATAATGTTACATAGATTATTTAAATAATGTATTTTGACCAAAACTCAAACTCAACTCAAATTTTTTTTTATTCAGAATAAATTTTTGCAAATATTCTCTGAAAGTCTATATGATGCCTACCATGGGTTCAGGAACTAACCCGGCGAGAAGAACCGGCGTAAGAAACTCGCACGGGGCCCACTTTTTTACCAAAAAAAGTGAGAAAAAAAATTTAAAATAAAGTTTACAATGCTGTAACTTAAAATTATACAATGTCAACATACATACATAATTGTATTATTATTATTATTAGCCTTTATTCAGAAGAACAATACATATTTTATTTTACATACATTGCAAAATATTCAAGTTAATTTTTATTCGGTAGCTCGGTCTCTGCTTCTGTGTGCCTCTTGGCAAAGGCCTCCCCCAACAGCAGCAACATAATTGTAAGTCATATAATAATGTAGAAGTAGCCTTGCAAGCAGCCATCCTACTCCCAAGATGTGCCATAGTTTTGTGAAATCATTGACCTTATAATAATAGGCTTTGGCACACAAACATTCTTTAACTACTTTTTTTAATTTATTAATGGAAAGATTTTGAACGTTTTCTGGGATTTTATTGTAAAGGTGTATACATTGACCTTTAAAAGATTTACCAACTTTACTAAGTCTGATCACCGGTATTTCTAGTTTCTACTTACTTCTAGTGTTTCTTCCGTGACGGTCACTTTTGGTTGTAAATTTACTAAGATTCTTTCTAACATATAATACATTATTCAAAATGTATTGAGAAGCAACATTTAGAATACCAATTTCTTTTCTCTCAGAGATTCAAAAGCTGACATTTTATAAATTGAACATATATAGCTCGCTTCTGCAGCACAAAAATCGTTTTAATTCATCAAGCCCCATACGGTCACCGGTGACCGAGACACAATAGAATATCTATTGTGTCTCGTTTTCCCAAGATCGACGGGTTAATGTCGGCAGCGTTTCCCCATAAGAGGATGCCATACGACATTCTACTATGAAAATAACTGAAATAAACTAGCCTTTCTGTGTCTTCGTCAGAAATTTCCCGTATTTTTCTGACTGCGTATGCTGCAGAACTGAGCCTATCTGCAAGATTAGCAATATGAGGACCCCACTGTAGTTTACTATCTAGTGTAATGCCTAAGAATACAGTGGTGTCCACCAAATTCATCTTCTCATCATTTAATAGTATATTGGTTTTAACTTGCCTAACGTTGGGCAAAGTAAATTTTAAACATTTAGTTTTCTTAGAATTTAGAAGTAAGTTATTAACGTTAAACCAATTTACTATTTTAGAGAGAGCACTAACAACAAACAAGACACAATAGATATTCTATTGTGTCTCGGACGCCGGTGACCATATTGGGCTTGATGAATTAATGTCAACCCTTTGAGTTCTATGTTTGAGGTAAGATGTCAGACCTCTTATCAACTTGTAATGAACAAGCTGTACAATATTAAATTCTTGTATTTTAAGTTTCTTTCCTAATGTACCACACGAGGATAAAAATGGCAGTGTATCAAATTTATTGGCAAATATTTTTATTGAGTTAATGTTACATATTTAAATTTACAGAAATTCCTTTAATGTGAAGTTACTTTAACAGCACATAATATTCAAGTAAATATTATCTTCTCATTTATATACTTATGCAGTGTCATAAAAAAATTACTTGCTGTTGGTACTTGATTTATTGAAGAATAAATTTTATTGTTACTATTATTGTATTAAATAAAGAACATTCTCCATTCTAACCTCAATTCTAACCAGAGATATTAGCATACCTCTGTACCTTGTGTTGAGTCTAGACAAGTCTATTATTATACAAGCTGCAGAGACATGTCCTAGAATTGAAATAGGTCTGTCGTGAAACTGTATGTTTACATAAATAACCATTAAATAAAAAAGGCTCCTGTAACTAACGGATAAATAAAATTTTGTTGTTGCACTGAACAGAAATCAGGCAGATAGCCTAATAGACTGTCTTAAGTTTTTGTCTAAGTAATCCTTATATTTTCTACACACATCATGTTTACATAATACTATGGCAGGAGTTGAAAATAATAAGATAATTTAACACAGAGATTGTTTTTAAAATTTGTCATCACTTCATGTTGCCATTGTAGTCATTTTTTAATGATTAACTGTGTGGCAGAAATACCAACCTTTTTTTTTTAGTCATATACCACAATATAGCCTTACAATTACTTACTCTTAGTAGACTCCTTATCGGCTAAGAATTGCAATAACCTTGTTTTATCAAATACAATGGGTCATGGGACATTATTGTTTCATCAATGGGACATCCTTAACATTTATCCTTAATAATATTATCCTGACACTATTCTTATATTAAGAAAGTCAAGGCTGTCCATTAGTTTTCTATGCTGTATCGTAATGGGAGCATTGATTTAGTACAAAGGCGAAATTGAACGTTAGTGGGTCAATTCTGTTCCGTGTCTAGATTCTAACTCCGAGCCGCACAATAAATAACGTCAGATCGCGCTTGCCAGCCCCAAGCCAAATGTTATCTGTATGCACCACGTCATACGCCGTTCAAAATGCATACGTTTTCTTTGGATATTATGATGTTATTACTATATTAAATAACTTGAGTTACTATCATTAAATAACTTGCACTACGACAATCACACACTTAATAAAATAATAGCTAAAGGAAATATTAGTATTGTATTTAATTTTTTAATTATCATCAAAAACATTTTAGGACTTACGACCTTTACTTTCGTGCTATAATGCAGGAACCATTGTTACGCGATATTGTTCACTATTAGCTGCAGCGTAAAGCACATTGCCCGGGAGCACGATTCATGGAATCATTGTATCACGATTGGAGGATAGCGGTGTGTGTAGGCGGGGCTAGCGTTTTGACAGTAGGCTCTTAAGGGTCAACTATTTTTTCATACTAGACAGAAGCACAAGATAACTTTAAGAATTCTTGCAGGAGCATTAGACCAGTAAATTCGTCTTACACACCTCACACATAGAATTTAGCAAACTCATAATATTGTTTATTAATTTTATTCGTTTTAATTTTATTTTAGCCGGCTTATATTAGTAAGTAATAATCACAAAGGCCAAAAGCATGACTGACCCCTTCGCACTTTTTCGCTCTTAAAAAAGTTGCTAAAACATCACGTGATTAATGGACAGCCCCTTTGATGGATGGAAATGCATGATTGATGTTTCCCTGCAAAGACTTTGGAACCCAACTGTACCCAGAGTTGCCAGCCGTCCGAATAAAGTGTCCGGCCAAAACAAAACGAAGTCCGACTCGACTGGGCTAATAAAAGCCGGATGATTATTATTAGTTATTACTAATAGTTTTTCCATTGATAGGGTGCAGAAATGGTGAAATGAAAGCAACAGATTACATGTTGACATTAATAACTAGAAATAACATAATATTATGGTAATAAAATATAAGCTTGACCTTATAAACTTTTCTAGTACTCATAAAAATTTTGAGTTAACAAACCTGAACGTCCGCCCAAACTAGCAACTATGTCCGTCTATTCAGTTTGGCACAACTTATAGTTATACCTTAATATCTACATTGGGATTTAAAAGATGAGATCGATCAACTTCACGCTTGTTTTCTATATGTATCGCATAAAAATACCCGTACGTCCTTCTTCCGCCACATCAATCAATTATAATATCCGTAATGCACCGCACTCGTGTCCGATACCATCCGATTTCCAATACAGATTACATACATACGGATATGAAACTCAAATAATAGAAAAATACGCGTAATCATACTATTTCGTGTGTTAGGACTTAGGGCCTGATTACACCTACCGAGTGAAGGTCAGGCACACATATCAACTCGGAAAGGGATCGGCACCATATCGCCTCGAGCCGTTCCGTCCGTTGTTTGTATGAAACTCCCTACTGCAACTCACATTAAGCGGAACCGTAACGTAATCGCCTCGCCTCGGAAGTCGGAACAGGCTCCAAACCGGGATGCGACGCGTGGTCAACTAGCAGTCAACCCCCTTACGGCTCGTCGTCCACCCGCTTACGGCTCGTCGTCCCCGTGCTTACGTCTCTCCGTACTCAAGCTTACGTTTCTTCGTCCACCCTTGCCGTAAGCGAGCCCTTCCCCGAGCCGTAAGCGAGGCGTCGCCTAGCCGTAGCCGAGTTGACTTGCAGGCGCAGAACACTCGCCAGTGTTCTCGGCTTTCACAATAATTGATTCTCAAGGGTCGCAGTGACATCAGGGTTACTATGACCTGCCTTCAGGCTCTCGGCTTTATGTATGTGCTCGGACGAGGGCACTGTCTCGCCTCTCTCGATAGGTGTAATCACGTCCTTAGGACTTCGACTGTAACATATTGTGACGAGGGTTGCGAGTAGCGACCCAAACGAATCTATTGTAACAAACAACGTCCCATATAGGCCCATAAATAAAAGTAGTTAGCTCATATAGACTCAATATCGTACTTAAACGTTAAATCGAAAATAATACACGGATGAAAAAAATATTTAATATTGACTATCAAATAGTCCTACTGGGTCCCGAGGACGATGTTTTGTGTGACTTAACAAGAGTAACAAACTCAAATTTTCTCTGCAGTATAAAATTCCGATTCTGATTACAATGGTCTCGCTGGGATGAGCTATCCTATCCAGTGTTCAGCTGCTTGTGCAAAACTTAATTGTCATAAAAAACTTAATTTCCGAAGTTAAATTGCATCGTAATGCGCCATTTTTAACTAACAGAAACAATGTAACATGATCTGAAATCAGGTATGATCGAAATTTTTACGTTTCGGTACGTGATGCGGAGATGTTTTGTCCTGAGTCAGCGTAGAAACTGTGGAACCATCACGAATGACTGCCCTTTGTTGTAGGCAGTAGCAACACGCGCTGTTTAATCTTGACCTACTTGGGAGGACCTAATTCGTATTAATTTACTTAATTCGTAGTTCGTACCGACCTGTTGTTGTTCTATTTAACGTTTTAAAGGCGATCATTCATACAATAAAGTCTCTCGTTTAAGATAGTGAATGTTTTTCTCCGTTTTCGCTCTTACCTGATAATTACGGTTTTAGGGTGACTTTCTTGCAGCCATATTTTGTCTGTGTAAATCCTGAAAGGTCCCCTTTAAGGCTACGTTCAGGTAATATTTTATACAGCTTCTATCTAGGCTGTAATTATTCAGATACTGTTTTTTGCCCAAAACGATAACCCTAAATAAGCAGTCTCTTTCCAAATAGGCGCAAACGAATGCGACAAATGATTGAAAAAATATATATATTTTTTTTTGCTATGGGAATAAATTCCAGGTTTCTTCTACGTCACATCTGTAGCATTTTCTAATTTCCTTTTAATTTTAATACTTTGGGACGTAATTGCAATTTAATTGCAGCTCTTTGAAGAGAAAACTTGTTGTAGGGTAGTTAAATGTTAATCAATAGTGATGAGCAAAACAAGACCAAGACTTGAAGAGTCTTTCTATTAGTCTTGTTAATACAATCTTGGTTTTTCACACCTAGTCCTGGTCAAGACCAATTTTACTCATCACTGTTAATCCATAGGAAATTTAAGTTACTGGAGCTTTTCGAAATCCGATAACGAAGTTACTCTTTTCATCCTCTGCGGTCTCTTAATTTATCTCTATTTCTGTTTCTTAATAAAAAGTCAGGGTTAAGTATTACAGGACAGATTAATTACTACTAAAGATCGCCCAATGGTCGAAATTCGGCCTCAAATAAAAAAATAAATTATAAGTTTCAAATTTCAACGCTTTTCTATTGATATTCTATTTTCAAAATATTGACTCTATTATTTTTTAAGTTTTTTTAGACATAATTCCTGCGACAGTCTCAGATTAATAAAGTCAAATGATGACAGACTGGCAGTGTAATAATTGTCTAACAGTATTAAAGATTCAATAAAAAAAACTAAATCTATTTTTAATTTGACAACAGACTTCAACCATAAATAAAAGAGTCCAAGTCGTGGCTTGTCAATCAAAATCTCCTAGTGTGTGTGTTGTAGTGTGTGTAATGTTTTATTTGTTAAAAAAATGTATGATAAAAGCATAATTTCAAAATTATATTAGCTCGATGCACTCCTTCACCATAATATAAACTATAACTGTGCAAAATTTCAATCACCTACGTTTCCCCATTTTTCGTCAAAAGGGATCCAAAGTTTTTCGCTCGCGTATTAATATACAGGTGTAACAAAACTAAGTGATAATACTTTACGTGTTCCTTGTAGAGAGTTCACTGTGAAAGTAGCAGCGCTGAAAGATCAATTTTTTTTCACTTTTGTATGCGGAAACTCGTGACGCTGGGGCGCTTGCCCATACAAAAGTGAAAAAAATTTTGGTCTTTCAGCGCTGCTACTTTCACAGTGAACTCTCTATAAGGAACACGTACACACCCTAACGTATTATCACTTAGTTTTGTTACAACCTGTATATAGATGTATATTGTATAGTGTATACGGTATACCAGAGTTAACTTCAACGTAGATGAGCCGGTGTGGGTCTTATTTCTTAGTTCTTACTACTTCTTACAGCCCCACTCAGAGACATTTAATGATGATCAAACTTCAATTTATTAAAGACTAGCTATGCCCCGCGGTGTTATCCGCGGTTTAAGTGATATATATAATAAAAGACTGTGAAAGGTACACCAATAATAGGGTCAAAACGGGACGATACATGGTTCTATAATGGTTTATGGTAGTGATGACCATGATAATGATGAATGTAATTTGCATTACACAACGTCAAAACCCCCAAACTTGTATCTATAAAGTGTCAGGAGTTCTCTCAGCACTTTTCGGACCATGGTATACCTTGGTGCAAAATCTTACTTGTTGGTAGCATATTATGCTTCGAATACTGCTCACGGAACCGCAGTCTCCACATGTTTCCATATTTTTCCCTCGATTACTTGGGTCCCTTAGTCAGGTCACCACTCTTATGAATATGGTACCAAATTGGGATGATAACCTATACACCAAAAGAAAATTTTTGAAAATCGGTTTACAAACGGCGGAGTAATCGTTGAACATAAAAAAACGAACAAAACACCTCCTCCATTTTGAAAGTCAGTTAAAATTGTAACCTATGTGTTATTCTGATGTATAAGCTATATTATTGTAAAGTTTCATTAAAATCCGTTCAGTAGTTTTTGCGTGAAAGAGTAACAAACATCCACACATCCATACATTTAAACTTTCGCCTTTATAATATTAATAGGATTAACAGATAATGTATGGGGCTTATGTCAGAATCTTCATTTGATTACAGTTAAGTAATAAAAAGACTGAGAGCGGCAGAAGATCAAGTAGAGCAAGTATACCTTCTTTTATTAGTAATTTTATTAGAGCAGAATCTTCTTAAAAATTTTAAATTGTTAAGTTCATATTATCTTAAACTAGAAATTGTTTAATAGTCGATGAAGGCTATTTTCTGTAAGCTTCAAAATATCTTCCTCGAGGATATTACTTAATACCACGTTGGGTATTTTTTGCACGTACTCCCCCGATCGCTATCACGATATTAAGCCGGGAAATCTGTCGTTTTATACAACGACAATCTCCCAAAACCAATGTTATATTATCTCGATTGATTCCTCCATAAAACGATAATGCTGAATCGAGATTTTTTTTAACAATTTTTGTGTTCTTCATTGTTTTTTTGTATTGATTTCGTGTCAAGGCACATCTATAGGTCTACCAGAATCTGATGGCAAAAAGTGAGAAAATAAATTGACTCTAGCAATACCGGGGTAATTGGAATAAAACATTTTGATCCTTTTTTAGGGTTCCGCCAAATGGCAAAAAACGGAACCCTTATAGATTCGTCATGTCTGTCTGTCTATCTGTCTGTCCGTATGTCACAGCCACTTTTCTCCGAAACTATAAGAGCTATACTATTGAAATTTGGTAAGTAGATGTAGTATGTGAACCGCATTAAGATTTTGATACAATAATGGAAAAATTATTAAAAATTTTAGGGGTCCCCATAGGTACAACTAAATCAAAAAAAAAATTTTTTCATCTAACCTATGTGTGTAGGGTATCTATGGATAGGTCTTCAAAAATCATATTGAGTTTTCTAATATCATTTTTTTCTAACCTGAATAGTTTGCGAGAGAGACTCATCCAAAGTGCTAAAATGTGTGTCGTCCCCCCCCCCCCCTCTAACTTCTAAAGTAGGGGCATGATAAGTCTAAAAAAAATATATGATATACTTTACTATAAAAACTACCAACGAAAATTGGTTTGAACGAAATCTAGCAAGTAGTTTTTTTTATTTGTTTATATTATTATATTTAAATTTATTTTTTTCATTTAACCTATGCGTGTGGGGTATCTATGGATAGGTCTTCAAAAATCATATTGAGGTTTCTAATATCATTTTTTTCTAACTTGAATAGTTTTTTTTTATACGTCATAAATGGTAAACTTAATTTAACTTTCATTAAATCAACTGAAATATAAAAATAAATCAAAAACCTTTTAATTTCATAAAAATAAACCTTATTGCTGCTGCGGAACCCTTCATGGGCGAGTCCAACTCGCACTTGGCTGGTTTTATTTTTTCTTATAGCGGCTGATTCTGTGTGTTAAACATATTATGCAATTTATATAAAAAATATCCAGTGATCAAGGATATTTTTTATGAAAATGTGCTGTCAAAAATTGCCATCAGATTCTGGTAGACCTATTATATATATGTTTTCAGCATAGAAAAGTAGACCGCGGAAGTCTGCAATTAACTACACTTTAGTTTAGAACTGTGGTCCCCAACCTTTTTTTCATGTGGGCCACAAACATGTTTTGGTCTTGGTGTCGCGGGCCACACACAATTTTTTAGGTTTAAAAAAATAACGTTCTTCAAAATTAACGATTTAAAAGTGAAGAAACATTCACGACTTTCACGATGACTTTACATTATTTTGCCGGTGTGCGTGAATTTCAAAATGGTTTAACATCACGCGGGCCACAAATAAAGTCCCGGCGGGCCGCGGGTTGGGGATAGCTGGTTTAGAATAACGACTAATTCAATCTAGTTCTAATAGCTGCCGTACTGAGGATAACCTTACTCGATAAAGGTGGGTGCACACCGAGTCATAGCAATAGTATCACGGCCACACGCTTACTTTCGCTAAGACGGACGGTGGATTGAATGAAACAGTTGTCAAAGAGCAACGTGTTGGCCCTGATGCAAGCGTATTGCGCAATCTATTGCGGCACCGACCGTGCCGAGTTTTCACGCGGCAAAATCGCTTTTCCGTGGATTATGTTTTTTTTTGGAAAATAATCTATGATTGGTTAAGTTTTTTTTTTTTTAAGACGCCAACTAAGCTAAGACATCGGTCAAGTATGAAACTGTATGAAACAAATACTAAAAACAAAATAAAGTTAAGTACTAGTAATATTTAAGGGGGGCGGGGGCTCTCATACAACAAACGTTATTTTTTTGGTCTTTCTGGCTCGTAATCCATAATGGCAACATGTAGCCCTTGAAATTTTCACAAAATTCTCAATTATGTGTACTTTAATATTTAATAAATAATAATACAATTAACCCTTCAACTCCGATATTAGGCCCACTTGGGCCGCGAGAACAATAGATTTACAATAGATTTCCAAGAATCCGCGATCGAAGGATTAAAATAAAATAAATAATTATAAAGAAACACAATTTTTCCCTATTTTCGCTCTATAACGGTACGGAACCCTTAGTGCGCGAGTCCCACTCGCACTTGGCCATTTTTTATACCTATATAAATTATGCTGCTCTGTATCTTGAATACATTTCTGCATTTGATAGGAAAATCATTGTTGAACTTTATTGACTAATAACGGCCGTTCCCAATATTTGATCTATCTCTGGTTTTGCCCTACTAGAGATAGGAATAGCTCTCATTAGACATTAGAGACATATATTTTATGTCAATTCAATGTTAGCTGCGATCGGTCGTATGTCAAACCAGAGATAGATTGAATATTGGGAACGGCCGTAAGAGATGAATAATAATATGTATTATATTGCTAAAATTGACAACCCAAGACAGTAGGCAATTATATCGCAGATTGGGCCGGAGATAACCTACTTCCCCTCCTTATTTTTATACTATGGTCCAGTGGTCAGGTACTCGGAATAAACAGCCTTTAATAAAATTGCCCCAAAATAGCCCTTAATAGGGCACACTAGGGCGGCCCACGCGGCGGGCCTGGGTATTGGGTAAATATTTTACTGCCCCTTTGTCAACATACAATGCCTACTTAGGATTACTCAAAGGGCAGTTTACTCATCTAATATTCTTTTCAGCAAAAACTTTTTATAGAGGTCTTTTGCGGAAAAATGTTAGAGTTTTTGTCAAGCTACGAGTAACGCTTAGTTGCTAAGGTCAAAACAGATTATCACTATTGATCTTTATTGCGAAGTAATAAAGTCGAAAAGTGTGAAACATGTATTTGCCTGAACCTAAAGTACCTTCAGTTAAACGCACTTTAAGTAAAAGGAAACAACTAGTTACCGCAATGGGCGGAATATCGTCTCGTACTAAATTGATACTTGAGAGCAATGATTGTTTAATGCGTAGCAGACGATAAACACCTTTGATACTTTGTATACGATGACAACATGTTTTGATTTCACTCGGAAGTCAGGAGGCCTACCTGTATTGGAGATTTTAACCGACTCCAAAAAAAGGAGGATATCAATTCGACCCGTATGTTTGTAATATTTCCAGAACTGTCCAGTTTTCATACATAATAATATTATGTTAGTCTATATCAGCGTCTGAACAAATGTGCCTTTCAAAAGTGTGTTTTTTTTTTTTTTTATTAGATAAGGGGGCAAACGAGCAAACGGGTCACCTGATGGTAAGCAACTACCGTCGCCCATGGACTTTTTTATGTTTGTGTTCGCCTATCTCCGGAAGTACAAGTCCGATTTAAGTAATTCTTTTTTTGTTGTACTAGGTATTGTTCAACTTAGGTAATGCTGCAAGTTTCATCGAAGTCGGTTCAGTAGTTTTTGAGATAGGGGATCTTAATCTTCAATTGCGTACAATTTTAAAGTCGGTTTTATCTTTTTTAAATACTATTATTTGTGTTTACGTTGACTCATGATAATTAATATATTTTAACCATAAACGATGTCAATGATGGGCAATCGTAGACAAATAAGCCCCTCTACACGTTCATATTAAAGCCTGTATTTTTCATGAGCCAACTTAGAGAGGCTGCACTAGGGAATAGGTGTCTTTACCAAAATAGCATCAACATTTTTAATGGTCAAACTATAATACTATTAATTGTTAAAAGTTAAATCGTTAAAACAATTTTAAAGAACATTGAGAGTTAATTATTTAATCTTTTGACCTCCTCAATCATTAAGACCCTTGAACCTTAAACCTTCCGCGAAAAGTTATCAATAAATTGCGAAGCACCAACTATGGACAGCGAGGATGGTTGATTGCCTTTTACGTAACCCTGAGATTTCCGGTTTAAGTTTGGTCGCAGGACAGAGTAAAATTCTTCCACTGACTTATCAGAACCTAAGGCCTCAAATATTTGTACCAATATTATTGCCATCGTGTGAAAGAGCCAAACAGCAGAAAAAAAATACTCCCTTTGCTGCCGATTTAAATAGTATCACAGATTTGTAAACAGTTACTACGAAGAACTAAGTACCTTAAGGGCATCTACTATGTAACGATTGAATACTCGAAACACTTCTAAAACGTCTAGTTTCCACAATCGTAATAAGCTATTCTTGTTATGCCAAATCACCTAAAGAGACAGGCTGTGATTGGGGCCCCTAGCTCTATTAAAATTTCAGAGATGTTTACTTGTTTACTTTCTTCACCGAAGGCCGAGCAGCCTTGCGCCATTGACCCAATGAGTATGATGGATGATGATAATCAACACGAGCTACGAGCAGAAAAGACGTCATGTGCTGATAATATTGTTATGATATTGAAAATCTTATAATGTAACTTGTAGATCTTCTATGGCATACGTACCTAATGTCCTTATTTTGCGCTATTGAATGAACTATTCTAAACAAGTTGATCGTCCTTATATTTTTTCGCATTAGGGAAAGCTCCTGTGCGTTGCGTCGTTAAAACGTAGTTTAACGCATTTATAGCTGCGTTACAGCAATCTAAGTCAACATGATACAAGACTTACATTGCAACGCATTCACCTGTCCATCGTTTGTCAAAACATCGAGTCCAACGTCGCAAGTTGCAACGCATTTATGTGGATTGTGGCTACTGGCTATCATAGTCTATGAAATGTCAGAAGCAACGTACTGGAGCAGTGTATCCTCACTCTTACTGTGTTTCTTAAGTGAGACGGCATTAGGCGACACTACAGTGTTCTAGGGAACGTGAAGTGTCGCGTAGCTCCGCTGCAACGTAGCAGGGATGTTGCGAATATTCGCATGGACCGCATCCGCAAATGCGAAGCATCCGCAAAGTTTTGGACATCTGCATCTGCATTCGCATCCGCAATAAATTAATGCAGATTTTCATGCGGTTGCAAATGTCATACAGGTTGCGACAAGAAAGTTACCGCACTAAAAAGGATCAATGGATGAAAATCCTCTTAAATGGTGGAATGTTCATCGAGTGGAATTTAAAATACTGTCACCGATAGCACAAAGATTTTTATCAAGTCCTCCAGCCAGTGTTCCCAGTGAACAATTATTTAGTAGCGCGGGTTTAATTCATGAACCTCTGCGTAACCGCCTTTAATCAGAATTTTGCGCATTATTGCTATAAATTATTAAGTATAATGCTCATATTTTTTACTTTGAGTACTAATAAAAAAATAAGTGAAGTTAAAAATAGGGGAATTATTTCGATTTAATTTTCATTTACAAATCATTTTTTCTGTAATACAAAAGTATTATAATACAAATTTGTATCACATTAATATACATTTATGAATGATTATAATACTTTTTCATTTTTTTAATTCTTCATTTTTATCTATATTTATAATGGATCCAAAACATCCGCATTCGCATCTACATCCGCGGATGTGAAAAAATCGGGTTCCGCAACATCTCTGCAACGTAGTGTCGCCTAATGCGGTCTCGCCTATATGCCCAATATCAGTCGCTCCACCCTTCTCCGATTAAGGGCTCCCAGTTCCCACACATATTATGTGCGAATTCGTGCGAATTCGCATCGCAATGTCATTTTTAGTATGAGTTTTGTCGCAGATATTTCCGATGCGATGCGAATTCGCAGTTTTGTGTGGGAGCCCTAAATTGTAACAGGGACAATTACAAAGAAATGTTCACAATCACTTTCCCAAGTGGACATCAAATCAATTGGACGAGAAGTTTTATCAGCACGTGTTATCGCCCTGGCCTCATTTACATTCTGCTTGCTCCAAACCTCAACACATCTTCTTTGTTTCATTTTGACCTTTATTTACGTCTGTACGATAAATAATTTCTTGTTTAGTAAATTTTGTTAATAAATAGCTATTTAAAATTTCTAAAGTTTAACGTAAATCTTGATGTTAAAATACGTGAATCGATTCTTGTTTTTTACTAAATAACTTAATTTTGTACTCTATCTACATTCTACGCAGCTCTGTCCCTCAAAGAGTTAAATATATTTCCAAAATAAGGCAATTGGTAACGATATGTAATCGATTTTTAGGTTTTTTTTAAAGAAACTCAATTGCATGTACATGAATTATTAATCATACATTTTATAAAATACCTACTTTAATGTTAAGTGAAAAAGACCGCAAAAAAAAAACAAATATAAAATCATTGTGTGAAAATATTTTAATGTCAAGGTGAACTGTAACTTATTAACATATTGAAATTAAAGTTTTCTTAATATATTTTTTCTCTAATGGCTTTTGTTTTCATCAAATTTGCATGACATGAGGCAATATTATGAAGTCTGTTAAAACTGGAGCGTAACAAAATGTATTTACTAATTATTTCTGAGTAATTGTTACAAACGACAGTTACGTCACTTTACCCTATTTATATTTTTTGATAATTTTTTCTGAGTAAGTATAGTTTTACATAATATCATTATCATGCATACTTGTATCAACGGTGTATCAACCTTTTCTTGGCATCTACATAAATATAGTCAGTACCTAAAATCAGACGTGATAACAACGTGGTAATAATGTTATGTGATCGCTTGTTGCTGATAGATGGACTACAACGTTATGAAATTTATATAAGTAAATGGATAATTTTACAGAAATTAGGCAATGACCTTGGGAGGTCGATATTCGGGGGTGTGCCACGCCTAAATCCGCATAATGACTGTAGCTTGCCTTAAAATATGAACCTGTCTATGATAAATCGCTTGGTTTTAATCTAATGTTGGAAGCATTAGCCCAAGAAGTGAGGAAGCAAAATCTTAGCTAATAAGCAGGGAGATTCTGCTTAGATAACTACATAGGAAGAAATTAGAAACTTAGTTTTCACAAGAGTGAAAAAAATATATTATCAAAGTGCGTAATATTAACGGTGACAAGGGACCTATAAAAACCTGTTTAATTAATATTTATATACAGAAGTAAATTAAGAACATCCGGAGTGTTATGTTTAAACATTGTTAATTCTACTCTACCGCAACTCTACAATCTACCTTTTATGTACCAACCTTCTTTTTCCCGCAGCTTCGCCCGCGTGAAATAGTATTCCTGGCATATAAATTTTCATCCCCTAACTAACCCCTTTATGGTGAAATTCTAAAACATCCCTTCTTAGAAGATGCCTGTATAATAAGAGAACAGGTGTACGACATTTTACGTTTGGGTTTGGCATGTGCGTTGGCAGTTAATCAGCTTTAGATTCACAGATTCACAGATTTCAGGATTTTTAGGTATATTTACTTCTTCGTTGGCCTGTGCTTAAGTGAATCAACTATAAGTTCACAGGTTTTAATGTTTTCAGGTATACCTACCAGTACGTATACCTACCATAAAATCTATATCTATACTAATATTATAAAGCGGAAGAGTTTGTTAGTTTGTTTGTTTGTTGTTTGTTTGAACGCGCTAATCTCCTCAGGAACTACTGGTCCGATTTGAAAAATTCTTCAGTGTTAGACAGTCCATTTATTGAGGAAGGTTATAGGCTATATTTTATCACGCTAAGACTAATAGGAGCGAAGAAATAGAGGAAAATGTGGAAAAAACGGGGGGAAATTATTTGAAAGGGCTTATTTGAACGCGCTAATCTCAGGAACTACTTATCCGATTTGAAAAATTCTTTCAGTGTTAGATAGCCCATTTATCAAGGAAGGCTATAGGCTATATTTTATCACGCTAAGACTAATAGGAGCGAAGAAATAGAAGAAAATGTGGAAAAAACGGGGGAAATTATTTGAAAGGGCTTATCTCACGAACTACTAGAGCAATTTTTCTGTTATTTGGGTCAGATAAGAAGTAGACCACGTGAAGGATCATAGGCTATTTTTTGTAGACTGATTCGTCTGTGAAATATCTCATTTACGCGAGCGAAGCCGCGCGGAACATCTAGTAATAGATACAATTTACAATTGAATCGTCAGAAAAACATACGGATGTTCGCCCAAACACACGAAACGAGGTCAAAAGATTAGACCGTATCACAAACACAGAAAGGGAATAAAAAAATAAAATAAAACAGGGACGAAACGTTCATGCATTAAAAGGGAAACGACCGAAAACCTTTTTTCCGTTTTCTATTTTGGTACTGGTAATTTGCCCCTTATTTTTGTTCGTAACAAACTTTTAGGATTCAATATTCACGTACAAGTTGATTACCACTGATAGCGTTTCAGTAACAGAAATGTTCTCTGATGCTCCTTCCTGAAATTTTATTTTCAATCCTAGCTGAATTTTCTCTGGGTTTCCAGATTATTGGATAATACTTTCCAGATTTAATCTTATGTACGAACGAATAATCAAATCAGTAATCAGCTGCGTCTGTTTTAACTTTTAACCCCCGACGTAGAGAAGTTATTACTTATTAATTAACATATTTCAAAACACCGTAATTACTAAATTATTGGTACTAAAAGTTCGACTATTTGTGTACGGTCTATCTACTCTACTTCTTTTAAATTAAACGCGAAAATATCGCTATCGCAGTCCTATCGCGATTTGCATACACGTCAAGAGTCAAGACTAAATAGCTTAATATTTTTCACGAATGAATGCGACAAATAGCGATAGGTCAATGGCAGACTTTCCACGGGTTCGGTGTCCGAGCTTTAGTCTAAATAATTTAACCACGTTGAAATTCAGAATACTCTACGTTTAATAGTAATACGAATACACCAAGCTACTTAGTAGAGTATTCTGTACTCTCTATACTATATGCGTTTTACGATGATATGCATGACAGATAGTAATTGACATTAGTAGGGAAGGTACCTAACAAAAATTAATCGATTATTTAAAAATATCGAATTACTTCGTAAAGGAATTGCAATCGAATTAATCGATTATTTAAAAATATCGAATTACTTCGATTGCAATCGAAATTATCGATTTCGTACTGACGTTTCAGAGTGGCGCGGGCGATGTAAGATGGCCGCTCTTTTTTATCGATTTCATTTTGATTCAACAGTGTCAATCACTATTGACATAATATATTCCGTTCCACGCATCTGAAATTTTCATGAAATGTTTTCGTAATATAATTTTATACTTATAACCTACCTTTATAATATTATATTAATGACAGTTAGCAGTTTTTTTTATTTTTGTTCATTTACAATATTAAGGCAAGGATGTTCCTAAAATTAGCAGGTCGATGTCTTTCAGTACGAATATCGACGTAAAGGACATTAAAATAACATTCATATCAGCGCGCCTTGTACAGTGGCGGTTACGACGCTCGCCGCGTTCTTGATAGGGCGAAATAGGAGAAAATTATACATTTTATTTTATTTTTTTAATGACCGAATCATTTATTAAAAAAACTATTCGGTTATTCTGTTAGAACTATAAAAAAGCTATCCTTTTTGTAAAAAAAAATCATATCATTGTCATTGAAAATTACGAGATGTTCGAATTTGAAGTGTATTTTATGGTGATATTCAAGATTTTTTTACAGAATTACCATGCCATTTTTCGATATTCTGTTCGGTTATTTTGTTACTTTGTTCCTTTTTGAGTCTACTTATATCAATTTTGGTGTAAGAGAATTCCACATAATTTCTTGTACTTTGTTCCTTTTTGAGTCTACTTATATCAATTTTGGTGTAAGAGAATTCCACATAATTTCTTCAGACTGGAAGCTGAAAAATCAGTCTTTTCGAACTGGCCTCACCTTAAAGGAAATACGTATTTGTTTTTGTCGATGGAATATTATTTATTGCATTATATTTTTTTGTTTCGTTGTAAAAAAATCCGTAGCAAGGAATAAGTATGAGAACTGTCACCCATATATCATCTTATAAAGCATTTAGTATAGTTATATCATATACTATTCCTTGTACTAATATATATAATTATGTATTCTGTGACTATTCCAACAATCTTACTAACACATAGCAACTTAGGTTTTAAATTTTAATTTGCATGTGTGGAAAGGTTATAGGATACGCAAAGTTAAACTGCCGTAACAACGCACCGGACACCGGTAGTTATTTAATAATGATATGGATGCTATACGCTTTAGCTGACCGTGAATTTCAAATGAAGGCAGAGAGGCTATTAAACATGAAAATATCTTTACCTACAAACAAATAATGTAGAGAGTACGCTGTACGTCGTTTGGAAACAACAACATGGAAGTTTGCTCATGCTGATATTATGACCTAGAATACATCCAGTGCTCAATCTAGGACCTAAATACGGTGATAACTGATAACTGTCGCTTATAGCCACAATTTTATAACTGTATACTAGATTACCCGTAATCTTCGTGTAACTTTCCTACTAATGTAAACCTTCCCTGGACTTCCACGAACGTTTCAAGACTAAAATTAGCCAAATCGGTTAACGAAAATTATTGATACAATCACAGTATGAATGTTGATTTAAAATTACAAAATAAGTTGAAGGCTTGGCTTGAATGTAATCTGAAAACTTTTAACGATAGAAAGATTGCATATAAGATAGGCTTGGCTGTTTTTTATATTTCATGTTTTTGGTGGGATTTCATTTCTTTTATTTAGGTTTATTTTGTTTTTAGGTCACGTTAAAATTTTCTGTACTTTACCTGCTGCTTTGCTTAGTCCATTCTCTATCTCTTTTATTACTTTTTCTTTGAGGTTTCGTTACTTCTAAGGTGGACAAGTCTGGACAGTAACTACTCTTATATTCTCAGTTTTTAGGTTTCCATGCCCAAAGGATGAAAACGGGACCCTATTATTAATTCTAAGTCTCCTTCGTCTAACTTCGCTCTGACTGTCGTCCGTGCGTCTATGACCAGGCTGTATCTCGAGAACAGCAATAGCTAGTTGAAATTTTCAGAAAATACTCAATTGTATTCCAACTTTAATAATGATTAATAAAAAATAAATAAACATTTTATTTAAGGGGGGCTCCCATACAAATTTATGACACGGAACCCTATGTAAGCCAGTCCGACTCGCACTTGGCCAGTTTCATAATTTTTCGTTTCATTGTTCACCTATCTCACTGCCCAAGGTTCTAAGTCTGCTAGAAGTAACTTAGAATTTTGATGATCTGTCAGTCAGTGAGTGACAAAATGTAGTAACTTTGATCATCCTTAACTATTCGTCAAAATGTCATGTAATTTGGAGGTTAAGCTAGTTTTAATACTTGCTCCTAGTTACTGAAAATCTAAATCCCTAGCTTTGTTAACATCGAAGATATAGGGGGTATGAAAAAAGCTTGGCTAGGGTACTGCCGTGCCCCCAGACTTTAAAAATTATTTATTTTTTGTAGATAGATATAGATGTCAAGTGCGGATTTTTTATTTCTTGAGCAACGTGCATACGATTCTTGTTAGCTTGAAGAAGCTTGACTTTAAGGAGGATGCGAAGCAAGCTGTAAACAAGCCATTAGGCGAGTTGTTGAGCTGTTGCCAGGCATTCGGCGTTGAGATGACTCACTCAAGTGATTGACCTATGACTGTATTAGCGAAGCCTACCGGTGTGACATGCGTAGTAGGCACTTAGGTAAAATATCAAGTGGACCTTAAGTAAAGCGTGATTTGTAAAATGACATCATTAAAGCTTTGATGATGTAATAAAATTGAAACTTTAAAGACTAATTTCATGTTAGTCCGTAATGGACAAATACGTTCATGACGTGTTAATATTAGCTCTCGATCATGGTGAAAATCATCAGAACCAAATGATTTTAGAAATTTGACTTAGTTAGATCTTTTAGAAGTACTGAGATACCTCAAGCACGAATATGAAAAAGTATCGTTATTTATATTGCTACTATTTTTAACTTCTTGTGCCTTCATCATGTTTACACAGTTATTAAGATAAGCATAAAGCCCTAACTCAACGAACCGCAAGTGAAGCCTTTTCTATCCAATAAGTAGGCGTTGGATATATAATTACTTTCAAAGTCACGTTTAGCCAGTTAATCACATAGCATGTTTACCATACTACGACCAAACAAGACTTAAAATTTTACCTAATAAGAAATTTTTGTACGCCGATCTCACTGTTTTAATGCAACATTCGTTTCTTTTTCAATCCAGTCCAATTCCTGTCAATTTTTTAAACCGGACTTTGTCCCACTACAAATTCCCACCCCTATGTCTCCTGTGTCGCTGGGAGCGACAGCGGTATCCAACCGCGAAATCCCTTTCATATTATCTCAGGGAGCCCGAGGAACATGCTTAAAATGTCTTGGGACCCGCAAAGCAAATAAACCTATGAAATGTTAAATTAAACAAACCGTTTATTTTGACGTATATATAAATAGTATTTTGTCGTTTGGAATGGGACTAGATCGAATGAGGAACTGAAATTCATTCTTGTCGCAATAAAATTGTAGAGTCATATTACTGAGTGCACATTTTCTTTGCCAAACAAAACTTGATTTGGTCACTTATTCAAAACCCCTGCTTCTTAGTTCCATTCGCTGCCTTGAGCTCCAATTTATCGATGCATCGTTTATCAGACCCTAACGAGTGTAATATGGAGCAAACATAAGTAGCATGACACAATATAATTATGTGCAATGGAGGTCAATTGACGACATGCTATCGGGTTCGCCGTTCGGAGTACAAGACGTTGAACCCTGGACGATACTGGTCAGTGAGCTAATATTCTCATAGCATAAGCACTGATAAGTAGAGATCGTCTAGTAAACAAACGTCGTGTGATCCCAGCAGGCTTAGCATGAGTATCGTAGAAATGCGAAAGAATAGAAACACTGTCAGTTTTAGAGTAGAAAACTTTCACAATCTGCTTCTGAATAACGAAATCCTTTCTGTGGTGGCTATGAGAAGCTAACAAAAGATCGAAAAATAAAACTTCGCTTATTTATGTCTAGGTCACTTAAGTCCACTTGTTGCAAATATTTTCTGTGGTAGTTCACAGAAATCAGAAACTAAACAAACGGCACTTTTGGGTGAGATAAATTTAGAAAAATATTATTTACCTACAATAAGTTTGCATGTAAATAATTTAATGTAGATGGGATCTTAATATAATTTGAAACTTATACCATACTTCTATTAATTGAACATTATAAGTTTTTCACCATCTTCCAATAATGTGGCTGTTGTGTATTTGTGATGTTTTTATAGAACCTTTTTATGATTTTACCTTTTTAATAAGTATTTTCTTTTTAATGTCAAGTTGTCAACATTCATTCTGTAAATAAAATATATTTTCGTCAGCATGTTCTAAGTTGTGTTATTACGAAAATATTTATCTTAGTATTCTTAGTATATAAAACAATCACGGATTTGCGGCTTAATTAAATACCGATAACTGAAAAGGTCGATGTCCAGCCTTAGGGTATTAATTCTGTGTTGCCTAAATACCAACGCCCTTATAACACGCCTAATTTGAGATAGCAATATTTTATATTACTATTGAGGTTATCAGCCTATTTCTGCTATTCTATGGCGAAATTAAATACTATTAAATACTAATAATAGGCCTATTAGAAAATGCTAAAATTCCACTGTATGTAAAATTCCACTAAGGCATTACAATAAAAAGTTTCCATAAAGAATTAACTTTTTTATCCTAATTCCTATTTCCTACACAACCTCAATCAGGCGAGGTGTATGCGTTGTTATTGGTCAGCAACAGAGACGCCAAGAGATTTATGGCTGTTGCGCAAACATTATGTCGAATTTTGAATTGTGTTGTCTCTTGGACTCAATTCTCAAATTCACTTCACAAGATGCTAATAGGTAAACTCATCCAAGTATTATTTATTTAAAAGTCGACAGGAGTATAATCGATTTGAAGCGCTTCTGATTAGCTTTTAGTTAACCAAGCAACAACGCTATTGTATACATAAACTCCTGTCAAAAAACCTCCAGGAACTGTCAACTGACCATACTTAACGCTACTAACGAAACTTATTATGTTGGGGCAATTTCTTATGCAACATTAGACGCAAAATGCTTTAATATTGCATTTCCACGGTTTGCCGTAATTAATTCGTACCGCATACATGAAATAGCAGACTGTTTATTTCATGGCTGAGGACAATCAGTCTAGGTATAGGCGTTTCTAATATGTTGCTCTATTTACGTGGTATCTTATAATGGAGTTTAATACTGTTTCGGTACATAAAGATAAAAATAAACGCTTTTGTTTAATTTCACAAACCGTTGGACAAATAGTATGTTGTATTCGTGTTTTGTACTTAACCCATCAATCCCCAAGCGGCAGCCGGCTGCCGCATAACAATTGAAAATCTATTGTGTCTGCGATACCCACGATGGAGGTGCTACCATAAGTCTGATAGGCATTTATTTTCTTTCTGATAAAAAGAGGCACCTGGGTTGACTTGTAATGTCCTTATTCCTTCGTTGCTCTATCAAAAAATAAATATATGAATTGGTTACGATAGAGACAATAAGCGACATCAACTTATGGCAACATCTAAATATTATGTTGCCGATGCTAAGATATCGCCTGTTCTGCATTATCGCAAATAAAAAGGTAATAATAAAACTGAGTTAAATTTATAGCTAAAGACACTGACTAACTAAAAAATATGTTTATGCTTCAGAAGTTAGAACCACTTGCAAATGCCAAAATACGACAATATTTTGCAAGTAAGATAGTAAACCTACTAGTGTAGCTAAAGACTCGACCAGACATAATATTATAATGCACATCGTTATAAATATGGTGCCTTATCAGAATGCAAGGAGTGGTTTCATATCAAAATTCCGAGCCGTCTAGTGCCTTACTCATCGCGAATGTAAAAAGAAGGAAAAATAACGGATCCCCAGCTGAGCCGTGTTTAGTCACCACTCGTGATATTGTGCACAGATGTGAGATGGATGCTGATTTATTTCTCGGTCAATTAGCTCAGTAAAACGGATTGATTACAGTTATTAAATTAAACGATCGGTATGATTTAACTTATTAGCATCTACATTCTACAACTTTAGTAAGTAGATTCTTCTAGTTTGAAACGTATGAATTGCTAAAATATATTGTTACAGCTAAAGGCGCTAATGCTGTCATGTCCTCCGATTTGGACACGGAGTCCAATTTTAGGAAGTTGAAATTACGACGTATTGCATTATAGATAAGATTGTTGCACAATTATTGGTGGTAGCGATAGTAATTTTGAACTCCTTAGCTGAGACAACCTCAGAAAAAGAGAGGCAAAGATATAAGAGGCATATCTTTTTCTCATACCGTTATGGGTACTTCTGCCTGGATGTATTATGAAACAAAGAGCTGCTCTGCATGGTTTTGACTTTTGACTTAAGAATTATCTAAGTCACTTCCATAATATTATCTTAATCCTTTCGTGTAAATTATTTTGCTTCACCCGAAGCGCCGATATAAGTCACGCAAAAAATTAATTCTAACATTTTCTTATTTCAGATTTTCGATATGCAAACATCACACGACTCGTGAAGGTTCGTAACTTTTTCTTTTCTTTTCTAAATATGCGGTTGGCCAAAACCATGTGGGCCCGCCGGAAATTATGTCGGATCCGCCATCCAATCTTTTGTTACTTTTGAAGAATGGATAGGTTCTCTTTTTATTCGTCTTTTAAAAGGAGGAAGTTCTATGTTCTGCTGTTTTTTGTGTCATCACTCATCATCATGTCAGATTTGTTGAAAGATTCATCTTATTGGTGATGAATTTATGATAAATGTGACGTCGTTGGCTCTTCTGATTAATGTTTTATTACAGTGTTGTTAATTAAATTATTATAAGGTTGGTATTGCGTGCTCAGTGTAAACATTCTTCGGTGTATCGACCCCGTACAGTCCTGTGAGACCAGAACTACACCACGCAGCGGCAAATACTATGAATAATGAAATATGTGAACTACGAACTACCCTGTGTTCTATGTAGGGTATATTATTCGAATATTCGTTTTATTCGAATAATAAGAATATTTTTTATTTTTCTTTAAAATGCCATTAACACATAAAATTAATATTGATTAAGAACACAATTAAGTTTATTTCAGAAAAATAATACTTATTATTTATGAATATTCTACATCTTCAATGATAGGTATAAAAATCTGTTTTTAGTCTAACAAATGAATATACGACCATACATCGTCGCCGTTGACCATGTTTTAGTCGTTATTTTGCCTAAAGACATGCAAATGAAGATATAAACCCCTTCCAGTCGTGGCTTTCAGTGCTAATGGTCGCTCACGATCTGTATCCATTGACTTCCTTCAAGCTATATCGCGGGATAAAAAAGTGAAGGAACAAGAGTGTTTTTTTTTTTTAAGAATATTAATAAATGTAATTAAGTGCAATATTGGGAGTTTTCGAAAAGTTAAAATACAAAAGATCATTTCACGTAGTACGTAGTGGCTTGAAGCTCGCCGTATGTGGTTAGTTGATCTATGATTCGATAAGTTGATAAAAAATGCTGTTCAATAGCTTTACCGCGGCAGTCCTCGAGTGATAATTGAAACAGTAGTATTAAAAAGAAACAGTATTTAACTTTTTTTCACGCTTTGTGTTTTCTCGGTCCCAGCTCTCGGTCTCGGCCGAGAACGAAAACCCCGTCTCGGTCGGTGGCTCATTAATATCATGTTATTGGCGTTAGCAAACTTCAAGTTACTAAAGTCACCAGCTCTAGGATTGTTTCACCCTCCCCCAGAGATTCGTTGCAATTATTTTCTTTGTTGTGGTGTTTGTTTTCTAGTGGGCCTTTTTAGGGTTCCGTAGTCAACAAGGAACCCTTATAGTTTCGGTCTGTCCGTCTGTCCGCAGTTTTGCTCAGAGACTATAGGACCTGCAAAGCTGTAATTTGGCATGAATGCACATATTAATTATGCCGACAAAATGGTACATAGAAACTTAATTTTTTTATGGTACCTCCCCTACACATCAAGCCGGGATGATTTTTTTTTCGCGTCCACCCCATCGTGTGGGATGTCGTTGGATAGGTTTTTTAAAAACATTATGAGTATTCAATGATCATTTTCCGATTTAGGGATCCATTTGTGAAATATGAAGTTTTAAAGTGGAAAACATCTTTAGAGTCCAATATGTCCCCCCTTCTACCAGCTAAACAGTTGCTTCTGAAAATGTGAAAAAATCCACGGGAGTAGGAAATATGCTGAATTTAAAAGGAAAACTATCACGGCTACGAAGACTTCATAAGTTATTGAGTAATAGTAATACTAAAAAAAATGTATTTGGCGAAGTATAAAGGAACTTTTCGTTCAAATTCCTATGAAAGTAACTGAGATAATGTTGTTAGTAGTTTAAAACACGCTATAAATGTACATTCATTGACCATACAAAAATGTTCAATACCTAGCGGTACTATGGAACCCTATATTGCGCGTGGCCTGACACGCACTTGGCCGGTTTTTATAGTTTCGAGCCACGTTGACACAGGCGAAGTCACCTACGTGAAAGTGGCTCGAAAATATCAAAAATACGGGTGAGTTGGCTTACTATTAAGGAACAGATATCATATCGTCGTAATACTAAGCATAATCACATGAGAAAAGTAAAAGGTGCTACGATCGAAAACGGTTTACACTTTACAGCATTTCCTTTATTGCCCAGCTGTACCTATACATTTTTAAAGAGTTTAACAATGAACATTAACTGTTGATAAAAGTAAAAATAAGAATTATTTACTTCATACTATTAACAAAAAAGGTTGTTCTAGCTTCGTTTTACTTTTCATAATTCAGAGTTTTTAGCATTTTTTTTTTAAATTTCGAATTATTCGTATTACTCAAACATTTTTGTAAAATATTCGAACTATTCGAATAGAAAATTTGTCGAATAATAACATTCCCTAGTTCTATGAAAACTTGATTGTCCTTGTGGTTTCTTTTTCGTTAACTAGACGTTTCCCGTGACTTCGTAGTACGCGTTTGAATAGGAATCGAACTTGTTACCATGTATAATGAAGCCTATATGGGGGGGTAAACGAAAGACCTCGTGATCTGCTTTGCCAAAATCTATTCAATCTTTCTTTGCCGAACACAAAATTTCGATTCAAACAATCAAAGCTTTACTCTTGCTTCTTAGTTCTTAGTGATATAGTTACATAATACTATATTCTAATTTGATGCCCTACAGAAGTACGTTTAAAATATCTACTTAATAATTTAAAAATTAATTAATTAAGCGAGTGAATGTCACTAAACTAAATCGTCGCCTTTCGCGGTTTTTTGTTATTAACGTCACGTAATGATCGTGCTTTTCTATTTGTAGTGCACCCCACAAAGGGTTGGGTTTTGCACCAAGTCTATATTTAGAGCTCTATAACTATAGAGTGTAGCTCTACTGGTGGTCTGGACTATTTAAACGACACTGAGGTGTTTTGTCGGTATTTCGATCATTAACCTATGACTTGATCGACTTAAATCCCCTATTAACGTTAAATCGTCTTAGATAGCCATTGTTGCGAAGCTGTCTGTAGTAGGTCTCAACTCTTAACCTCGATAATAGACAATTATTAGGGTCCTTCACTTTAGGCCACGATGGCGACACCATTCGACGTCGAAAGGAATAAGAATTTGCCTGTCTAGAGCAAAATGTCCTTATATGCCCATAGATGACCATTTATTTAGTACCTAGATAAAGGCTCAATTTTTTACGGGCGTTTACATTGTATTGGCCCATTGTAGACCAACTTGAGAGCCTAAAAAACTTTCGTACTTTCCATTTTTGATGGCGTCATTATGACGCGACGTCGTTATTGTACAAAATCGCCTGATTCAATCCTTGACATATAACTTCAGAAGTAAACGCTGCCAAGTGGCAACCCACATTAGCTTATATGTTAAGCCCGTGTCCATGCTGGAACAATAGCTGGGAATAAGTTATTTCGAGCTTAGACAATAGCATAATTAATATGGTAGGCCTTGCCAGATTTTTGGTGCTGGAAAATAGTTCTCGTCGTGAGGTATGAGGGTCGCGGGTCGTGCAATATTTATTGATTTCCTTTTCAAGTTTAAAACTAGCTGAATATAATAAAGCTTACCCAACTTATTGAATGGCGTTACGCATCACGAAATCCTCATGAATTTTGGGCCCGCCCATAATATATATGTCCGCAGTCCGACTTTACTGAGGTGACCTTTTAAACCGTATGCTCACCAAACACAAAAATAATGGCGATTGATTATAAATATAATATAAGGAATCATACTAAAAAAAAAATCTCTTGTAAAACTAAGAACCCATGCTTATTTTTGTGAGTATTTTTTTAAGTTATGCACCACAGTCTCAAACAATACACAACCTCGTCCGAAACAAAGAAAACAGCGCGGTGAATGTAATCCTATTTGAATATTGTGTATCTGTAGCATGTCTTCATATCCGCATTGCATAATATTGGCCTTGCGAGCTTGCGGCGAGAACTCTATGACTTATCAAAACTTTAATAGAACCGAGATTCAAGAAATTTTCAAACTTAATAAACTTGGAAACGAGCAAAAGCAATTTTCTCATGTGATAAGTACAGAAGCTTTTAAGCACTTTGTCCTTCAAAATAAACTTAAAACTTATCTTTGACTGCATCGTCAAATGTACAGAAAATGCTAAACATTTTGCAGAATTTATGCTTTTCCTACAAGTTCATTCCCAAACAGTAAAGTCTTAATATTTGCAACTTGCACTAGAATCCAGGAAATGGAGGCATGAAAGTGAACTAGCGATAGGTTATTGTGATTTGTGGTGAGGGCCGCGGGGCAACAGGCATCAGGACTATCGACCGATCATGACTCACGCCGGTCTCGGGAGAACCGGTTTCAATGTCGTTTCCCTGGCCATTGGCACTGCGAGCGGTGCCATGCTTAGAAGATGCAGACTCATTGCTCTTGATTTTTTACCTTTTTGGGAGTTTGGATGGTACTTGTAATCAATATCCTGTGGATGAATGGATATTGAAGATTGAAAATTTGAAAATAGATAAAACACACTGGATATTAATTGGGGTTATTTTAATTCGTTGATGTGTTTAAGACGAAATTTGTGAAAGGATTTTTAAGATACAAAATTTAAGAGCAGCGACTTGTTAATGAAGGTTTGGCAGAAACTGTTTTCATAAGGGAGTTTCTATTCCTCACTGTGCAAGTAACCAAGTCATGTATGAAGCACTAAGGTCAATTAAAACAATTTAACCAACTTCAAAACCATTTCGATGCATGTTCCGTTTTGGACTGCTGGTACACAACGTGTGTTTCGGCTATAACAATTAAACCATTATTACGTTGAACATTGCGATTCGTGGCACGCAATGGTGAGTTCCATTATTACCTACTTCTTATAGCCGAACAATAGAGACAGCCTTAACGGGAAATCGGCTCGCGGCTCCAACAACCTTCGCGGAATTCTACCGGAACTACTAAACTACCATTTAGAATTATTTTATATTTAACAGGACCTATACTATGTATTATATAGTAAAATTCATATATATATACAGTCTCGAAAATGTGTGCAGAATGAATGCACTACTGGATATAAGCAACTTTTTCTTTGGCAGCTACTTCGTTGTTTTTAACAATCAGCTGTTTCATACTTAGATGCTTATACACTGAGGCGCTTTATATGAAACATCAGATTTTTCGTATAGGAAAGTTGCTGCCATTGGAAAAGCTGCTCAATTCAGAAACGTAACGGCAATTTCTTGAAACAGAATTATCACTCTGTTATCTGTATACGCCAACGATATAAGGATTAAGGATCTCTAGAAAGAAGGTAAAATACCTCTGAACGAACCTCTAGTTATTCACCGAAGGTTGTTGAAGTCTACATCAAATATCGACCGTTGAGGCGAAGAACTATCGAGTAACCTTGGCTGCATGCCTCCTTTCACATGGTACCCCAATATTACAGTTTATCAGTCTTGTAAAACAAAAATATAGATATCAGATCGGTAAAGCTGTGGAGGTGAAATAAACCAATTTAGTACCGGAAAAGTTGTGAGCAAACTATTTATCGATTTAGAACTATTACGAAGAAAACGGTACAGTAAGGGCAATAAAGCGGTAAAGCTATTTGTAAAGCATTCAATGTTATTCGTTATTGCAAGTGACCGTTAGAAAACTAGAACAAAATAGCGATGTTTCAGGAGCAAGGCTATAGTGTTTAATTGCAAATTTGTTTTTAATCTGATTTAACACTACTTCTACACTTTTGTTGCCTTAAATTCATTAAGATCTCTTCAATTCACGAAAACTAGAGCTTGACAGATAATCTAGGATTCTTCTGCTTACTTCTGGTATTTAATAACAATAATAAATAGTAAATCAATATCATGTACAATCGATCTTTTCATTTTCTGCTTCCGTTTGCTTTGAAATTTGGCAACAGCCACGCTCCGCAAGGTTATATAACGTTGCAGGTAGCTGGTAGTCGGTACTTGGTAAGAAGACACCCTATTATGTTTTGTACCGGTAAATCATTACTTGTCATTGCTTTATAAACTAAAATCTGCCTGCATGACATGAACACCATAGAAGGGGTTACCTTTTAAGGTAGAATAAATAAAGTGTCTGTGGTTCCTTAAATTCTGTCAGTGTTTCTTTGAATTTTTTTGCGATTCTAATAATTATCACCATGCTAAGCCAGCTGAAATTTAACTGAAACATTTGTCACTAAGGACAGTTTCAGGAAATCCATCTCAAAATCAATCTGATCAAATCTGAGCAAATCATCTCCTTTGGAAAGTAGGTAACGATATTTTAAAGCATATTAAACAAAAATATAAAATATAAACACGTGACTTTAAAATGTATCCTTAATTCAACCTTTATAATAGAGTAATAATGTTTCTATCCAAAAGTTGTTTAATTTGCGCAACCAGTTTTGAGTCATTCGACATTTAAATCCAGTATTGTCATAAATAGAATAGCAAGTATGTACATATTTTTTTACCTAAAAATATGCAAACCGTATGGTTGATTTTGTATGTAATGAATTGTCCTAATTAATGCAATAGGATATATGGATAAAACACCATTATAATGATTAATATTTAACTCTCAACAATGATACGATATTGGATTAAAAAATAAAATTAATGATCTCTGATGTCTAACATAACTGTATTGCTATCTTTTTTTATGTAAAATTATAAAACAAGTGTATAAAATAAAATAGTCGTGCAAATTTCCTAAAGCAACAGCTGTTTAATTCTTTCTGAAAAACAGTCTTCAATCGTCATTGTTTCGTGGCCGCCCTGGTTTTCCTTGTGACGATTTGCACAAATGATTCGTTTCATGCCTTTGAAAGTTTCATAAAAATTGCCTGTGAGCTGTGATGTAACCTACATTCTCGAGCTATAAAAATATTAAGTTCACTTAATATTTTTAAATCTAGATCTTTTTAGGGTTCCGTACCCAAAGGGTAAAAACGAGACCCTATTACTAAGACTTCGATGTCTGTCCGTCTGTCCGTCTGTATGTCATTAGGCTGTATCTCAAGAACCGCTATAGCTAGACTTCTGTAACAGATTGTGTATACTGTTGCCGCTATAACAACAAATATAAAATAAAAAAATAAACAACAATAAAATAGGGATTTAAAGAAAAAAACAACAATAAAAAAAATTACGTGGGAGAGCGTTGCTTCGGCACGAATGGGCCGGCTCGACCGGAGAAATACCACAGCTCACAGAAAACCGGCGTGAAACAGCGAGTGAGTGAGTTTACCGGAGGCCCAATCCTCTACCCTTTTCCCTTCCCTACCCTCCCCTATTCCCTTCCCTACCTTCCCCTACCCTATTACCCTATTCCTTCTTAAAAGGCCGGCAACGCACCTGCAGCTCTTCTGATGCTGCGAGTGTCCACGGGCGACGGAAGTTGCTTTCCATGAGGTTACCCGTGTGCTCGTTTGCCCCCTTATTTCATAAAAAAATGAAGTTAATATTTAAGGGGGCTCCCATACAAGAAACGTGATTTTTTTGGCCTTTTTTGCTCGTAATCAATAATGATAACAGTTAGGCACTTGAAATTTTCACAAAATCCTTAATTATATTTGTACTTTAATAATTAATAATAAAATTAAAATAAAGTAAATATTTAAGGGCGGTACTAGAGTATATTTCATAATGTGGCATTTTATTTGAATTTTTGTCGGCCGCGGTTAAACGGTACCTTCAGTTTATCTCCGCAGTGTTTCTATAGGTACTTTCGCATTTCTACTGTGGCCATGCTACTTCTCATTTCGACTGATATGAACCTCCGTATTGAAGTTTCTTATCTTTCTTAAATAATCGGCCAAGTGCGAGTTGGACTCGCGCACGAAGGGTTCCGTACCATTATAGAGCAAAAATAGCCAAAAATTGAGTTTTTTTGTATGGGCTTAATTTTTTAGTTCTATTTTAATTTTACCATCAATTATTAAATTATAAATACAACTGAGTATTTGGTGAACATGTCAAGTGCCTACCTGTTGCCATTATTGATATAGAGTAACAAATAGCAAAAAAAACACGTTTGTTGTATGGGAGCCCCCCTTAAATATTAAATTTATTTTGTTTTCAATATTTGTTGTTATGGCGGCAACAGATATACACAATCTGTAAAAAATTCAGAAGTTTAGCTATAGCGGTTCTTGAGATACATCCTGGAGACAGACAGACGGACAGACATCGAAAGTAATAGGGTCCCGTTTTTACCCTTTGGGTACGGAACCCTAAAAACTATACCAGTTATTTCGATCAAAACGATCTATCGCAAAAAGTGGCCGCCCTTAGATTCTCCAAATAAAACTAGCTGGTACGCTCAGGCCAATCTCTACATGTGGTCGACCTCTATATTCGTAGGAAATAAGGACACGGATTGTAGCGTGCGTTATGTTCGATTACAAAACGATATCAAGGTTCCGCAGCAGTGTCACTTTGAAACTAGAAGTGTACCCCGATTCTGCCAATTTAAATCTATCATTGATACAGCTTCGATATTGCTTTGATACAGTCTTAGTATAATAAAATGGTATCCCCACAAAATTATCTAATTGGTCAATTTAACTAAACGATTTTAAAGTCCCTCTTCCATTTATTCCAAAAAGAAAAAATGGTGCCTTTTTCATTTACCATGGTGGACTCTACTCTCTTAAATATATTTTATTCCCAACATAATCCCTGTTTCCAAAAATTATGTTTAGACACGTACCAAATTTTAAAACCTGTCAAACGACAACGATGTTCAATGGAGTTGAAATTAACCCATGTTCTTTACTAAAGGCCCTCATAAACGGGAAGGCCGATCGATCCGGTCGGACTGATAGCAGGCCGACCCAACTGGATAAACGCGGCAACGCACAAAACGAGTACGGTCAGGGGACCATCAGGTCTTGTAGCAGTATTTCTTAAATATTACTAGCTATTAATATTATAGTAATATTCAGCTGACCCGGCAAACGTTATTTTGCCATATAAATTATTTCTAGTATCAATATAAAAAGTAGATAAAACCTATTCTTAGGCCTAACGAATGTACTATCAGAGAAGTTGATTCCTATGCAGATCGGGGACCTACGTAGTTTGGTTGCGTTACGTCAAACCCAGCCAGATCACAATTAACATTGAATTGACATATTCGACCAAATAACGTTGGTCTATCAACTGCATAGGAATCAATTTCCTCGATGGTACATAAAAAATTTCATTAAAATCGGTCGATCCGTTTTGGAGGAGTTCGCGCACAAACACTGTGACACAAGTATTTTATATATTAGACTGCTATAAGATGTCGTGGTAGAAGCAGGTCGGCCTGCGATCGGTCCAACCAGATAGATCGGCCTCCCAGTATATGGGGGCGCTTAATATAAAACGTTTAACGCACCATCGCACCTGTTTAAAAAACTGTTAATCAGGTTATAAAAGTCTAGTACCGCTTGATGGAAACTAGGTGACTCTATAATTCATTAAGTTCTAAATACTAATGAAATACCGGCGATGTGTACAGTTATGTGACGTGCACGGTAACCGTGGGAGCGGCGCGTAACAGCCATGCCACACGACGCGGTGCGGCGCCGCACCGGAGGCCATCTCGCCGGACTACCGGCCACACGGTGAGTGCGGCGCTGCAACGTTTTGCAGTACCGTAGCAGCGACGGACTCGAGCTCCACCAATGCATACACCCCTCCCCGCCTCGTCTTGATGCGGTGCAGCGCCGGAGCGCACCGAACGGCGCGGCGCCGTGTGCCATACCATACATTTTTATATGTAGGAAACCGGAGCGGCACTCAGCGTGTGGCCGCCGGTGCGGCGCCGCACCGGAGGCCATCTCGCCGGACTACCGGCCACACGGTGAGTGCGGCGCTGCAACGTTTTGCAGTACCGTAGCAGCGACGGACTCGAGCTCCACCAATACATACACCCCTCCCCGCCTCGTCTCGATGCGGTGCAGCGCCGGAGCGTACCGGACGGCGCGGCGCCGTGTGCCATACCATACATTTTATATGTAGGAAACCGGAGCGGCACTCACCGTGTGGCCGCCGGCCGGTAGTCCGGCGAGATGGCCTCCGGTGCGGTTCCGCACCGCGTCGTGTGGCATGGCTGTAATGGTTCACTGTTTCCGACTATTAGGGCTGCTATCTCCTAGCTTCGTATTTGGCCCAATTTTGAGTACCTCGAGGGTTCCCTGTTGACTTAGCAAAAAAACGTTATGGATTTGATTATAGTATTTAAGTAGTGCGACTAATACTTCTGAGATGTTTCTTTTGACGTTTATGTACTTCCGAGCGCTTTTGATTCGCTATCGTCAGAATGTTAACCAACACTGTTAATTAAACTATTATACTTAAAAGTAAATTATACTTATTACATTAAATTAATATACTGTCAAAAAACCTTGGAAACCGAGCACGGTCCATTAAAGTCTGTTGAAATTCAACACAAGCCTGATCATTTCAATGCAGCTCCACAGAGCTTTAAATAGATAATAGCTCGAAAAATCCTCATGCATTCTAGCAATTCATGTTCACTCAATTCAATTATAGTCTAAATATCGGTAATTATTATTAGTATTAGAGTTAGACTGTCGCGATCACGCTGCACGCACCATTTGACGCTCATGCGAATAAGTAATCGCGTTCACGAGATTCGAGGTACTAGAATTGCCTCCTAATTCTCTTCTAGTACCAACCCTCAGAATCCGTCGGCTTTGATGGCAACCCTAATGAAAGTACTGCGAACTTTTCACTATAATTCATTACATAACCCTGTTACGTATTTCCCGTGAATACGGTCATTTTGTAAGCCAAGATTAGTGAGTTATTAGCGAAGAGTTACAATTCGCCGCTGTCCGACAATTAACCTTATTCTGGTTACCAAGCAGCTGTTATAGCGCTATAGACTGACACAGTTACATAACTTTCAATAACATTTGGGTAAGGTGAGACCTCTGGGTGCAGCGTTCTTATCTCTAAAAGCAACAGATGTAGTGATTTTTATCTGTAGAGTAGATTTTTGTCTGTAGTAGGCATATTGTTTGCAGTCAAGTGTCCCAACTTCTAACCACTTGACGTGAAATGTTTTTTTTAATCGTGATAAATCTAGAAGTGAAGGGAACTTCATGCTTAATCCAGAATTTAAACTCCGTAATATACAATGTGTCCCAACACCGGTGTCCGATCCTTGAATGTATGGCATATTTATTGACGAATTGACTCCCAAAATTTTTTTTCTATAACTTTTGAAAAAAAAAATTCTCTGGCTCTCATACTAATCTGACCAAAACCTCAAAAAAATCGTCATAACTCCTAAGCTATCTGACTTAGAGCAGAGAAGTAAAGGAATTTGTTTAAGATAAAAACCTCTTCTATCTTTATAAAATAAAAAAGAACTACTTTAATGCGCTGGATTTTTCACAAAAAGCCATTCATTAAAAAATACACATTTTTTTAACCCCCAACAAAAAAGAGGGGCGTTATAAGTTTGACGTGTCTGTCTGTCTGTTTGTCTGTGTGTGTCCGTGGCATCGTAGCATCCAAACGGCTGGGCCGATTTTGATCTAGTTTTTTTTTTGTTTGAAAGCTGACATGATCGAGAGTGTTCTTAGCTATAATTCATCACCATCAGCCTGCTCAGTGCTGGACAATCAGGGTTTATCTGGTTCATGAAAGGCCGTTAGCAACTTGTAGTCGTTTGATGGGTTTTATATTTCATTCTAGTTCGTGACATTTGTGAATATACAATATACGTATACACATATTAATGGAAAGTTGACCTGGTGCTGCAGCATCACCTGGTAATCAATAGGATATCCAACTCCTCGCCAACTCAGAGCAGAGGTTTCGTGTTTGGGCTCATTTTAATTGCGACAACCAGTAAGAAGTAGATAAATAGTAAATACTTACATGCTGCTGCTTGAACTTGGCGAGTTTTTTTTTTTATTTCTTAATTTAATTTTTTTCCCCTAAACTTTGGTTTTTCTGTTTTATTCCACGAAATTCATAACATATTGTCTGTGTTAGCGTAGTCTATATTTTAAGTTTAGCTATCAAATGAGACCTTTTTTATTTTCATAGGATATTTACATTAGAAGTATTGTTTAGATTAGTGTGAATGCCCGAGGAAAACTAAAATGGCTGCCATTTTACAACCGTGAGAGAGAAAAAAAATTTGAGAGCCAAATGTCGATAAAATATGCCATATAATATCATGACATTAAGGGATCGGACACCGGTGCCGGGACATATTGTATATTTTTATGTCTTGCCGGTTCGGACGTCGCTGTCTCATTCGCATCGTTCGTTTCCGAGTGGGACAAAAGGGATAAGTACAATCGACAATAACTACTAAAGTTACACTCAGGAGGAGTCCATAATCTAAAGATTAGTAGAAAAGTACAGTTAAAAGTATACTTTTAAGAACTCTAAACTATAGTCTAAAGAGTATAATTTATAGTTTCTGTAGAGGAAACGTCTTCTTCCTCAGTGTGACCAATGTAGAAGACAATAAACGGTATATGGCAGATTGCCAGCCAATGACTCTAGCGGTTATTGTGCGTGGTAAAACCGGCAATAGATGTTAACGGGCTTCTAATGATATTTGAACTGGGAGTATTATTAGCTCGGACCTGTCAACATCTCGTCAGTATTCACAAAAAACTGACGCTAGAGTAGACACAGTGTCTATAAGTTGTTTGCATAATTGACGTCATTGATGTTGAGGTAAAAAACTCAGCTTTAGAGGTATATATCTGTACCCTGATTCTTTATTTAAATGCAACATTAATGCAGCTTCGTTTCTTGTTCGAACCCGTCAAAATACGAAGTGGTATTCTCATGAAATACCAAACCAGCGAGCAGTGCGGAACGTGACGAACATCTAAAAGTTTGACAAACTCTACTGCTAAGATAAAATGTCAGCAGAGGCATGACCAATTTCATGGTTTTTACGGTTAATTTGAAGATATCCAGGGAATTTGAAACAATTTACTAATATCTATCATCACGGGTGTTTAATGATGCAGGAATGCCATAATATAATGAATTTTACCCATAATTAAGATTGTGAATAGAGCATTGCTATTGAAGTGCTAGAAGCACCTGACTATCTTATCGCTGTTTGTTCAGATGTTACAGTTTACATTATACATTTATACCCGCTACCGTACGGCATAAAAGCCGTAATAACAATACGGATACCGTCACTCTAACATAATGGGTTTACAATGGAAAAATAATGTATTGTTTAAGCTCTTAAAATGTTTTGCATAATATGTACTTGTATTTTACAAAAATAGAGATTTGCTAACTGTACACCGATTCTACTACAGCTTCGATATAGTTTCGATGCAGTCTCGGTATAAAAGTACAAAATGTTATTAACAGTCAACATGTCGTCAAACCAGCGTTCAATGCGTTGTATGTGGCTCACTGACCTCCAATAAACAAGTACGCTGGACCTGTGATACTCACTTTTTTTGTGCCTATTTGAAGCGGAATCTGCGCCCCCAGTGAGAGGGAAGAGAACTAAATTTGACATAACTTGCAAATGGCTTAATCGTTATTGGTTGTCATCACTTGTATTAGTTCCAAATACTCCCACTACTGCTATCAGCGCGAATATGGCGACTTTCAAACGTCATTTTTACGTCCGTGAGTAATTTGTATTCTGTGTTTTTACGTCAAATTTAGTTCGTATCACTCACATTGGGGGAGCTGATTCCGCTTCAAATAGGCACAAAAAATAGCTGTCATTTCAAAGGGTATCATTAGTCCAGCGTACTTGTATAATGGAGGTCAGTGATGTGGCCAAAACTCCAAAACGTGTCGTTTGACGTTTGATTGACGTATGACAATTAACAAGACAATTTTGTATTTTCAATAGTTATCCGGACTGAATTGAAGCTGCATGCATATTGGATTTGATAGCAGAATCACGGTACAGATTTTAATGACCGCTATACGCAAACTCAGCTTATCTACACTTGCAAATTACAAACGTATCAAATCCTTTTATGTTGCGAACAAGTTATCAAATACCTCAATTATGTACGGAGTAAGTTGGGTGTATCTTTATTAATGAGTTTGCGTTATATTTAGCACTTCGCTGGAGGCGCGATTCATTATGGAGCAGATTCGACGGGATAATTATAGTGTCAGGACCAACTGGGATTTCAGTATTTAAAGGATTATGCCTAAAATGGTAAAATGGTGATTAAAATTTTATAGGGATAAGGGACGAGCTGATTTGTACAATCTAGCTGTAGTCTAGGTACATTTCGTGAGTTTGGCAGAGTAAATAGTTAAAAACATACATAGTACTTAAGTACCTACGTTATAACTTATAAGTATATTATGATAGTTGTTTGAAAAGAATAAACACTACTCTAGAGCACGCGCGATGTTTGGCCGAATTCGACTGTTTATAAAGGATCTCTTGTATCTTTTCAGGTGGAGACGTATCGCAGTGATTGGAATGGGCGTGCGGTGAGGCCAGCAGTGAACCGGCAACATGACAGAGGGGGAAAAGCTGCAGAACGCGGGCGGTGCCAATGCCGCGCCGCAACACAGGAAAGGACACAGGTACGACCTCTCAGCTCTTTCTAGCTTCTCTAACAGAATAAGATAATGCACAAGAAGTCGGTCTTTATATCCTCAAACTAAAGAGTAGGATATGCTCAAGAGGTCAATCCTGGAGTCCTACAACGAAATCATTTTTAGACTCAAACGAACGAATCGGAATGCCGCGCCCTACTCTAACAAACGTAAAATGACGTTATTAGAGTTATAGGACACGCCGTTCTGGTTCGATCGTTTGAGGCCTCCTGGTTCCTGAGCTCATACAATCTTAGTCATGCTGGAAAATACTGTTTTGCCCCGTGGAGTCAAAACAATTTAGCAGATCAGCGATAGTAACCGTTTAGGTGTTAAAATGGAGACCGATCCTGCAGTCTGTTATTTCCGTCCAACATTATCATCCGCTTTCTGCTAGAACAGTACAGTACAGTAGCAGAATCTCAAAGAACATTTCAGTCGTAGTCGTAGTTCCTACCGTAAAAATAGGTTATTCTTCTACAGTATATTCCCATCAAATTAACAGACTAGCAACAGCAACCGAATTCGTGTTAAAATTGAAAGCAAAAGGAGCAGCATATTATATTATCGTCATACCTTAAAACTGGCCAAGTGCGTGTCGGGGCACTCGCAATATAGGGTTCCGTAGTACCGCTAGTTTTTTTAAATTTTTGTATGGTCAATGAATGTGCATTTATAACGTGTTTTACACTACTAACAACATCATCTCAGTTACTTTCAAAGGAATTTTAACGAAATGTTCCTTTATACTTCGCCGAATACATTTTTTTTAGTTGATCGACTATTACTCAATAACTTATGAAGTCTTCTTAGCCGTGATAGTTTTCCTTTTAAACTCAGCATATTTCCTACTCCCGTGAATTTTTTCACATTTCTAGAAGCCCCCGTTTAGTTGGTAGAAGGGGGGGACACTGGCCTCTTAACGATTTTTCCACTTTAAAACTTAATATTTCACAAACGGATCCCTAAATCGGAAAATGATCTATGAATACTCATAATATTTTTAAAAAAACCTATCCAACGACATCCCACATGATGGGGTAGACGCGAAAAAAAATTCATCCCCGCTTGATGTGTAGGGAAGGTACTTACCATAAAAAAATACATGATTTCATGTACTACTTTGTCGGCATTATTAATATGTGCGTTCATGCCAAATTACAGCTCTGTAGGTCCTATAGTCTCTGAGCCCGTGGTCGTCAAACTGCCGTTTGCTGTGCGGCCCGCGACAAAGTAAATTAACTATACTACAATATTATTACTACTATTGTTCAACTATACTACACAATGGTTAAAATTACGCCATATTTAATGATAAACGTAACTGGCCAATTCTGGCTGGTTATCGTTAATGTTTAGTTAACAAATTCCAAAATAATAACCTAATCTACTTGTTTTATGGTGTGAACTGGGCTTGATTACACCTATCGAGTAGAGTGGCGAGAGTCGAGACAGTGTTCTCGACCAAAAAAATTTGCCGAGAGTACTGTCTCGCCACTTTACTCGGTAGGTGTAAAAAGTGCCTTAGCCAGTAAAGTGTGACGACCGCTGCTCTGAGCAAAACCGCGGACAGACAGACAGACAGACGGACAGACAGACCGAAACTATAAGGGTTCTTTGTTGACTACGGAACCCTAAAAAGTGTCGGCTGCTGACACTGCGCTACATATTGCGCATATTGTTACGTGCTTAGAAATTGACACTTGAACGACTACTGCATTGTTAGAGGATTGTACCAACGCAACGTATTGTATTCTTTAGAGCCAATTTGGCGTTCCACAGACCTCATATCATGACCTGCTTACATTCATTATATTGGTTGAGTGATATTATATCACGTGTCTGTTGTCTTGGGCGTAACTTTTATGTTTACTGTGACTGCCTTTCATCGCTGCAGACTATAGCCGTTTACTGCCAGCGCCGAGAAAAATAAACTATAAAATCTACGGGCCTTTAATGTCCTCACTGAAATAACTTTTACTGCTTTAATAATTTCACTATTATCAACCCGTCCGTCTGTTGTTGTTGTTCACGGACAGCGTTTCAATACCGAAATCCTCCGATCAAGCTTTTAAACGAGGTAGAAGTCTTCTTGATTGTTTTAATTTGATTAAAGATAATAGTTTTTTTGATACCTACCTACGTTTGTAACAATTTTATATGTATTGATTTTAGTCAACTCTTATACTAAATGTGTCATAATATGGGAGTAAGGACTACGAGGTTTTCTGCCTCAAAATAGAGGAAAAGTAAGGAGCTAAATATTCTTATCCATCCAATAATAGCGAAAGTGATTAATTCAGCGATTAGAAAACAAAATATTGCGATGTCCAATTAAGAAATAATAGCAACAAGCAATGACGCATTTTATGCGTCACAGTACAGCTGTATAATAACACCTACAACATATTTGAAGAAAGCATTGTTGTTATGCACATGACCAGAGCATAAGCAATTTAAGGTATATTATTCAACATCATTGTACCTAGCTGGCTCTGCCAAATCATTTGCTACTCCATCCGTTTCTCCAAGCTCTATCTTTACAATTTTAAATACAAATACGAATATCTTTATTGTCAGATCGTTGTTGATACAAAAGTCTTCTCTACAAATTTTGTTGACTATTCGTCTCTTGATCTTTAAAAACCTGTCTGTACCCACAATTTTATCGATATCAACAAACATAGTACTAAAGATATTAGATAGATATATTGTAATCTTATCATTTCCCCTATGTTTTGGCAATAAGATGATTCACGAACAATCTGTTTCCTCAAATTGAGATCTTGGTGAGTAATTTCGGCCATGTGCCCTAGTGATAAGATATCTGATACGCAAAGGTTTGCGACACCTGCCCCACATACTCTCGATGATATCATTCATAACACGGAAAGCTCTAAGTTTAGACCTATCTATAGTAATAATTAATAAGTACTAAGGATTACTTAAAATTCTTTAAAAAAAAAAAAGAAAAGCAAGTTTCGCTTCGGGAGTGTCTGCAGATGTGAAAACAAAACAGCAGGACATCATACATTTTCGCTGTGCGGTCGAATAGAGGGGGATACAGCATCTCCTACGCTGCGCCGGTGGTCTTAATTCCATCTTACGAATGTTCGATCAGATCACGTGTGTTACCATCCCAAAAAAGTGCACGCCGCAAATAAATTTTCATTACAAAAACAAACACAAAGTTGTAGTAACGAAATTTCGACAAATTCAGGATAGTTTGCAATTCTTCATCCAAATAGGTTCATTATGTTCACCTTTGGTAGTGTAGATGCGATATAATAACCTACTTTGTATTAATGTCACGAGAAAGTGAAATCGTCTAAAAGTGGTGACGTCATCGCGGTCACAGTGCGATGTGAACTGTGATCTCGGAACTCGAAAGGAGTTATTGTTCGCCAATATGGCGGTAGCGCGCGAACTTCAGCCGCTAGTTGAGAGGTAATATCCGTTTTTTTAATTCGAATTATAAACAAAAGGAATTCGGTTAAGTTTTAATGTGCATTGAATTTAGTATTGAAACCATTTCTAGCCGATCTTAAATGCTATTAATTTCTATTATATTCTGCATACCCACAAAGGTAAAATCGAGAACCTCAAATTACTCTCTCCTTACCTACTAGTAGACTAGTAGTATAATTTTAGTAGTAGTCTATCTATTACCAAGTTAGATATAACCTGGCAAGTACCAAACTAAGGAAACATCCTTAGTTTGGCACTTGCCAGAAACTAAAGATGCGAAAAAAAACTCTACATATAGAAAAAGGTTTTTACGTGTTTAGAGAAATATGTTTACGTGTATTATATTATTCACTTGTATTTAGTAGATTAATAACATAAATATTATAATAAGTACATAAAATATTCTGAATTTTAATCTATTGCGTTTAACATCACCTAAATTAACATTCACCTACTTTAATCTAACCTAAACACACATAATTACAATTATAATTGTTATAACCCACTTCTCACAAACACATTTATAAAACTACGTAATAAAGTATGAAAAGGTATAAAAAACCTACAAGTAAAGGTACCTGCAAGTAGAGTTTTAGAGTTTTGGAAAACAATGGATTTTTAGTAAATCTGTGGTTCTGGAGTCTGGACTTGTCAAGCTCTAAAACACTAACGGCCGTTCCCAATATTTGATCTGTCTCTGGTTTTGCCCTACTAGATATAGGAATAGCTCTCATTAGACATTAGAGACATGACATAAAATATTTTATGTCAATTCAATGTTAGCTGCGATCGGTCGTATGTCAAACCAGAGATAGATTGAATATTGAGAACGGCCGTAATTGAACGTAACTCTATGCAGCATTCATGATAGCATTTCCCCTTGGCTATGAAATCTCTACCTATAGAGTTAATGTTATTATAATATCATCGCCTTTAATTTTTACTTCAAATTCTTGGAGTTACAGTTAGCATTATTGGCATGTTAATTAAATGAATACCAACCAACCCAGGGCTCTTAGCATGAAAAGATAAAAAACCGGCCAAGTGCGAGTTGGACTCGCCCATGAAGGTTTCCGCACCAGCAATAAGGTTTATTTTTATGAAATTAAAAGGTACTTGATTTATTTTTATATTTCAGTTGATTTAATGAAAGTTAAATTAAGTTTACCATTTATGACGTATAAAAAAAAACTACTTGCTAGATTTCGTTCAAACCAATTTTCGTTGGTAGTTTTTATAGTAAAGTACATCATATATTTTTTTTAGACTTAACATGCCCCTACTTTAGAAGTTAGAGGGGGGGGGACACATTTTACCACTTTGAAAGAGTCTCTCTCGCAAACTATTCAGGTTAGAAAAAAATGATATTAGAAACCTCAATATGATTTTTAAAGACCTATCCATAGATACCCCACACGCATAGGTTAGATGAAAAAAAATTTTTTTTGATTCAGTTGTACCCATGGGGACCCCTAAAATTATTGATAATTTTTCCATTATTGTATCAAAATCTTAATGCGGTACACAGACTACATCTACTTACCAAATTTCAATAGTATAACTCTTATAGTTTCGGAGAAAAGTGGCTGTGACATACACGGACAGACAGACAGACAGACAGACAGACAGACATGACGAATCTATAAGGGTTCCGTTTTTTGCCATTTGGCTACGGAACCCTAAAAATTGTGACAGATTTTAACTACAAAATGATATAGATTTCCTTTGTCAATCTGTCAGTTAATTTATTCTTCATTAAAGAAAGTGCTAAGCGTGCACATAAAACATACGATCAAATCAGAGTTCAGACCATTTACCTTATTAAATTTTTATCAGCTCACGCTTATTAAAGTAATTTTAATTAATCTGCCACTCATTAAACTAATTAAACTGTTAAGTCGTAAAACATTTAGATTGTGTATACTTCAAATCTACAGATATATTGTTAACATTAGAAGTCAGCCAATTGTCAGCTTCCGATGATCAAAGTAATTGTACATGATAACTGAGTAATTATTTAAAGATACGTGCACATTATGACGAGCCGCATTCTCCATACTCGTTTTGTGATGACAGGTAAAAATGTGTCAATTTGAAGCTACTTACGTGCATATCATGACAGAGCGAAGATTAGCGGGCCGCATTCTTCATACGTTCTATGATGCGCACTCGCGCATTAAGACGTCATAAAAAGTGTATGAAAATGCTGCCCGCCCCTCTGCGCCTCGTCGTAATGTGCGCGTACCACCATCGGCACGACTTCGTGGTTTTCCACGCCACAGTAACAAAAGCCGTTATACGGTTCCTAAAGGTTAACGCACTGAAACTACAGTAAACACGCCGCGGCCCACAAACAATTGAAATGATAACACTCATCTGCTCGAAAACTGTTTGTGTGGACACGACAGATGGGCGCTTTGTACCCAATGCGATACCGTGATAGGACACATTTGTATGTAACGAGAAAAAAATAAACTATGGTGAAGTAAGGAAGTTTATGTAAAGCTAGTCCTACTTCCTACTAATATTATAAAGGCGAAAGTTTGGATGTATGTATGGATGTTTGTTACTCTTTCAAGCAAAAACTACTGAACGGGTTTTAATGAAACTTTACAATAATATAGCTTATACATCAGAATAACACATAGGCTACAATTTTAACCGACTTTCAAATTGGAGGAAGTGTTATGTTCGTTTTTTTATGTTCAACGATTACTCCGCCGTTTGTGAACCGATTTTCAAAATTTTTCTTTTGGTGTAGGGTATAGGTTATCATCCCAATTTGGTACCATATTCATAAAAGTGGTGACCTGATGAAGGGATCCATAAGAAATCGAGGAAACTCCTTAAAATTTATATGGAAACATGTGGTGACTTCGGTTTCGTGAGCAGTATTCTAAGCATATGCTACCAACAAGTAAGATTTTACACCAAGGTATACCATGGTTCGGAAGGTGCTGAGAGCAGGAGTTCTCTCGTACTCTTTAAAGATACAAGATTGGGAGTTTCGACGTTGTTTTAAGAACGGAAAGCATATGCTACTATGCAAATTACATTCATCATCGTCATCATCACTACCATAAACCATTATAGAACCATGTGTCGTCTCGTTTTGGCACAATTATTGGTACTTTTCATAGTCTTTTATTATATATCACTTAAACCGCGGGTAACACCGCGGGACACAGCTAGTTAGTACTATAAAGATTGCGGTTCGTTAAGCCGTCCTAGCCAAAATCTAAAATATTATTGGAATTAAGTAATGTTTAAACTTTAAAGTTGCTCTTTATTTAGACCATGCTTGCGCTGTCAGTGTCTTCAGCTCATTCGACATCTACAGGCTGTAACAAAACTAAGGGCCTTCGCCCACTACGACTTTTAGCAGCGATGCAGTCACGCGACTATGAAGCGCACGACTGCATCACTACTAACGCGCGTTAGTCGCATTTGCAACTCCATACAAAACACACAGCTAGCGACTGCATCGCGACTGTATCGATACAAATATGTGACAGTATCGCGACTGCATCGCTACAAAAAGTCGCAATGGGCGCACGGCTTAAGTGATAATACTTAAGGGTGTGTACGTGTTCCTTGTAGAGAGTTCAGTGTGAAAGTAGCAGAGCTGAAAGACCAAATCTTTTTTTCACTTTTGTATGGGCAAGCGCCCCAGTTTCGCGACTTACCCCATACAAAAGTGAAAAAAAATTTGGTCTTTCAGCGCTGCTACTTTCACTCTGAACTCTCTACAAAGGACACGTACACACCCTTAAGTATTATTACTTTGTTTTGTTACACCTTGTATAATAGATGAATGGGCAAACCAATATGCTCTCTACACATTCATAATCGCCTACTTGTCCATTGTCCATCACGAACCAAAAATTTTCCTAATTTTCCTAACCTAGCAACTTAAAGGATGCAACATTGTATAAATAAATACTTCGGAGTCATTGCCTTGTTGGCGTAGGTCGTTTCCTACGCTCGCAGAGCAATATGTGGATCATTACTCAAAAATTACATTCATATGGCAGGCATCATTCAGTTGGGTTACGTCAAGTTCATCCAATAAAATCAATTTCAATGATGGTAAATTCTACAATTATATTCAAATAGACGTCTTTGTGTTGAAAGAACCAAAGCCTAGAGCTTCGTCATATAGAACAGAGTTTAAAATTTTAGGGATTATTCCGAAAGCAAGCTACATCAGCCGTTTCATCACAGCTTCAGCTACAATAATAAGCTCTACAGTAGATTTTGAATCGAATTTTTGCTGTACCACAATTACTCTTGTAACTTGCTTTCAGAATAACCCCTCATGCAGTGTCTGATTGTTACGTGCCTCTCTCTCTCTAACGCCATCTATCTCTTTCCACCAGGAGACAAGAGTCGATGTACGCGATGACGGGTCTGTACGCGGAGTCAGGGTGTGCGGATGTGTCCGGCAAGGACGCCGCCGGACCCAGCGCCCCGCCCTCACACCCCGCGCTCCCCCCGCGCGACGCCGTCAAGTGCCACAGCAGGAACCCCTCGGCTGGTATATACGAAAGGTAAGAAGACCTGCAGGGCGATGCACGACACGGATTCGAAAACTTTACTGTGCGGTCATTGGTCAATGCCTAGCGCGGCGAGCGTTTATTGGATGTCGTGCGATGAAGTTTCCGAATCTGAGTCGAATTCGGCATTGTGAATCAGCCTGGGGCCCTTTTCTCATGCCTCGAATGTCTCATTGATGACAGTCCAGAGTCCAGACTCGCTCGCGAAACAGCCTTGAAGCGGCATTAGAGTCATAGGCTTCCTGATTCACAGTGCATGATTCGTCATTCGATGCGGATTTGACAACTTTCATGCTCAGGCCGCAGCAATCTCGCCTCGCGGGGTATTGACCAGTGACCGCCCGGTAGGTATGTTTTCAAATCGAAGTAGAAGGGCAATTGAAAATCAATGCGCTGATGCCGGTATGAATTCTCGAACCAAACGGATATAGCGTCGTAGATTATCCGGCATAACAGTTTTTGCTACGGATCATTAGTATTTGTACGAGTATCTGAGGGCTATCTAAGATTAATATTTATACTTATAAGATTCTACCAGGATACATCATATCGTTTTTTTTTTTTGGTTTAGAATGCTGAGCCTTCTCGTGATAAAATCTTTATACATATATGTCATTGTACATTTAGTTTCATTGTTACAATACTATTAATGGAAGTAAACTTTTTGATTGAATGTAATGGGTCAGATCATTTGACTTTATACGACATGTAGTATCTTGTAATATCTTTATGAGCTAGTTTTTTCAGAGTGATTTGATTTTCCTGGTTTTAAGGTTAGGTATTTGTTCAATAGATCATAATACGGTATATACAGTCTAAACCACGGCTAGTCACAAATTTTGACATTAAATGTGAAACTGCGCCTAACCTAGTGCTTTGGACCATAGAGTAATTTACAAAAAGAAAGGGGATCGAACACTCTTCCATTTAAGTGTAACATAAATTACATAAATATTAAATATTCCAATCCAATATTTACATATTAATGTGAAGTAATCATTGCGTAAGAATCGCTAAATTTAGCGAGTAAGAGGAGCATGACCTCAATACAGTGTGAGACAGTACTGGTATAATGTTATAGGCTGCTCACAAATTAAAGATCTCTTGGCAATTGAAGTGGAAGAAGCAATGTTCGACTTTGATTTTGAGGTAGAGCCTCGGCCCACCAAAGTGGGGCCGAGGACACCCAATAGCATGTTACCAACAGGTAGATCAGTGATCAGGCGGCTCCTTATTGGTAGATCGTGATTACTGATCAATGATCATACTATTACTCCTTTACAATTAGTCTATATACTCTGTCAATTGTCACAATTGTATTATGTAACGAATTTCTTGAAAATAATTATGAAAATAATTAATTTGATTGATTGATTTGTCACAGGGAACGAGAGCGAGAAAAAGAAAAAGAAAAGCCTCATCAGCTGTACCCAGAGATATTAGACATTCCTCATGACGCAAGAGATTGCGGGATCCTCACGTGGAGACCGCTCTTCATACAGAGATTCTCTAGTATTAAAGTAAGTATTCTTAAAGTCCACTTAAATAGTCTTAACTCTTATGTATTCACTAGCGTTACATGGTAAATCCAATAAGAAGTTGAGCGCTTTCTATTACTTAAGAAACCATACTGTACATTTAATTCTATCCTGCGAGTTTCTTACGCCGGTTCTGCTCGGGTTAGTTCCCAAACCGGTGGTAGGCACCAGTAGTATCAGCGTTCTGAAAGTATTTGTTTCAAATCTATTCAGAAATAAAACAATTTTTATTTATTTTCATTTATATCCACCCTTAAATTTACACCTACAACCGTTTACAAAGCTTGTTATTTGATAAGAAAAGGTCTAATTATAATTTCCATACAATTTACAAAGCACCACTGACCACAAAAGGTTTTGTTTAGAAATGCCGCCTGTTTTTGGACCCGGACGAAACAAGGCATTTTTTAAGTTTTACTAGCGACCCGCCCCGGCTTCGCACGGGTTAAAAAATATATAGCCTATGTCACTCATTGAAAAAATGATTAAAATCGATTCAGTAGTTTTGATTTATATTCATTAGTACCCGTGGTTGGTCGGTACCGCCGCGCCGCAAAAGCAGTAATATCTTCGAAAATATTCATTTAAATCATATGCTGTAAAGGGCCATATAGATCTACATTAAATCAACAATGTATTTAAGGTATTTAATTGGATAAGGATTAATGCTGTATTTATTAAAATTGCTTCGAAAATTAGCCATTATTTGTCGTAAAAAGTAAATGACAAAAAAATGTTATTGTGGGATATCCATAAGAGGTAGACATATATACCATCGCGGAGTTTTCTGTAGACCTTTTCATTGTGTAAAATACTTGGTACATTATTTTGATAAATCTCGTAGGGTTCAGCCTGCGTTTGTAATGTAAGCGGAAAAAAATGTAATTATTTACGATATCACATTAGAAACCCCAACAGTAACAGTATTTCTCCACTATTTAATGAATGTTATTATACTTAAAAACCTTCCTCTTGAATCACTCTATCTATTAAAGAAAACCGCATCAAAATCCGTTGCGTAGTTTTAAAGATTAAAGGGAACAAAGGGACATGAGGGAAAAAAGCAACTTTGTTTTATAATATGTATATTAGATGTTTGTCCACCTAAGTCCTAATCGACATTTCAGTATTATCGTCTGTCTGTCTGTCTGTCTGTATGTGTGTGTACAGACTACAGACACACACATACACTGATGCCAAGGACAACCTTAGCATCGTATCATCCAAAGGCATCAACCGATTTTTATCTACTTTATTTTGCTTGAAAGCTGACATGATCGAAGATGTTCTTAGCGATAGTTAATCGTCATGAATGCTGGAAATTTTGGATTTATTTCATGAAATGCAACTTTACATAAATAAGGGCCAGTCTCACCACTTCCTGATAAGTGCCGAATAGGCTATCCACAATCTTATCTGACAGATATGAGATACTCCATACTCCATCTGTCAGCTAAGTTATGGATAGCCTATCCGGCACTTATCAGGAAGTGGTGAAGCCCCTTAGTGTTTTGTATCGCGGTTCTTTTTTTCTCAATTTAACAATATATTTCAGGTATTCGTATTTTTCCTATCAATCCTTGTGACGTTACAACAAGCTTTGAGCTCGGGATACATCAACTCCGTGATCACGACAATCGAGAAGCGGTTCGAGATCCCCTCCAGCCTGTCGGGGCTGATCGCCAGCAGCTACGAGATCGGCAACGTCATTACTGTCATTTTCGTGTCATACCTCGGCAGCAGACGGCATATACCCGTGTGGATCGCTGTTGGTAAGAAACCTACTTTTTTGGGGGGTTTTTGGCATTGACACGGTGTACATTGCCTTAGACAAAGGGAATAGGCGAGAATACTGCACTTTACAAATTCTTTCGAATTTTAAATTAAGGATGAATTTGTAATTTCGAAAACCATTTGTTTAAATTCAAAATGAAAATTTATTCGTAATTGGTATTGTATAATTCTGTTTTTGAATGTTTAATTTAGAGTATAGAAGCAAATATGTATAGGTCTACCAGAATCTGATGGCAAAAAGTGAGAAAATAAATTGACTCTAGCAATACCGGGGTAATTGGAATAAAACATTTTGATCCTTTTTTTCTTATTGCGGCTGATTCTGTGTGTTAAACATGCAAATATAAAAATTTATCCAATGATCAAGGATATTTTTTGAAAATCTGCTGTCAAAAATTGCCATCAGATTCTGGTAGACCTATAATTATTTGTGGTATAAATTCACTGGAATCCAAAATGTATTTGTGACAAATTACTGATTTCCCCTAGTTGACTTGGACGTTTACCATACGTCCTTGGTCAGGTCATAATAAATTAACCAAGCGATAAAGCTATCTACTAGACACGTACAAATCGAACGTTTGAAAACTATACAATTTTTACATGTAGCACTTTCCAGAACCTAAAGTTTTACTTGTAGTTTCGATAAAAGAACTTTATCTGCAGAACACCGACAGGTGTGTATCTTGAAACAATTTATCTACATTCTACGCGATATTTCTGCAGATCTTCAAAGTATGTCATTCTATAGAAAATTCCCAAGATTGATGTTTAGGTGTTCCCTCACCGGAGCATTCGCTTGTAATGTAACGTTACAAAGTCGAGCATTACATCAGTGAGGGAGGAGAGCCGAGCATATTTTATATAATGAAACTAATTATGAAACACTCGAAGTTACTTGTAGAACTCCAAATATCTTGCTTGTGGAACTTTCCATTAAACATTTGTTGTGACTTCAGGTGCTGTTATAATGGGCATCGGGTCATTGGTGTTCGTGGTGCCTCACTTCATAGCGGAGGCGAACAGCGAGATGTTGGCCAACAACAAGTCCGACGACAACATCTGTCGGCTGCCCGGCGTCGAGAACGACATGGGCGGCCTGGGCCGGCTGTCGCAGGGCCTGCCGCCGAGCAACCTGAGGCCGGACAACTGCATCAAAGTGAGTTCCAATTTCAAAACTTTTTATTGTTATGGGTCCACCTACAGCGAGTGAGTTCCATTTTCAAAACTTTTTAATTTTATGATGCCAAATAAGTGCGTCAAGTGAGTTCTATTTTCAAATTTCTACTTTTTTATTGTTGTGTGTTTGCGGCCAGCATTTTCTATTTACGGCTTTGAACTACTTTGAAGCTAGTAGCTGAGGTACCTACTTAGCTATCTTAATTTAACATTGCTTGGATTTTGTAACTAGTCCAGATTCTATCAATCAGCAAAATAGAGTTTTGTCAAATCAGAACATACACATACACATTCAAAGAGTAGCAGAATTGAGATAAAGAATTTGACTTATTACATTAGAAAACACTAATAAGGTAGCCTTAGTAGCAAATGGTAATGGAATCATTCACAAAATATTAATAATAACATCATTATTCATTACCAAGCAATACATCACCTCTCCATGAATGAGATTATCTCATCAGCTGGCCTCGGGACAACGATTTCTGATGGTCGCGACTCCGCGGCGATAATCACGATTGAATATCAACAAGTTCGTAAATGTCATACGTTCCATAATTCGCAGTTAAGCGCGTCAGCCCAAGGACACTAGAAGCTCTTTTTAACCGACTTCAAAAAAGTGAGGTTTCTCAATTCGGCCGTATATATATATTATGCTTCCTAATGTTTGTTTGCGGATAACTTCGTCGCTTATGAACAGATTTTGATGATTGCTTCTTTGTTGGAATGCAGAAACTTCAAAGGTGGTTCCATGATAGAGATCTGAAGTTGGTTTTGTTGGTAAAATTTATTATTATACTATTCAAATAACATTTAACTCATCAAGCCCCATACGGGCACCGGTGGTCGCGACAACAATAGAATACAATAGCATTTCCAAGAATCCGCGATCGAAGGGTTAAAGACTTATACCACCCGCGCTACTGTCAAAATGAAGGTTTTGTTGAGCCGCACGAATATGTTAATACGTTGACGTCACGTATGTTATTTATTCAGTGTTTTAATCTTTGAAGTAATAATTTATTTTTATAGCATTCAGTAAGTGCTTAAGTTTTATTAGTAGTACTCGCACAGATTACCCACTAAATAGTAAGTGCTAGAGTCAAAATACTGAGACGCGGCACAGATCCTAATCCTAATTATAACCTAATCGCGCTGTTTTGAATATATTCTAACTTCTGGGCGGACTTAATTTCATTAAAATCTATACATATAATAAAACTGTAGAAATGAAAATTCTGTACATTAAAGATATTCAAAAAATAACAAGCGGGGGGTGTTACTACATCGCTATAGAAGCCAAAAATGTGGTTAGTTTTTTTGTCTGTCTGTCTGTCTGTATGATTGTTCCACTATCACACGAAAACTACTGATCCGATTGAAATGTGATTTTTGCAGATATATTTATCTTCTTCGAACTTAACATCTGGTGTATAAAAAAATTCCCCCCACCACTCTAAGGGGACAGAAGAGGGGGTCACATTTTGTATCAAACTTTTTTCTTTAATGGACTTCATATTATTGTTAACTGTGTTTTTCAACTTAACATCTGGTGTAAGTATAAAATTTTCCCCCCCACCCCTCTTAGGGGACAAAAGTGGGGGTAAGATTTTGTATCAACTGATGAAGTAGAAATACTTTAAATGGCAAAACAATGTTTGCCGGGACAGCTAGTACTAAATATAGCCCGCAACTTCGTTCGAGCAGAAATCAGTTTTTCGCCCGGACATTTTCTGGTTTAAAACTATCCTATATCCTTTACCTCTTCTAAATCGATTTAGCCGTTTAGGCGTGAAGAGGTAACATAAACATAGACAGAAAGACAGACAGACATTTATGATGTAGCATGTAAATATAAATTGTCAATTATCGTCTACATTTACATACTCAAATCCGCCTGTGTCAATTAGAATCAAATGTTTAGTCTAAATATGTAACGAAACTGGTTTTCAGAATATGGAGGTCGCTAGGCGGTCGGGGCTGCCTTCATATATGGCACCCGGTATTAGGTACGACTATCTAGAATACTAGATACCTAGTACTAAGTACGACTATCGATTATCTACATTCTAGATCGGTCGATAAAGTCTAATCGGTCTAATCATTGGACTATAAGGTACCAAGTGGGGAAGACACCAAATAAGGCCACGAAAACCCATTGTTATGATATCAGGAAGAGCAATAGTTTGTACAAAGGACTTTGTTCGTTTGATGAGAAGTATAGATTCTACAGATATATACCGTTTTAAAAATACATATAATACTCTTAAGTCTTCCCGGGTCGTCAGTCGAGTAAATCGGTTAAAACAACAATTCTCGTCTTTACCTATGATAATAAGGCTTCTTAGACACACTATGATATAAAGTGGTTTCGAAAGAAACTTCAAAAAGCGGTACCACGTGTCTTTAATATGGCTAAACCGTTTTTATGACAAACCCAAATCTTCTAAAATTTCAATAAGGCAAAGTCATTATACCATAACTCATTAAATTAGGACACCATCATTAATATCATCGTCGTTGTTAGCCCAGTCACTATAGGAGGTTGACCTCGGAAAATCGAGATACCCAGTATATTCATTACCACGTAAAAACTTGTAGTTTGGCATCCTAAAACAGTTCTTAAAATTCACATATAATTGGATGGTCGCAAGTTTTAAAATCAGGGGTCAAAAGTCACAAAAATCGATTTTTTTACTTTTTTTGCAAATATTTCGTTTTATATGCGTTTTACGTTTTTTGTATAAATAGGAAAGTTGTAGAGGATTAAATTCTCTACAACTTTTCTATTTAACATTTTTTTACACCTTAACTGTTTTCAAAATAGAGGGCGTAGAGCGCGCGGTCGGAGAATTATCTGAGGTCAACTGGTAGTCTCGATCAAAAACTCGTAAATTTATTGCTAAACATACAATTATAATTTCTTATTAACTTTTAGATTAGTTCTCTTTTTTTTTTTTTTTTGGTGTTATAGTTATCTATTTTTAATTAAGTGTCAATTTATTTAATAACACTTACCTGGACATGTCATTAAGAAATTGTTGAGGAAAGTACTTAAATTATATTTTAATTTTTATCTAATTTTAAATACTAATGACTTTCTATATAAATAAAGAATAAAAGAAATACATTTTCATTTGATGTTTTTATTAAACGTGTCATTTTACAGATTTACTATAGTCAAAATTAATAAAAATTTCGAGAACAGGTTCTAATTTCAATTCTCTTCTTCTTCTTTATCATCATCTTCTTTTTCTTCTTCTTCATCATCATCGTCATCATCCCTCTGCTGCGGAATTTTCTCTTCATTACCGTCTTCAACGACATTTGTCTCCCGGTCATTCATGATTGCTGGGTCAAGGGTTCTATCATCATTACTATCGGTCTGATATGGTACAGAATTGAGACAAGCTTGTCCATTATACTGGTCGCAAGCTAAGGAGCACTGTAACCCCGCTTTCCTGCATCCACATCTTGAGCCACAGCCACTTTTGCAGTTACAGACTATTGTATTGAGTAAATTATCTGGAGCAGATGGTAAAATAGTCATGACAGGTTCCAGGAATTCGTTTTTGATCGAGACTACCAGTTGCCCTCAAGCAATTCTCTGACCGCGCGCTCTACGCCTTCTATTTTGAAAACAGTTCAAGGTATAAAAAAATGTTAAATAGAAAAGTTGTAGAAAATTTAATTCTCTACAACTTTCCTATTTATACAAAAAAAACGCATAGAAAACGAAATATTTGCAAAAAATTATATGTGAATTTTGAGAACTGTTTTAGGATGCCAAACTACAAGTTTTTACGTGGTTACACTGGGTACCTCGATTTTCCGAGATTTGCTCCTAATTTGGCCTAAAGTGATTGGACTATGTAGTAAGTTTTTCATTTCGAAACAGCCATACCATAGCTAAACGAAAGTGTACCTATTATATAAGCTTAACCTCTTCATAGAACCTCATAAAATATTCATGTTCCCGATAACGTCTCAAAACGTAATATATTAACGAAACAGCCATAGTGCGTATAATATGCCTAGATTACACAAATTTTAATTGTTATTTACAACGCGTGGAATTACATATACGTAAATTTACATTTTGAAGTTTGTAAACAGTTGTGACTGTATAGGTACAGCTTGGCAAAGAAGAGTGTGGATTAAATGAGGGCGCTTTTCTTTAAATACAGGCAACCCTACGCTTCACTTTTGACACAATATATACTAGAGTTGACAAGTAATGTAGTGTTGTCATAAATAAAAACTCTTAGTTCCAGCTGTCACCGCGTCAGACTCTTCTTTGCCAAGCTGTATACCAGAATCTGATGGCAAAAAGTGAGAAAATAAATTGACTCTAGCAATACCGGGGTAATTGGAATAAAACATTTTGATCCTTTTTTTTCTTATAGCGGCTGATTCTGTGTGTTAAACATGCAAACATAAAAAATTATGCAATGATAAAGGATATTTTTTTAAAATCTGCTGTCAAAAATTGCCATCAGATTCTGGTAGACCTATAGTACTGCTCAATTCTCAAATCTTGGTTAAGGTAAGGCGGCTTGAGGCCTTACATATTTTGTAAGATTTCAACAATATTATCGTATGTTCTTAGGACTAGGATTCCTTCAAAAAAGAGTTAATTTACGTCTTTCAAGACTACCTACGGAAACTTCTGACAGAATCTTTATGCCAACGACATAAAGATTACTTTACGCGTTAGTTCAATGCAATCCATTCAGGTTTATTCTACCTCTGACAGAATCTTTATCCCAACGCCATAAGGATCACATTACTTACATTACTGTTTTCAATTCAATCTATTCATGTTTATTCTACCTCTGACAGAATCTTTATCCCAACGCCATAAGGATCATACTTACATCACTGTTTTTTCCACAGAGTTCACCGAGTACCTTCATGCCTGTGATGATCTTCGTAGTGGCGCAGCTGCTGCTGGGCTGCGGCGGCTCCCCGCTGCTAACGCTCGGCACCACATACGTCGACGACCACGTACGGCCCGAGTCCTCTAGCATGTATATAGGTAAGCTACCAACATTCAGAAAATGATCTCTCTATGTACTATCAGAGAAGTTGATTCCTAGGCAGATGGGGGACCTACGTAGTTTGGTCGCGTTATGTCAAACCCAACCGACAGATCACAATTAACCTTGAATTGACATGATCCGACCAAATGACGTTGGTCTGTCAACTACCTATGAATCAATTTCCTCGATGGTACATTGTACAGGATGTACCAAAACTAAGTAATAATACTTTAGGGTGTGTATGGGGCCCCTATATAGAGCTCGCTGTAAAAGTAGCAGCGCTGAAAGAGTAACTTTTTATTTTACTTTTGTATGAGAAAATGCATGCTCTTTCAGCGCTGCTCTTTTCACTGTATATGCCTGCAGCATCGCTAAGAAACTGCCAACTGCCAAGGTTCAGAAAAGAACATTATTATCCTCTATGACCTATGTGTATCCAGAATTTGTATGGGTAATAGGCTATGCCAATATTCAGAAAGCGCATTTATAATATACCAGTCAGTAACGCATTTATTTAGCACTGACCTAGTAGATAGGACATCTGTAGCCCCAGCACGGCGACCAGTAGAAATGCGAAAGTATAGACAAACTGTGGACATAAACTTAAGATGCCGTTCCGATCTTTACCGCGGCTAATCGCGACCGACAAAAACTCAATTAAAATGCCACTTTATGACAGACTATAGTATATGTCATAATTCATAAAGTAGGATATTATTGTCTTAAAGTGGCATTTTAATGGAATTTTTCGGAACGAAAAAAGATCGGAACGGCACCTTAAGTTTATCTCCACAGTTTGTTACTATAGTCTGTCATAAAGTGGCATTTTAATTGATTTTTTCGGAACGAAAAAAGATCGGAACAGCACCTCAAGTTTATCTCCACAGTTTGTCTACATATACTTTCGCATTTCCACTGGTCGCCGTGCTAGGGCTACTGGTCACTTTATAATATACCAGTCAGTGACGCATTTATTTAGCACTGAGCTAGTAGATAGGGCATCTAGTCACCGACACCGCCGTGTCGGTACCGACACGGCATAGGTTCTTTTTCAGGTTTCGCTGATGCCGTCACTCCCTTCGTATCAAGAAAAGAATATTTACGAGTACAATGATATTTTTTCATCTATCGCTTTGGTCCATTACATTATGTCCTTATATTTCCAATTTGCAACATATCCAATCCACTACCGCCTCTGTAATATGAAACTAATGAGTAATAACGGCGAAAGCCTTAATTATTTTATTAACCTGAAGACTTTACTGCCGTACTCAGAGACAAATATTAATTACTTAGCTGTAATTAAATGAAGATTTTGACATAAGCCCCATACATTATCTGTCAAACTCTTCATTAAATAGTTTAATCATCACTGAGTGCGGCGGTTAATGTTGGGAAAGTCTCAGAACAATGAAAGTGTAAACCAGTATTGACCTTTTAGTCCGCTCATCCGTTTAAGATTCGACAGCTGTCGTAAAATCCGTCGCGGCACAACACGACAGGTTCGATGAACCTTCGGGTACACCTGCAATGTTTATTGACCGTATAAAGCCACGACCGAATATTCGGTATACCTGCTCGCTCATCAGGGTTGGCAGTTATGGGGAAAACCACAAAAAAATAAATTGTCTGTATAGTATAGTAATCAACAAGTCGTCGTTGACTACGGAACCCTAACCAGCAGATTTTTTGTATATTGATAGGTTAATAGTTATATAATTTAACAGGAACATTGTCCTACAAATAGAACAATCCATATTTTAGGACCATCAAATCGAAATATTTGTTCCTTTCTATCTCTGTTACTTTCGAGAATTTTCGCAGAGGAAATTGTTGTTCGTCTTATCAAAATGAAGATACTCACGAAAAATTAGCTTGATAGTAAGTAAATAAAAAAAATGTTCTAGGAAACCTGTTCTAGTACTCATTCAGAAGAGAGTTATTTTGATAGTTCATTTGCATCATCGTTGAGTTTCAATTTTGATGTAGTTAAGTTCCATTTTAATAAGTTGTTTATGCAAGTATCTGATTTTATTTCTGGAAAACCGCGCTTTTTGAGTCATTAAGACTTTGTTATTTCCTTGAACTCCGAGGAAAGCTCGACACCAAAGGAAGGGTTTCTTTCTACAGAAACTTTGTTAAAGTGACAAATTTCCTTTGCCAATCTGTCAGTTTGTCCTCAAAATGTTTAGTATTACGTCGCATTTTTACGGTGGTCATGCTACGCTAGCATATAATACCGAGTCGTGTTATGCCCATAAAAAGCTTACCCAACGAGTCGAAGTTTTAGCGCTACGCAGTACGCACAGTTTCTCCCCGAATCAACCTTGACCTACCACCTTATGACTTGCATTAATAAGGCTGTTGACAATTTAATCAACTGTCGCTTCCTATACGACAGTTTCCAGAGGCGCGGCAAAATACGCAATAACGTCACGCTGTGGTAAAAATTGATGCTCGCGAATTGTTTTGTTTTTATGTCCCTTTTCTTATTGCGCGTATATACAACTGGTTTTATATCGTTATTTTACTATCGTTGTGTTAATGGCTTTTAAAATTATTATTCTGTACGAACTGAGCATGTGACTTTTACCGCATTGTAAGACGAGAAGAGATTGGGATGTACCAGTACCGAGTATCAAGGTGAAGTAGTTTGTAATATCGATCAGCAATCTGCATTTTGCAACATGGCATTTGCTATTCGCATCGATTGAATTTTTACCTGCCCCTCCTACTAAGGCAGGGCTTTCCAAACATTTCTGGAATTGTCTTTTCTGTACAAAATAGTTTAGTGGCCCTATAAGTGTAAAGTGTTAATTTTTTAAAACATAATGAGACCTTATAAGTTACGTTATGTTCTGCGACCTACACTTTCAGTGGCCCGGCATAGCTCCACAATACACAGGTATCCTCAAAAAAGGGCAAGTGGCTCTCGACTCCCTTTGAATTCCACTTATATTTTACAACGCCGCCGGGAATATGTATTCTCTTACATTTACTCTCGAGATTTGTATACAAGTAATTCCGAGATAAATATAAACCCGAGTTTATTCCTTCAATGACATCTTTAACATCAGTCCAATTAGATGTAGGAGTACCTCGGAATTAGCATTTTGTTCGGAACGAGACTCGAATGAAATATATTTTATTTCGAGGTAAATATACGCTTTTTTATTTTCTAATAATATTATTATGATTAGAAAACTTGGTGAAGCCTTATTTCGCTGTAAAGGATCCTACAATTATTCGAGCAGCTGGTCCCAGTGGCTTGATCAACGTCGAGTTTTTTTATTGTATTTAGCTAATAATATAATATTAAATAAACAAATATTATAATAAATATAATATATAATAATATAAATAAATATTATATAATATAAGTATGTATATATTATTGATATAATATAGCATTGCGTTTACAATATTATATTTTAATTCATATAATACTTAATCTATGTACGTTATGCTGTTTATTAAGTTATTATAAGTTATTATATATATATATATATATATATATATATATATATATATATATATATATATATATATATATATATATATATATATATATATATATATATATATATATATATATATATATATATATATATATATATTTTTTTTTTTTTGTTACATATTAAATTGTCGTGTGCACTAATATTATTGTTACCTCTTTTTTAATGTTTCCTGTAACAGGTCTACTGGAAAAGATTCCAATTTGGAATAAGTAGTTAGTAGTACCTTTGTACTAAAATGTATCTCTAGTTTTAAGTTTTTATATGTTGATAACCAACATATAAAAACTTAAAACTAGACATAAATTATTAAATAAATAAATAATACAAATAATGCATTCTACGATTTAGAGGCATTTGGAGGTCCCTTCGCTTGAATCTTGAAACTTTGTACAATTGTTAAAGATCTGCACATCACTTTTATTGGTTTGGTAGATACCGGATAAGACCCCAATCAATGTTACAATAAAATTCCGTGGATATTTGTGTACGGAGCGAAGGAGGTAAAATTTTATAAGGTTGGCGTAACACGGAGCTTTGACCCAGTTCGGGTCCGCAATATCGCCGCTATTGCACCACGCGGCGCTTCCTACAACGCTACATATCTGTTACACGCGAAACAATTATACAACTAACAACTTATAGCAAAGTTTACCATGATTTAAACGACGACTCTTTCGAATCCTTGAAGTATGTAAAAAAATGCATTTAAGACGCTCCCCCTACTGAGATGCCGTAATTTACCGTTTTTAGAGCCTTATTAACTCATAATTCGAAAGCTACAAAATTATAATAAAAATACAGCAGTAATCTTCAGTGTATGAACGTTCCTTTCATAGTTATTAATTCCCTATTTTTGTTTTTTCAGCTTCCAAAGTAATACCAATTTAAAGTAATACTTTAGGGTGTGTATGTTTCTTGTAGAGAGTTCACTGTGAAAGTAGCAGCGCTGAAAGACCAAAAAATTTTTTCACTTTTGTATGGGCAAGCGCCCCAGCGCGGCGTCACGAGTTTCCCCATACAAAAGTGAAAAAAAAATTTGGTCTTTCAGCGCTGCTACTTTCACAGTGAACTCTCTACAAGGAACACATACACACCCTAAAGTATTATCACTTAGTTTTGTTACAACCTGTATAATAATATAATGTATACTCTATAGAGTTCACTGTGAAAGTATTAAGTAGCAGCGCTGGAAGAGCAATTTTTTTTTGCGATTTGTATGGGCCAGCGCCCGAGCGTCATGAATTTTTCCATACAAAACTAAAAAAAAAGTTACTCCTTCAGCGCTGCTATTTTCATAGCGAATTCCACATAGAGGCCCCGTACACACCCTAAAGCATTATCACTTAGTTTTGTTACACCCTGTATAGTACGCTTTAAACATGACTTTCTCTTTTCGATAGTCGGATAAAAGAAGATATTCATAATGTGGCAATGAATACTGAAATTTATTCGTCGCATTGCCTTAAACTATTTTTCATGGGAAACCAGACCCTACTTTAAGGCCATCCCCCGAGCAAACGACCTTGACCATACATTTGATGATTTTGATCATACGTTGCCGAGATCGCACAAAAATCCTATTTTTTTACTTATCTTAGTTCAAAATTGATCTAAAAAAATATGTAGCTAATGAAATTGTCTATCTATTGTCGTGTGTTTCAAATAAACGTAATTTGTAAATACTAGGGAGATGCTGAAAGTATGCTTCAATTTTAATAAATTGGTATTACTTTGGAAGATAATATCATGAGTATAATAAACAAAAATAGAAAATTTAAAACAGGGAAAGGAATGTTGATATACTGAAGATTATTGCTGTATTATTATTATAACTTTGTAGCTTTCAAATTATGAGTTTTTAAGGCTCTAAATACGGTAAATTACGGAATTTCCGTAGGGGAAGGCCCTTAAAGCCTTGGCGCTGCATATTCTGGTCTAGTTAGTATTCACTTACCTGATATTTACTACGAAAATTTCATGATAAATCCTTAAAACATGCCCAATGCAATAAAATCAATAATTTATTAACTCTATTTGTTTTGTTCCAGGTTGCATGTACAGTATGGGTGCGTTCGGACCAGTGCTGGGTTTTCTGCTCGGTGCATATCTACTGTCATTCCACATGGATTCCTTCTCCGGTACTGTCATGAGTAAGTACCTAAATTCTTTACTTAAGGGGGCGACTTACCCTAAATTGTCGATTTTATAATTCATTTTTATACTTGAAAATAAGCCCCGAATTGTTTCATTTTCTAAACATAGATACTACATTATATTTCCGAGGATCCGACCTAGCGAAAACACGATATCTTAAAATTTTCTCGATAGAAAAAAATCACAAAGATGCGTCTAATTTTCACGAATTTTTCATATATTGTCATAACCGTGCATTAAACTAAGTTAATATTTTAACACATTGTATAAAATTCTATCATTGAGAAACTGACCTAGCGGATTTTTAAAATGTTGTATATTTATCGAATTATTGAGAAAAAACTAATTTAAGCGATGAATCCGCGTCGTCCTTTTTCACCTGGCATATGAAAGACAGGCGTGAGAGTGAAGAGAGAAGGACGATGTTTGATTTTTTGCATTAGTCGCCCTCTTAATTTTATTATACAGTATGTGATGATGCTAGCCTAGAATATTATAGTGCTCAAGCAGGCAACAACAGAACCAAATCATTAAAATTATTATCATTCAGCAAAAACTTTACTATTACGCCTACCATTTGCAAAAAATAACTATGTAGTCAATTTAATTAGGTAGTTTCTTAGGTTTGTTATTCTGTGTAAAAATTATCAAGGTATTTTTATGAAATTCTTCAACTTTTTAGTGCGTAAAATTGTTTAATTGCATCTAGTATTTCAGTTGAATGTTAAACAGCAATAATTTACAACATCAAAATCACCTTGCGTGTCAAACATTCAAATATTTTTCGTACTGTGTTATTTTTCAATTATAATAAAAAGTAGGTAATTAAATATTTAATTGAGTAATGTTTTGCGTCGTAAATTTAAGTAGTTCTAAGTCTGTTATTGAGTATAGGTATAGATATAGAATATTAAAAGCAAATTAATACAAGTTGCAAAATAAGACTAAAGATCGCTTAGAAAAAATTGAAAAAGTACTCGTATAAAGTCGATCGATACTCATATAGTAAAGACATCTTTTCTTTAAATCTTGCTGGCGTCACGGTGTAAGGCTGCCTTCACATTAAGTCGCGAGTACTGCGGCTGCCGCGCGGCTGCCGCAGTACTCGCGACTTAAGAGCGGGTTGTGCAATTTTGCTGTGTTTTCTAATAAGTATTACGATCCCGGAAGACGATTGACACAACTGAAATTGAGATTTATTTAATCATTGTATATTTATCTGATATTTAGCTAACGGAAAACACGATTCACATATTTTGACTCGATGGATTTATTTTTCGAAATTATGAATCTTTTTGGGCATTTCAACAAATATCTGTTACACTTATTGTGTTACTATCATTAAATAACTTGCACTACTACAATCACACACTTTATAAAATAATAGCTAAAGGAAATATTATTAATGTATTCAGTTTTTAAATAATTTTTAAATAATCATCAAAAAACTGTTTTGGGACTTACGACCTTTACTTTAGTGCTATAATGCGGGAACCGTTGTTACGCGACATTGTTTACTATTAGCTGCAGCCTAAAGTACATTGCCCGGGAGCACAATTCATGGAATTATTGAATCACGATTGGAGGATAGCGTTGTGTGTAGGCGTGGCTAGCGTTTTCACAGTTAATGTGAAGGCAGCCTAAAAATAGAACACATGAAATGGTAAAAGGCAAAAGTTTGCGAGTATGTTTGTTACTTCTTCATGCAAGAAGTCAGTGGTCTTTAGATTAACATGTAGGGTAAAATTATAGTATTTCCGTGGGATATTGTTATAACTTATAACTACTACCCGTTCGCGCTAAGTTTGCCGCTGTCAACTGTCACGCGTTTACCGTTCTCTCACTCGGTTCTGTGCGTGAATGTGAGTGAGTGAGAGAAAGGTAAACGCGTGACAGTTGACAGTGACAAACTTAGCGCGAACGGGTAGTATGTTTAAAATTTCAACTACATACTTATAACTAATTTTGCTCCTACCCTTTTGCTATTCTTTTGTAACAAAACGAATATTTTTAACTCGCTCTTCTCTCTCCCAATATTTTGAACTCGCTCTTCTCTCTCCGAATATTTTGAACTCATATATATCACTTTTCTCTCCAGACCCCGGCGACCATCGGTGGATAGGCATGTGGTGGGGCGGGTTCCTCCTCTGCGGGTTGCTGCTCATCCTCGTCGCCATACCCTTCTTCTCCTTCCCCAAGGTGCTGGTGAGGGAGAAGGAGAAGATCAGGCTGGTGGAGAAGGCGGCGGCGGCCAGCGGCTCCGGTACCAAGCCCCCGCCCAAACAGAAGGATATTAAAGATACGGGCTACGGGAAGGATATTAAAGGTGAGACTAACAAGAATACTTAGGGCCTGTTTCACCACTTCCTGATAAGTGCCGGATAGGCTATCCACCACTTAACTTGACAGTATGGAGAATCTGTCAGATAAGTGGTGGATAGCCTATCCGGCACTTTATCAGGAAGTGGTGAAACAGGCCCTAAGAGCACGAAAAGTGAAAGAGCACCACCGTAATGTCCATAAACTCATCGAAAAAAATTCATGTGTTGAATCCATTTTTGGTGGGAGTTTACGGAAAAATATAGACAGGCTAGATGACGCCCGCAAATTCGTTGCGCCAAAATTCGTTTTTTTTTTATGAAATAAAGGGGGCAAGCGAGGAAACGGGTCACCTGATGGTAAGCAACTTCCGTCGCCCATGGATACTCGCAACATCAGAAGAGCTACAAGTGCGTTGCCGGCCTTTTAAGAGGGAATAGGGTAATAGGTGAGGGTAGGGATGGGAAGAGAAGGGAATAGGGGAGGGTAGGAAAGGGAATAGGGGAGGGTAGGGAAGGGAATAGGGTAGGGGATTGGGCCTCCGGTAAACTCACTCACTCGACGAAACACAGCGCAAGCGCTGTTTCACGCCGGTTTTCTGTGAGAACGTGGTATTTCTCCGGTCGAGCCGGCCCATTCGTGCCGAAGCATGGCTCTCCCACGTTTATCGCGCGGAAACCGTACATTTTCCGGGATAAAAAGTATCCTATGTCCTTTCCCGCGACTCAAAGTATCCCCATACCAAATTTCAGCAAAATCGGTTCAGCGGTTTAGGCGTGAAGAGGTAACAGACAGACACACTTTCGCATTTATAATATTAGTATGGATACTGTTTACACAATTTCTAATGGTCATATTTACTTTCCAGACATCCCGGTATCGATGTGGCGTCTGCTGAAGAACCCGGTGTACGTGGTGACGTGTTTGGGCGCGTGCATGGAGCTGATGATAGTGTCCGGCTTCGTGGTCTTCCTGCCCAAGTACCTCGAGACGCAGTTCAGCCTGGGCAAGAGCCAGGCTAGCGTCTTCACAGGTAATTGCAGTTTTTGGCCACTCATTTACGCCTAAAATCGTAGTCGTCAATTTATCTATGCTTTACAGGTGTATGGATGCATAATTTTTAATTTTAGTTTATTAGTTAATATGTTATTTAAGCCTGAGAGATGTATACATTCGTCTTAGTTAAGACTACACTGGATAATGGAATGGAATTGGAATGGAAATATCGGCTGCGTACCTTAGGGTCAATTTATAATAGCGCAGAGTCGAAGCGCATCAAAGCGTCAAATTCGCAACAAGTCGAACGAATGCGCGCGAATTCGTCAGAATGCCTACAGTGATGACGCGTAGATTCGCTTGTGGGCGAATGGATGCGCGAGAATGCGCGCGCACCAAAAAGCGTTGGTCAAGCGAATTCGCGCGAATGCGCGCGCCTTTTTAAATTCTCAGAAGTAATTTGTGCGTTAGGCTCTGGAGTTAAGGTTAAATTTCTATATTAAGTTTTTAGGAATTCGCTTCGATGCGCTTCGACTCTGCGCTAGTATAAATTGACCCTAAGGAACTAAAATCGAAAACGCCCAGGCATTTACTATGTATAGGTGGATAAGCGCCCAATATGTAAAAACTTTTACCCATCTGTAAATACAATGAATCCATCGTCGTCATCTATAGAATATACGAAGCATTCCTTGTATTTATAGATGGGTAAATGCGACAGAAATTGAAAAATATGTAAATGATCTTCCAATTTTTGTCGAGCGATCGTCAAATTGGACGATGAGTGAGTTTACCTTACGGTAGCATCTCGGGAGAGACCTTTGACCAGCTATGGGACAGCTCTCAAAAAAATATCGTTTATAATAAAATGATGTAATTTTAACACCCCAATCTCCCTAACAGGTTCCATAGCGATCCCCGGCGCGTGCATTGGCATCTTCATGGGCGGGTGCCTGCTCAAGCGGCTAGAGCTCCGCCCCCGCGGCGCGGTGCAGTTCGTGCTAATCTCCAACACCGTCTGCCTGTCCTGCTACGCGCTGCTCTTCTTCCTCGGCTGCGATAACATCAAGATGGCCGGGACTACTATACCGTATACTAATAACAGGTGTGTGAGAGATAATTGAGAACGATAAATCGTAATACCATCGAAGAAATTGATTCATAGGCAGATGAGACGGAGCTACGTCATTTGGTCAGACTATGTCAATTTAATGTTAGTTTTGATCTGTCGGCTGGATTTGACATAAAAGCGACCATATTGCGTGGTCCGCCAACTGCCTATGAATCAACTGCTCTGATAGTACATAGTTACGAACGTGTATTTATCTGTGTTTGATGTTGATTGCACATAGCTATGACAGCTTGGCAATCGTGGTTATCCATCATAACTCTTAGATAGCAAGAGAGTGAACTAACGAATATGTTAAGGCCCCATATTGACCAATTATTATTGTAATCCATTCGGCCGGTACGGACCCGTCATTAGGCACTTTTGAAATTTAGCTAATGACGTCACTTCTAAACGCAATTATGCTATTAAAATTGTATGCTGTGATGTTTACATTTGTATCAACCTTATTACATATTATGCTTTTAAATTACCTTTCAAGAACATTTGTTACCTAACTACTTACTCCAACCTAACTTATTAAATCTTATAAGTTGTGTTGTTAGTAAAATACCCATATATTCGATACCTACAAATCCTACAATATTGTACTGTTATGTCGCAGCAACGTGGAGCCGTTCAAAGTGAACCTGACAGCGGCGTGCAACTTCAACTGCCTGTGCGCGGATACCGACATGGAGCCCGTGTGCGGCAACAACGGCCTCACATACTTCTCGCCCTGCCACGCCGGATGCGCCGCTTTCTCCTCGAGAAGCAACTTCACTAATTGTGCATGTGAGTAATAGATACACGCACGTAAGCGTGTACGTACGCACGTGAGCGCTCACGCGCTTACACACACAAGCACTTGCCGACCACTTATTACCATTATTATATACCACTTACCACATACAGTAAAATTACATTCCCTTGCCTGCCTGCCTGCCTTACCGTTCCTTCTTTTTTTATTTTAATATTTAAGTACATATTTCCTACTCTATTATTTATGGGAAACCTGTTATTGTTATTATTGTTTGTGAATCGCTATTTTTTTTAATTGTTTAAGTAGTTGATTGTTTTCATAATAAAACAATATTTCACCCGTCAGGCGTACACGAGCACGTGCGCGAGGAGGCGGGGTCGATGGGCGTGGTCGGCGCGGCGGCGAGCGCGCTGACGGCGGCAGGCGTGCGCGACTACGGCGAGGTAACGGTGGTGCCGGTTGCCACCGCCGGCGCCTGCAACCCGCCCTGCACCACCATCTTCCCCTTCCTGGTGCTGCTGTTCTTCATGACCTTCGTGGTGGCTGTCACCCAGATGCCGCTGCTCATGATTGTGCTCAGGTGAGAATACTTAACTTACCAACAGACAAGCTCAGACACTTATTTTAAGGATTACTTAATTTAATAAAGATTTTACAGAAAGTTCAGAAAACATTTGAAATTTTTTTATTACGAATAAAAAAAATTGAGTTTGAGTTTTTATGTCGAAATTATCATTAAAGTTAATTAATAATTAAATGAATCTGAATGCAATAATTGGAACTGGATCATTATTATATTATGGTTGTTTCGTCGTCATTTAGACGGCACTTGCCAACGACAGATACAACTGCAGCCTTCGACAAGGACGGCTGCAGTTGTATCTGCTATTGGCAAGTGCCGTTCGTCTATAAGAACTAAGAATCCTTATCTTGACTTATAAACTCACTGGAGACACGACAGTCCCGACAGACTATTGCAATACAAAACGCAACATAACGACGCGCAAACAAGATGCCCACCCTTGAAACAAATATATTGTATTGCAATAGTCTGTCTCGAGACTCTCATATCTTAAGAGAGCGCTCGCTCTTGGGGTTACCACACACAACTGCGAATTTGCATCGCATCGCATCGTAATGTCAATTTTAATATGAGTTTTGTCGCAGATATTTGCGATGCGATGCGAATTCGCAGTTATGTGTGGGAGCCCTTATTGTTAATAGCTGTTGTATGTTGTTATAAATAAATAAATAATGCAATTACAGGTCTGTAAGCGAGGAGGAGCGATCATTCGCCCTGGGCATGCAGTTCGTGATATTCCGGCTATTCGGGTACATTCCCGCGCCGATACTCTTCGGCAACCTCATAGACTCCACCTGCATCCTCTGGAAGCAGTCCTGCAGCGGCGAGAAGGGTGGCCGCTGTCTACTCTACGATATAGAGCAGTTCCGATATAGGTAACACGCATTTTTCTATTAATCTAATATATAAAATTCTTTGTTTTATATAAGTATATAATAGACAGGAAGAACTTGACAAAAAATCTTTACAAAAATTTACGCCTTTGATACGCAAGATGGCATAAAACAATCCCAAAGTGGGGTTTTTCAAGTGACTAAGACGATATTGATAATGATTTACCACCTAACTAATTTTTTTTGCGAAATTCTGTTTTTCGTGTAGATGTAGATATGCGTAAAGTGCAATTTTGCATGTGCTGCCTAAAAACACCTATATGACTACTCAGAAAAAAAAGGAATTGAAATATATTTCCAGTTTATAATAGTAAAATTAGAAAAAGAAACGTTTTTTTCGTCTGCTGAAAAATAACTATTTTGTAGATACGTGTTTTAGTAATTCTCATCGTATGATTACGACAGTCCATACTGATATTATAAATGCGAAAGTGTGTCTGTCTGTCTGTTTGTTACCTCTTGACGCCCAAAATGCTGAACCGATTTTGCTGAAATTTGGTATGGAGATACTTTGAGTCCCGGTAAAGGACATAGGATATCTTATGCCGGAAAAATCTACGGTTCCCGCGCGATAAACGAATTTTGTAGCAAACAAGGTTACGGACGTCATCTGCTTAATAATTTTAAAATATGATCAGGTACGTGGGCCTATGCGGCGGCATCAAGATCGTGGCGCTGGGCATCTTCATAGCGGACTGGTGGCTCGTGCGCCGACAACGCCACCTCGACACCGCACCGCCGCTCGACCCGCACAGGGACATCGCCGGATCCATCATTAGCCTTGACAAACGTATGTTTACTTACTATATAAAAATAATAGATATATCAAAATAATAGAATAAAACTATCAGAGAAGTTAATTCCTAGGCAGATGGGGGACCTACGTAGTTTGGTCGCGTTATATCAAACCCAGCGGACAGATCACAAATAAATCACAATTAACATAGAATTGACATGATCTGACCAAATGACGTTAGTCTGTCAACTGCCTGGTAATCAATTTCCTCGATGGTACATTATACTTACATAATCAATGAGTTATTTAGAGTACTTACGAGAGTTACCAATTGCCGTTTTTAATAATAGAAATAAGGTATGTTTACTTTGTCCATCACATAATACTATATTGAAAAATGAGCGAACAAAGTTACAGAAATACAAATAACACATTACACTTTTAAATTATGTGACGCCAAAAATCTTAGCTCAGTATTAGCAGCTAGTCTGCTGCACTAATATTAATAACATGTTTCTTTTATTTATTCCAGTATTCGAGGAGCCGCCGTCTGCGGAGAACACGAGCGGCGTGAGGTCGGTGAGCGCGGGCACGCCGCAGGAGGCGGGCGCGGGGGCGGGGGCGGGGGCGGGCGTGTGCCGCGCCGACTCCGCCCGCTCGCACGCCGAGCGCCACGACCGCGTCCTCGTCGCCTCGCGCCACCACCGTAACGACTCCAAGACAATCCAGCTGGAGCCGCGCGCGCGCCCGCCCACCCGCCGCCACTCGCGCCAGCACTCGCTCGATGACGCGCGCCCGCCCCTGCCGCGCTCCGCCTCCCACTCCCGCGACTTCAAGTCGCACTCGCGATCCAACTCGCGCGACTTCAAGTCCCACTCGCGGTCGAATTCTCGCGACTTCAAAACGCACTCGCGGTCGAACTCGCGCGACCTCGGCCTCGAACAGCTCCGGCAGCTCGCCATCAAGAGCATGGACAGCCTGGATCTGACGGTGCTGCCGCTAACGCGGTGCGCCGACGGCGAGAGCGAGCGTCTCATCGAGGGCGGCGTGCTGCGCCACCGCCGGACCAACTCGAAGGACCTGCGGCCGGAGACCAAGCACAAGCGCACGTCCTCGCACCACATCACGATGGAGCCCGGCGACCTCACCCTCCAGATCCAGAAGGGTCGCAGCGTGGACCAGCTGGCGCCGCCCGCCGACCCGCGCGCCTGAGCGCCCCCCGGACTCCGACGACTATGGAATCTCGTAGATAAGTTGAAATTACCGCGAGCGACTCGAGTCGCGCGACTGAACTGCTAGTTAATTATGCGCGGGCTTAATTATACGCCCGCGTACGCAATTGGAGTGATATATAAAGTGCAATCAGTGAGAGTAGGATAGCCGTAGTATCTATTTTCGCCTTAGACTATCCCGAATCGAGGAGTCGGTTTCTTACTTTTAAACTTTAGTACATACTTTATTACATGAATACGCTTACACCGTGCGAGTGATGTAAATCATATCTTGAATTGTAAAGTATGATCGTATGATGAGTCACGCTTAACGCGATGGTATTACGAGATCTTTTTATTTTGTGTTCATAGATAATTTTGCGTAAGTAAATATTATGCTCTAAATACTCGAATCACCGGCAAAACATCTATCTTACACTATTTGATTTGACTTACTTTTTTATTAGTCTTAAGATGTAGAATCGAGTGTAGGATCGTTGTACATTTTGTTACTGTAAGGGAGATCGCAGACGACACACTCTTTGTGTGATCGAGTCTGCGGCGCACAAAAAGTCTGCATGGCGCGCAAAAAGTCGTTCGCGGATTTTTCACAGACTAAACGCACACGACGCACATCTTCGATCATTTTGTCCGCTGAACAGTAGGGATGTAGACGCTATAAAAATCGTGCAGAGATCGCGAAGTATTATTTTGTACTTGAAGTACAGAAAAAGAAGAAAAAATAGAGAATTTTGGGTACATCCTATAATTTCGGAAAGATTACTGAAGGGACAGTTCCATATTAAACATTCAATTCTGAAACAACATCCGGATAAATTTACATCAACAATGTCCAAACAGGAGCTGAATATACATTACAGCACACTTCTTCCCACAATTTTCTTTTTAAATGTCTATTATGATATTCTGCCTTAGAAGTATCATAAATTGCTGGTCTGTTTTGTATTTCTTGAATTAACATCGTTAGATTGATATCTGGCGCCATGGTAATTAAATAGATCGCGTACGTTAGGTACGTCACTACAAATGCAGATTGCAGACTAAAAGTGTGCGCCGTCTGCGTTAGCGTTGAAGCAAACGTTCAATTTTTTCGCACACTTTTTGTGCGGCGCGGCGCGAAGCGGCGCGATGCGGTCTGTCCAAATTAAACGGATTTTTTGTGCGCCGGACTTTTTGCGCGTCGTGTGCGTTACTGCATATAATTGCATAGGTTCTATTTCCACAGACTAAAAAGTGCGTCACGGATAGTCTGTCGTCTGCGCAGCACCTAATTGTACTTAAAATATACATAAATATATATTTTATATTTAAATATTTTTGCCCGAAATCGAGTTCGGCATACATATGTCATATCGTGAAATATCACTGTTATAAAGTTCTTTAGAATGTTAGATTTATATAATTGAACAAATGCGAGTTGGCATTTTAACATATTGTTCAAACTAAATTTCTAAAAATATTAGTGATACCTGTTAAAATATGTAGTTGTATCGTTTTAACATTCCTTTTAGTGTAATTAATCACATTCACAACACTAACTTTTATATTAAGGCTGCCTTCACATTAAGTCGCGAGTACTGCGGCAGCCGCAGTACTCGCGACTTAATGTGCAGGCAGCCTAAATTACTGTAAATATTTGGAGCTCTGAAACTTAGGTGACAAAAAAAATGAAATTGATTTCCAAGATATTCTAAATTCTAGCAACGATTTCAAATTATGCAACCCCAAAATGTATAAAAATAATGATAAATATATTTTGTATAAATTACACAGAGTACTGCACTAAATTAGACATTAGACGCAATTTATTAGAGTGTGGCCGATAGTTTCCCCAGTATTAGTGATCTCAGCTCATAAATACATTTCTTAACTACATAATAACATCACCTCTATACTTTTTTAGTGTATCTCATAATATACTTACAGTAATTCCAAACAAAAAATAGCCTTCACAAACTTATTTGTGATTTGTCTTATTAGTTATGTCTTATTCATTTAAATTAATTCGTTTTGTATATTTTAATAAGCATGTTGCCAATTTTTTCTAAATGTCTGTAGGCTATATCATATACATAATTCATTTTAAGTTTTATTACTCCTTATTTATCTTGCCGCGTATTTTTACGTTATGTTGTGAAGCTGAAAATAAATGTTTGTGTGTGGCTCTAATTGAGGTTTATCCACTGTTCACATCATCAAATCATAATATTATGTACAAGATGCTTTCAATTTGAAACCACTACTACTTTATTTTTCAGTAATACAATTGTCAGTTTGTAGTTTTATGTTTAGTTCAATTACTTGTATTTATTTCTTCTTTTACTTGAATGAGCAAAAAATCTTGTCAATTCATGACTGCTGTATTTAATAACTTTCAATTACTACTGTAGTAATATTTAGTGTGAAATTAAATAAAAAGACAAAAGATAATAAATACAATCATGTACATTGTTGTATACATGTTAAGAGAGTAATAGTTTGATATGAAGAGAGTGTTTTATCTAAAAATGCCTTATTACAATTATTAGTGGTTAAGACTTGATACTGACTTAGCTGTATGATTAAAAGTTGTTATGTCAATCACGGTGATCATAGCAACCCCCTAATTTGTTGCATTTAGTGATTAATAAAATTGCATACCTTAGCTCTTTGTTTTTCTTTTCATTAATGTAAATGATATATTTTTGTGAGTAGCTTCATTTTGATAAGACGAACAACAATTTCCTCTGTGAAAATTCTTGAAAGTGGTAGCTAACAGAGATAGAAAGGATTAAATATTTCGATTTGATGTTCCTAAAATATGGATTGTTCTCTTTGTAGGACAATGTTACTGGTAAATAATATAACTATTAACCTATCGATATACAAAAAATCTGCTGGTTAGGGTTCCATTTTAGAGTTCCATAGTCAACAAGGACGTGTTGACTACGGAACCCTGTTTTGTTTTTGAATGTCTCTATGCTGGTGACTGATGACATTTCAAAAAACAATGTCTCCTACAAGGCTTTTGCTGATCCACAGGGCTCCGCTGAGCTCACTTTGAGAATGGCTGACTTATTCAATTAGTTTTGGAGATTATTTTGATGGTTGCATTCATAAGTGAATAAGAATTATTATATTATTGTAGGGAGACTTTAAAAGAAACATTTTTCTAAACTTAGTATCTTATTTCAACATCTACTATCTAATAAACATAACATTTATTATTTCACTTATATAAACCTAATCTAACTCTCCACATTCAGCAATAACAACTTTCTTTGAGGGTTTTCCGCTTTTGGAACCTAGACTTTCCATTTTCGACACTACATCTATTCCTTCAACTACAGAGCCAAATACTACGTGTTTCTTGTCGAGCCAGGGTGTAGCAGTTGTAGTAATAAAGAACTGAGATCCGTTTGTATTGGGGCCAGCGTTAGCCATTGAGAGAATTCCAGGTCCAGTGTGCTTGAGCTTGAAGTTTTCGTCTTGGAAGGTTCTACCGTAAATGGACTTGCCACCTGTGCCGTTGTGATTAGTGAAATCGCCGCCTTGACACATGAAATTAGGGATGATTCGATGGAAGGAAGAACCCTTATACCCGAACCCTTTTTCCCCAGTACATAGTGCTCTAAAGTTCTCAGCAGTTTTTGGAACTTCCTCCGTATTTAGCTTCATAACGATTCTACCCAAGGGCTGGCCATCAGCGGTAACATCAAAGAAAACTTTTTTCTCAGGTTGAGTAGACGCGAACCGTAGTGCTGCAGCAGAATATACGGTGGCGTTGATCAGGGAACGGCGTAATATTGCCGTCATGTTGAAAATTTATTTTTAAGCACTCTAATAAACTTAATTTTAAATATTAATATTATTAGTTTTATAAGCACATAACCTCAAAAGATAATGTGACTTTAATTTTTTGCTTTTTTGACGTCACTGTCAACCACACAGACATTTGACAGACAATTTTTTTTTTCTTATTATGGCACTTTGGCTATTTGACCATGGCCAGTGTCGAGTATAAATATGGTGGGAAAACAATATATTCGATGGAGTTTTTGAGGGAACACAAAGTAGCACGTTTCTGGATATTGCATCACTTTCCTACACTTGTGCATGATAACGAATATCTAATCGTTAATATCCTACCAATATTACTCATTAAAAACCCAATTAACATAATTTTAGGTAAATAATACAAAAAAACAACATATTCACTCTTTCATATTTCCGACAAAACTCCAAGTGACAGACATCACAAAGCTGAATAATCTAATGCGGTATTTGTATTTGCTATTTGTTATATTTGGCAACATTATTGACGAATACGCAAACAAGCAAATAAATGCAAATACGACCTTACACACATGGCCGTCAAATACTAAACTTTTACTTGATTTTGTTTACTTGCCTATTTGACTCTTTTGATGTGCGTCAAAAACCGACAAAGGTACGGATACGTGTATTTGGTATTGGTCATATTTGTCAAATAGGCCAATACTTTGTCAAACATACCGTCTACACATGGTGATTGTTTGGCGAATACATCAAATACGCAAATACAAATAGCCATGTGAAGTGGCAGCATAATGCCCGCTCCACTGTGAAGCGGCCATAAAGTGAATATACCTAGCGGAATAGAGCAACAATCTCGAGCTGTCAAACGAAACCGAAATTGGTTTTCATCTGTGTGAAAAATATGTGTACGTATACACTGACACAAGCATGATTGAACATAAATTCTATGAGAATAAATTGTCAACGTTCCGATACGTGCCGACTGGACGTCAAAAAAAGAGTTCTGCTGTCATGTATCACAATTCACACGTCTCTTTTTACCACACAGTGTTACTGATAGTGACATCTCTCTTGCTCAGGCCTTTGTTTCTCTATTCCGCTAGGTAACTTTATGGAAGCGGCCAGCCGCCAGCGGGCAAGATTCTCAGTAAATATCTATATATATATATATATTTTACTGAGAATCTTCAGAGATTCTCAGCGAGATTTGTAGTAAGAACTTCTTTGGGTACACACTCACAAAATTCTCAAAAAGTTCTCAGTTCTCACTACAGCTTTTCTCGCGTTTCAGGCGGCTCGCCAGAGGTCGCCAGAGGGCCTTGATCATTGGATTTTATATATTTGCATGTTTCACACACAGAATCAGCCGCTATAAAGAAAAAAAAAGGATCAAAATAGTGATCAAAATGTTTTAATCCAATTACCTCGGTATTGCTAGAGTCAATTTACTTTCGCACTTTTTGCCATCAGATTCTGGTAGACCTATATAGTATATACCCTATGTCAATGGAATGGAAGTACCAGGATAACGTAATGAAAGTACAATAATTTTGAACTTTGAACTTTGAAGTCGGTTTTATGATTTATCTTTACAGCCCGACAAGGCTTTAAATGAACATGGGTGACATTGACGGGAGCGCTGCTCGTAAAGGAGATTTTTGTATGATAGATCATAGAAGCGTTTAGGTACCTATAGGTCTACCAGAATCTGATGGCAAAAAGTGAGAAAATAAATTGACTCTAGCAATACCGGGGTAATTGGAATTAAACATTTTGATCATTTTTTTTTCTTATAGCGGCTGATTCTGTGTGTTAAACATGCAAACATAAAAAAATATCCAATGATCAAGGACATTTTTTTGAAAATCTGCTGTCAAAAATTGCCATCAGATTCTGGTAGACCTATAGTTCCTTTTCTCGCCACGTTCATATAAAGCCTTGTTGAACTGTATTTTTAATCTATGTAAACCAAATGTAAACAGAAAAATGTCAATTTGACAGTTGACAGACAAGTCAAGAGTCAAGACAATACTTTATCTATGGTCAAGACAGCCTTCTGAAAATTGAAATTCGAAATTAAAAATTTTGTAAACAATAAAAACTTTTACTGTTACATACAAAGTTTATCACGGATATCGTATTAATTTGTGTGCTATAACATTATTATAAACACAGACTGCGTTCCTACTATATATGCTATAAATTTATTTATAAAGTGTAGCAAACTTTCAGATAAAATGTTTTCTTTGAGAACATTAGCTTCATATTTTCACAAAACCTTCATTCAAAATGTTATAAGAAAGAAACAGCTGCTAGAACGTTGTAGGTTTTATTCTACCGCAACAGAAGAATCGTCAGGTCCGTGTACTTTAATAAAATCAATAGTTACATCTTATAACCTCAATTTGAATTTTACATTGTGCTTATAAGAAAACGTGTACGTCATTTACTTTTAGATGAAATAGTTGAGAAATTATGCGGGGGAGATCAGGAACTCGAAAAAAAATTAAGAATATTAATGTTGGAAGTAGAAGTGATGCGACAGGATGGACGCCTAGCACCAGATAATTTAAAATTAGACCAGTGGCAGCACTTATTGGAATTACCAAGTAAAAATCAAAGATCCTCATACTTAACGTTTCTGTGGAAGAATGAGAAAAGAAGAGAAAATGAGCAGGTATGGTTAATGCTTCAAGCCCCAAGCGGTCACCGGCGACCGCAATAATAATAGATTTAAGCTATTGTGTCTGGTTTTTCCATGATCGAGGTATTAAAATCTGTAATTAGTTAAACATACTAGTATACTTCAGAAACGATTAGATTAAAACCCCTAGGGCCTGTTTCACCACTTCCTGATAAAGTGCCGGATAGGCTATCCACAACTTATCTGACAGATTCTTCATACTCTATCTGTCAAGTTAAGTGGTGGATAGCCTATCCGGCACTTATCAGGAAGTGGTGAAACAGGCCCTAACTATTGTAACAATAAAAATGCTCTTTTCAGGCAAAAAAGGAAGCCAGGCGCAGAGAGTATGAAATGTCACCACCTGAAGTGTCCAAAGAATATGAAGATGATCTTTTATATGGTATTCAGTACCAGTCCCTATTCTTGAGGATTCGCGATGCATCTATCAATAATTTTGATAATTATAGGTGAAAACATTTCTGTACCTCAAAATATAACATTCACTTTACACCTTCTACAGAATGACTTATTTTAGTTACTTGAAAATTAATTTATTTCAGAGCTCTACAAGCTTTGGTTTATGGACAAGAAACAGTAATAGACTGCTCTTATGAGGAGCACATGGTTTCAAGAGAAATAGTAAATGCAGCAAAGCAAATGACATATGTTTTTGGTGATAACAGAATTCATAAAGAACCATTCAATTTGCATTTATGTAATGTTAATTTTGATGGTCTGTTTATGAAACAACTCCGTAAGAATATTCCAAATATTGATGAACCATGGTTTCCACTAAATATTCATTCACAAAGCTATTTAGATTTGTTCCCGAAGGAAAAGTTAGTATACCTTACACCACATTGCCGAGAAGAGCTAACAAGCTTTGACCATGATGCAATATATATTGTGGGGTGTATGGTTGACAAGGTAATTAGCATTACTAATAATAATTATAAATAGTTTTGACCCTTATAAAGTATTGAAATGTGTCAGTGTATAATATTATAAGCCAATACAGTAACAGTAAACATACACAAACAAGCTATACTGCTAAGTGTTAGAAAAACACTAAAGTAGTGACAGAACAATCCATAGTGAGAGTCCATAGTACAGACAGAAAAACTACATATAGGTCTACCAGAATCTGATGGCAAAAAGTAAGAAAATAAATTGACTCTAGCAATACAGGGGTAATTGGAATAAAACATTTTGATCCTTTTTTTTTTCTTATAGCGGCTGATTCTGTGTGTTAAACATGCAAATATAAAAATATATCCAATGATCAAGGATATTTTATGAAAATCTGCTGTCAAAAATTGCCATCAGATTCTGGTAGACCTATAGTAAGACTGACATGATAAATGACTTTTGTATTTTAGTCTGTGTGCTGTTGTAAATAAAATCAATAAATAAAGCTTAATTGTTTTCACGTCTAGTAAAATATTAAGAAGGATCCTTCAAGTTTCTAGTGAATGTGTAAAAAAAGCATTCTGTCTGTTAACAGCTGTGTTAGGTTTAGGGAGACTAAGATGTGTAGTAACTAGTATGGTACTATGGTAAAATAGGTTTGTTTACAATTTACGTTAGTAGAAAATTGCCATGAACTATAGCAGTACCTCTTGCAGTGCTCATCAAATGTGCCATAATAGTAGGCTTTTGTGTAAAACCTTTATCTGTTTCAGATAAACAATGAACCATTATCACTAGCTAAAGCCAAAAGGGATGGTTTACGAATGGCGAAGTTGCCTCTAGACAGATACTTGGAATGGGCTCCGGGTGCAAAGAAGAACCTTAATATAAATCATATGATTCCTATTCTTCTGGATTTAAGAACTACTGGTGACTGGGAGTACTCGCTACGCCACATTCCGAGACGAAAGTTAATGGAAACTAAAATTATGGCCATGCAAAATAGACTAAGCAAGGGCAAGATAACTAAAGATGAGCTGGTCAAAAACTTAAGTGCGTTTGGTAAACGTCGAGCTTTGACAATTAATGACAAAAGAACAAATTCAAGAAAGTCTTTGTATGATGATGATAATTTATAAAGAAAATTAAATAAAAGGTCTTTATTTCATGCCAAAGACATACATACATCTTAAAACTATGTTTATGATTAATTAATCTATTAAAAATAATCTATAATTTTGTACAATATATTAAAATGTTTCTGACATTGTGATTATATACATTTTGTGTAAAACTTATGTATATTTGTCTACAGCATACTTTTTTCGGCGTCCATAATTTTCACGACGTATATAAAACTCGAAATTAAACATTAATATGACATTGCTTATTGCACATAATTAAGTCCATTTCAAGTATGCTTTGCATAAATATTCTAATTAGTTATCTCATGTCTTTGTCAATTTTGTTTTATACAATCCTACTGCTCATATACAATACATTTTGTATTGGTTTTATACTTGTAACAATATTACTAATTATTATTAATATTGAAACTTAACTTAAAGCTACATTCTATGATTCTATAATAATTATAAAGGCAAAGTGCGCATATCGACGTCAGCGTTAACATTTTCTGTTCTCTGTTTGATTGTTGCTAGAATTTCTTGTAAGTTCGATGGTAGAGAGATATCTGCCAGGGGCACCACAGGCGGCGGCGGCGTCAACGGTCGAGATGGAGAATACGCCTCGTTCTGTAATAAAACACGTGAATTTACCAAACAATAGTAATTTGTACTTGAAATTTTAGAACAATTTACTTTTTATGGGCCTCGCAACACTTTATCTAGATTCTAGAGGACGCAACTGGGGGGGTGGACATTTACAAATTACAAAAGACATACAACAGCTGTCAATAGCATGTGACCGTTTGCTCTCGAAACATTAATCGCTAACCTAGCAAATCAATGTAAGTATTAAATACTACCCATAGCGTGTCTCCGCGCGCGCATTTGCCCCCAAACGAAACTAAAATTTTATTTTTTAACTCTGCGCCTTCCCCTTCCTTTTACCGAGCGATGTTAAAATTGTACAACACAAAACAGGCCTTGTACCATGAAACTGTTTTGAGACTCAAACAATCAGACGAGAATGCCGCGTCCTACTCTAACAAACGTGAAATGACGTTGTTAAAGCAGGGACGCGGCATTCTCGTCCGATTGCGCGTGTTCAGACCAAACTGACTATACGCCGCCGAATGTGAGCAGGCTCACTGTGAGCCTCAGTGTGAACGTGAAAATATTCGGTATCGAATGTCCGCGCCTACGCCTAGCGTAATGGCGTATTGTCGGTTAGGTGTGAACGAAAAAGTGAATATGTATGGAAATACAATAAACTGCGCAACGTTCGCTCACATTCGGCGGCTCACAGTCGGTTTGGTGTGAACACGGCCATTGAGTCTCAAAACAGTTTCGTAGTAGCCCTACTGGTTACAAAATAAATTTACAAACCTCATTTATAGCCGATGTGTCTCCTTGAGCCATTTTGAGAATTTGCTGTTTCTGCTCTTCTATCTGGCGGTTGAGCTCCTCCATCTTGGTTCTGAGAGTGTTGGACGATGGCGGAGCAGCGAGGGCGTTGTTGCCGCTGCTGCCGGTGGAAGACCCCGGGCTGTAAGCCTCTTCGTCGTCAGCTGAAGCTGTACATGAAATATGTGAATTTTACTCGTCGTAAGTTGTAGCGGAACAAAAATAAATGAGAATTGAGAACAATTACAAATATCCAAAAATATTATAAACGCAAAAGTGCGTGCACTGATTACTGAACCAATTTAGATGAATTTTAGAATGAAAATAATTTAAGTACCGTAAAGATGACAGTTTTTACGACGGCATAATATTCTGTTTATGTCGGAGGTTACACATTCAGTTTCTCATCAATCTGATCCATCAGTCTGGTAAAAATTGACGCGAAACTGAATTTGTAAGGCTGTTTACGCACGGCGCCGCAGCGACAGCGGCACCGCCGCCGCGGCGGTGCCGCTCCATTACTCATCCTTGTATTTCGGGCCCTTACACACGGCGCACAGTGTACGGAGGAGACAAAAGATCGGAAATTTTCTATTTTCTTCAATTTTGAATAGACATTAGTAAAATGAATGCGAGAGTAGAACACCAGCGTGTCAATTCGAAATAGTTTTGATGCTACGAGCTACCAAAATTTAGCGTTTTTTTGCGGCCCGGAAGGGAAAAATCCATATTTCTCCAAAACTTTTACATAATAAATAAAATTGTGTATTCCACCTGAAAGCCTATTAAATAAGGTTATTTTAAGTTTTTTTCCTGATCCGCGGAGTCGATTTTTTACCTATAATAAAATAATTTTCATTTTTAGGTTTTTATTTTTTTATCCAAAACCAAACAAAATGCGCAATCGAAAATATCGACAACTACTCTCGCATTCATTTTACTAATGCCTATTAAAAATTGAAGAAAATGGAAAATTTCCGATTTTTCGTCTCCTCCGTACACTGTGCGGCGGCGGCGATACCATGCCGCTGCCGCTGCAGCGCTGTGTAAGGGCCCATAGAAATACAAGGATGAGTAAGGCAGCGGCACCGCCGCGGTGGCGGTGCCGCTGCGGCGCATGTGTAAACACCCTAACGGATTGATGGACTGATCATTTTTTTATGACGTACTTTTTAGCCATCAATCTGGCGTCAATCTCGGATTGATGGACTGAACTGATGCCAGATTGAGCATGTAACCTACGAGGATATGCAGGAGGTGTAATGCTCAAGCCACTGAAATGGAGTCCACTCAGGTAAAACGACTATGGATAAACCACAGTCCCTGATATTCTGTGGATCCAAAATGTCAGGCGCAAAACAGACCACCCAAGGCTACAGTGTTGCAATATATAAAAAGTTATTTATAATATTTTAAACAATTATAGAAATATAATATTAAAACTATAATCTGCGCGCGATAAGATTGGGATCGGAATGACAGTTTTGTTGACGCGCGCTGACATTGGCCAGGTTAGGGTCGACAAACAAAATAACGTTTTTGTTCGCGGACATTTCTTTTAAGTTTTATTTTAATTTTATTGTGATAATAATATGTAATATGTGATATTAATATAGTAATTGATTAATAAAATAATACCTGAATCACTGTCATCTATACTAATATTATAAAGCGGAAGAGTTTGTTAGTTTGTTTGTTTGTTTGTTTGAACGCGCTAATCTCAGGAACTACTGGTCCGATTTGAAAAATTCTTTCAGTCTTAGATAGTCCATTTATCGAGGAAGCCTATAGGCTATATTTTATTACGCTAAGACTCATAGGAGCGAAGAAATAGAGGAAAATGTGGAAAAAACGGGGGGAAATTATTTGAAAGGGCTTATTTCAACGAGCTAATCTCAGGAACTACTGGTCCGATTTGAAAAATTATTTCAGTGTTAGATAGCCCATTTATCGAGGAAGGCTATAAACTATATTTTATCACGCTAAGACTAATAGGAGCGAAGAAATCGAAGAAAATGTGGAAAAAAACGGGGGAAATTATTTGAAAGGGCTTATTTCACGAACTACTAGAGCAATTTTTCTGTTATTTGGGTCAGATAAGAAGTAGACCACGTGAAGACTGATTTGTCTGTGAAATATCTAATTTACGCGGGCGAAGCCGCGCGGAACGTCTAGTTGGTAAAATATTACCAAGATATCTTTTTCATGAAAATTTTGTGTTTGCTCAAAAATAAAAAAATAGTAACTGTCAAAAATAAAAAAATAGTAACCATCAACCTGCTATGGTTTACCTGGATTTAAGCTTATTCGTAATGACCGCACCGGCAGGAGCGGAGGCGGTGTCGCTATCTACTTGCGTTCTACACCTTACACTATTCTCAGCTCCTCAGCGCAGCCCCCTCTTACGGATGATCTCGAGTTTTTGCTTATAGAACTTCAGGTGAACCATTGCAATAGAATATTGCTGGGCGTCTATTATAGTCCATCTATCCATAACATAAGATTTATTTTTGCCTAACTACAGTCATTCCATTATAATAGGTGATTTTAATACTTGCTTACTCAAAGCTGATAGTCGTTCATCTAAACTTACTTCTATTTTAGACGCCTATAATATGAAGGTCCTAGACCCGACTCATTGTTCCCCCGGTTGCCGTCCCTCCCTGCTCGACTTAATCATAGTCTCCTCACCTAATCTTGTCTGCTTTAAGTCGGATGACGTCACTCCAATGACAAAAATGTAGTTCGCAATGCCCTCTACATTTTTTATTCAAAAAACTTTTTCCTAAAACCAATAGTTTCCGAGAAAAAAGCATTTCAAATTTTTTAAATTCATTTTTTGGACTTCTCAAAAACAGCAATTAGCGCGACCTTTTTAATTTTTCTGTGACCTCTTGACATGCCCCCCTAACGATTCATCACGTCAAATAACGGTAGGTCTTTATTCGGAGGGCACTCAATTTTTCGTTACATATTGACTGTATCAAATGCAGAATATGAAAATTTTCAAGAATAAAGTAATAAGGCCGCCTTTGTGTGCAGTTCAATAGGCTACTTGACCTACTTTTTTTCTTCATCCTAAACGCTTCTTAATCATTCATTTTCACCAAAAAAACTAATATTTTAAACAGTAGAAACCCATAAAAATGTTGATTGAAAAATATGCCTTTTATATGGCGCCGAAAACACTGCCCGCCATTGTGCCGCCATAGGGTGACGTCATGTTTTTTGTGCTAAGCGGTCGAGTCTAACAGTGCCAAAAAATTAGAAAAGAATTTAGAAATCATTTGTAATGTTGAACACTTTTGGAGAAAAGTTTTGGCCATTTCATTTCCCAACTACAATAAATGGAGATAATATATAAAACTGATGTTTTACTTGAACTATTCAAGAAAATATATTTTACAAATCTTTATAGGCTTATTCTTATTATTTATGTACAAATAAACTTACATATAACGAGCGCGATAAATAAAAGATATTAAATTACGAATGTGATGACGTCACATCCAAATCGGAAGTACCGCAAAAGCGTTTTCGTCAGTACAAATCATATTTTCATAAAATCATATTTTCAAATCGACTTTATTTATCAATCATAAGCTTTTATTTGATGATAAGGGTGAAATAGAATAGAAATAGAAATAGAAATATGCATTAGTTCAATGAAATTAAATATAGGTCAAGTAGCCTATTATACCTATTTGTATTTGTAATGTTATCAATATGTGCACAATAAACTATATTTGTTTGTTTGTTTGTAACTGAAAAAGTTGAAGCTGCCACAGGGTTGCCCAAAAAAACAGTAATATCTTTAAGGTACAGAATCGGTCGATTACGTATTTTATTATTATTATTATGTATAAACCTATAAATTTATGTTCAGAAAATTTTTGCTAACGCTACTTCATTATCATTTACACACACATTAGCAAACAAAACTGTCACTCGGATCCCTTTCTGATCGCGCGCGGATTATAATAGACCACGAATTCAAATTATTTTGTGCCGCAATTTTACATGCGTGAGCACGGAGCAGTATAACGATTCACAATATTTTATTTAAAATTGTATAACACTCTGTTAGATCGTAAACTTCGACAAAGTAAACTCGATACTAACCTAAAGTGGCGGCGATTTTGTCTTTGACGGAAGTAGAGAGCGCGGGCGACGTGTACGCCGGGAGAGGCAGCGTGCGGTGACGCGGCGACAGCGGCGGAGTGTACGACTTCTTCCGGGACTCGCGTACTACCTGCTTGCAGAAGTATTACATTTATAAATTTGTTTCATAATAACACGTTACATAAAATTTATATAGGCCGAAACACAACCGCGTTGCGCCTTCGCACTGTTGGGCAACAAAAATATTCTAAACTTTTAATAAAAAATAATAAAACCGCCGATTTCTGTGTTGCGGTGCTGTTGAGTTTCGGCCCTTAGTAATAATAATGTTACACAATAAATAAGCTATTACAGTTTTGTCCTTGTCTATTAAGTGAGGTGCCTCTTCACCATGCCATGGTCCATGCTGGCCCACTACAAGCCATCGCCATTGTGTAGACACCCCTAGTGTATGATGACGGGCGATGGTCTTGTCAGTAGTAGTCTACACAATGGCATGGCCCATTGAGTGATTGAGTGTGTCAATTATTAAATTAGGTACTCACTTAGCAGTGTACAGTATAAAGAGTTCGTAGGGACGAGCTCACTTGCACTCAGGGCCTGATTACACCTACCGAGTAGTGGCGAGACAGTGTTCTCGGCCGAGCACATCCATACACAACATACCGAAGGGTGCTTGGTCGAGAGCAATTTCTCATCTACTCGGTAGGTGTGAAGGCATTACATAACCCACTTGCAGGTTGATCCAGTATCTGATACATTACATGGAACACTGCAAAGTGAGTATCCAGCCTTATATTTAATTTTTTCCCTAACATAGAAATAAAACACCAATCTAGGTACAGCTTTATAAAATAATATGTACACTGTACAGATATCTTTTATTAGACGTCTTTTAGTACGTTTTAATAAATATATCACAGTATTTGAACTTATTACGATGTAGGGGAAGAAATAAGGAACAACTTGTAATATTTATTCAATACAATAAATAATACTTTCAACTTAACAACAATGGTTTTCTAATGTCTTTCGGGAATACATAATGGATATTATATATTACGGAGAGCGAAATATTCCCCGGAGACATTAAACTGCAATGTTTCTATATTCTTATTCTGTACAACATTTTGTACTTAATACTGAAAAATACACCGTAACACCCTGGTGCGCGGTTCTTCCATACTTAATACTGTCGATATGTTTATACCGTAAACTGTTGACCGCGGGGGGCGGAGCTAACCTTGGCGGGGTGTGGCGCGCGGGGGGCGGGGTGTTGGCGGCGGCGCTGTCGCACTATGACGGCGAGCAGGAGGTGTGTGCGCGAGTCCGGCGGCGCGCGGTCCAGCGGCAGCAGCACGCTCGGTAACGTCGCGCCCGCAGAGAGCGGCACTATGTAAAGGTCCTTCACTGTCGCCGTACTCGTGACCTTTACTACGCCCAGCCTGAAACACGCGAATGTACGGTTATGGTCCCTTAATATCTGTTAATATTGTATAGATTACAGGACATTCGTTCGATGGTTATTTTTGAGTGAAAAAGCTAAACTATTTCACAAGAATTGGTCTGCTATTTATTGACTTTTAGTTAGAAATACTTATGTACCACCTTACTAATAAAGATAGTTACAAAATGAATAAGCTTTGCAATGTTTTATCCTTGCTTGTTAAGTTAGAAAAGTCACTTGACAAACAAGGAGAAAACATTGTAAAAATTGTTGATGTGAAGGGCGTTAATGCATAGGGCAAAATTTTGTGTAGTGTGTTGGGTGTGCCAACACTGCACTAGTACGGAAATACTTACCTATTACGCGTACTCAAATAACTATACAATGCAATATACTGCATCTTTTCTTCGTCATTCGCGGCTTGGAGCTTCAATATTATTATATCTTTATTGCTGGTTCTCTTCATCTTACTTATGTAGTCCCACACTGTATCTGGGTTTATTCTACCGACTATATCTAATTCTGGAGTGAGATCTTCTTCTAAATCTAATGCATTACCCGATACCTGTAAAATATAAAATATTTGTAAGTAAACGAGTATAAAATATATTTAAAAAAAACGCATAAAATAGAATTCATACCTCATGTGCAGCTACATAAAACCTTGCAACATCAACCATGTTGATACAACCATTCCAAACGGTTGCTACAGAGCTATCCATTGTGCTGGTGGGCTCTTGATCACTTTCCACTTCTGAAAAAAAAAATTACAAAATGCTTGCTTTATTATTGAAAATAGGAAAAATTATTTTTTAATTATGCTGGGTTTTATTTTTCTAAGACACCACAAAATGTATTTCTTACCTTTATCTTGTTTCTCAATATATCTATCAGCAAGTATACTGGAGCCAATCGAAAAATCTTTTGTTGTATCATAATCTGCCACTCCGTAATCAACAATTTCATTCTTGTAAGTCTCCTCATACACATCATCTTTTGATTTCCGCAAATCCTCTTCGGAGAAAGCAGATGTTATCATAGGTTCATGAGGATCGTATTCTGGATGTGCCTCTTTCGTCATTGCAGATTTCGGTCTCTCTATTGAATCGGAATCAGTTGAACTAAAAAAACAATTAATTTAATATGTAAAAGTGTTAATGTTGAAATATAAAAATTTATCCCTGTTTTACTTTTTTAGTAAAGAAAGGACAAAGACAACTTTTTATACGCGCGTAAGAAGAGAGTTTTAAAGTAACGAAAAATTTATGAACTTACTCATTCTTCTTCCTATACGCTGCCTCCTGAGACTTGGAGCGTAGTTTGGTCTTGTCCTCGGTACTGGACCTGTGTTTGGAGCGCGACCGTCGCCTCCGCTTTTGTTTCAAACTGTCCCTGGAGCTCGAGCGTCGCGACGACCGCCGCTTGCTGGAGCGAGTCTGCTCGCGACTCCGAGACGGCGATCTCGAATGTTCTTTGGATTTCCTCTTCGATCTGTCCCTCGATCGCGACCTGTATCTTCGATCTCGCGATCCCGACTTGTCTCTTCTCGATCGTTCTCTCGATCTCGACCGCGACCGGCTCTTTCTCTCCGATCTACTGGACCGACCGGACCGACGAGACGAACGATGTTCCTTGACCTTCTGATCTGACTTCCGCCTCGAGGACCGCGACTTCCTGTCGTCTAAATCACGCTTCGACTCCTCGTCTCTCTTGTCTTTCTTTGAAAGTTGGGATTCACTTTCTTTGTCTTTCTTTCTGGTGCTCTTTCTATCGGGCACCTCTTTCTTTGGCCTGCAAGAACAATACAAAATTAAAATATATGGCATTTACGATATTGTTTACACTTATGTATTTATGGTGGTATTTTTTTTATTAATTTTAAAATTTAGTGATGTTTATTTTAATAAATTAAAAACTCACGTTTCCGGTTCTTCTGGCGGTGCGTCACCGTCGTTCAAGACGGAGACCAAATCCTCTACTGCCACATTTGGGTCTAATTCTGTAGAAACAGACTCCTTTGTTTCCATTACCTATAAACAATACAAAAATTTTAAAAATACACTTGTAGCTCTCTAAAATACCCTCCGATGTTATTTCCTTTAAAACGAATTTTAAAAAGAAAATTTTGAGCAGTTTTTCCTTACCTCTTCACCCTTGTGAGTTTTCAGGACGTAGGTTTTGCTGGCAGCCAGCAAGTCTAACTCCGATTTCTTTATCAATTCTAGCTGGTGCTTTGCTTCCTTGTCTCTCCATTGTGCCAACTCCTGGCTAGCTAACTCTTCAGGTGACAACCTGACCTGTTAATAAAAGTAAAATGGATGTTAGATAATTTAATAATGAAATAAAAATAGTATTATTTAATATAATAAATTCATTAGAAAGAATATAACTTTTATTTACTATAATGAAAAAATAATCAGATTATATAAATTTTTATAACTTACCAGCTGTTTAGGTGTTATAGTGCGCTCACATATCTTCTCCCAGAGCGAAAGATTTTTGCGATCCTTAATATTGAACATGAGGGACCTGTACTTGGCTTTGTATTTCATACCGACGTCCCTATTGAAGAGCTCGTGCAGTTCAGACTCGGTCTCGTATGCGAACTCTTGTATCTCCTCGTCCGTGAACTTGGGTCCCGTGGTCTCTCCCATGCGGATGGTCATCTGCTCGTGGAGGGCTTTCCTCACATTCTCTCGTATCGGCTCCTCTGAACTCATCCTGTTCTGCCGCTTGTCCGGCGTATCTTTCCGCTTCGACGTCGAGGGCGTAACTGCCGGCTAACAATTATCGTCAGTTTGTGAATTTCAGGGTTTAATCATAACGCAAACAAAACAAGGTTAATGACAATATTCGTATTAGTGTGAGGTTCTGCATTACATAATTTTAATAGTGTTACTAGAGTATTTCTTTTGTATAAAAATAGGTTAAAAATTTCAAAAATTTGTTTTACTATTGAATTTATAACAAAAATTTAATTCAATACTACACTTTATTATGGTATTTTGCTTATATATTTTATTTGCCGAAAAATATAATAATTTAAATATTTGTCGTAAAATAAATCGGTATATTTCAGTATAATTTTTCGCCTATACGGATACTATGTACTTCCATACTGGATGAGGAAGTAAGAAGTGAGAAGTGATACACTGCCTTCTGTATACAAAAAGCTATATTATGCCATTTTCGACCTTATGTTTTAAACCATAAAATCTAATTCCATGATTGGTTTGTCTCGGCGTGGAATTTTTATATTACGCCGAAAATCAAGATAACAATTTACGAGCGTGCTCAACGTGAATAACAAAGTAGTATAGATTACTACTGACATGACATAACACTTTATAAGAGTATCGAAATATGAAATACGTATTGCTAATCGCCGCGCAATCTTTTAGATCGGGAGTGATCGCACAAAAACATATTCGATTTTAGGGCGAATAATGTTTTCGTGGACAAGTAGTCATTAATCAATAGCCAAATTAATGTGTATGTAACTAGTGACCATGCTAAGTAGATATAATATTAATATTTCAAGCTTACCTTTTCAGCAGGAGTCTGTGTGCGACTTGTTGTTGCCCTCACTATCTTCTTAGGTTCAGGCGGCGCTTTAGAAGATTTCGGTGTATCAAACATGTTCGTTTGTTGTAACCTCGGTGTTCCTGGCGTTCTAGGCGGCGGCGATTTCACTTCCTCAGTGGGAGATGTCATCTGAGACATCTTTAACATCTGTTGAGACCTCGGACTCTTTAGCATGGTGGAATGAATCTTTGTTTGAATGTTTTCTCTCCTTCCTGGAGTGTCTGCTTTCTTTACTGGAATAAGCTCAGGTTTTCTCGTTTGAACATTTTCTGTTTTCTTCACTGGAACATTTTCTGTTTTCTTCACTGGAACATTTTCTGCTTTCTTTGGTATTCTAGCGAAGTTTAATGTGGTTTGAATTTTATTAGGTTCAGAAGACTTTTTTCGCGCCAAATTCGGTTTTATCGTGCTCAATGTTCCAGGACGAACGACCTCGAAAGTTGGATTTTTCTGGAGCCAAGCCTTTAGATTTTCAGCTGTAGGTGCATTCGGACCGGCAAGTAATCGTCCAGATTTTCGTTCGTACACAATTACCTGTAAAGCATAAAGTGAGCTATAGGATATTGATTATAAATAGCGCAATTCTTAAGATGTATGGTTAATATGTTACAATACAAAATGTTCAAAGCGCTCATGATGTTTGATTGTTAATGACAGAATATATGAACTAGCCAGCAAAGCTATTTAGACTACACAATAAAATGTATGGTTTATAAAATATATAACCCACAAAATGTTCCTGAGCCCACAATGAAAACAACATGATGGTGCGCTTACCCTGGACTCAGAATGTTTGTCTGTTGTTTTGATGCTGGTGTTTTCACTTCTTGAGGTACCAGCTTGAGCCCCAAGCGAGTCCTGCGCGTGTTTCAGTATACACGCGTCACTACAATATATGCTGCTAGCCCGAGCAGCTTTCTTGCAAACAATACATGTTGTTTTTGAGGTTACCTCTTTAGTATTAGCAGATAATGGTGTACTTACTCCGTCTTCCTTATTTGTATCCCTTTCAGCCGTGATCATCTACAAAAAAGCGTTAAGTTAGTTATACAAGAATAATACTAGCTCTAGTAAATGATTTAAAAGCTAAACTTACTTTTACAGGATTTTTAACTGCACCAGCTTGAGATTTAGCCTTCTTAACACAATTGGGACACCTCCACTCAATGCCGTCTTCCTCCATCTGTTGGCCAATGGCCTTTGTGATGTTAACACACTTGCCATGGAACCAGTCCTCGCATCCATCGCAACATATCATGAACCTATTATTATGTGGCTGCTTACAAATACACCAGAGCCTAGAAAAAAGAAAAACGTGAGATTTTCAACACCTATCAAGATAACCTAAGTAAAAAATTATATTTATAAGGTACTAGTAAATTGAATGTGGCGAATAACAGAAAAATTCATTTTCTTTTTGATGTAGTATAATAATTTTTAGTGACCGACCGAAATTTCGGTTTCGGTTTTGGCCAGTTTCGGCCAAAAAATCTAGTTTCGGTCATAGTTTCGGTTTCGGCCAAAATATAGCCGAAACTTTCGGCCCCGCCGAAACTCGAGTTCGTGAATTTTCGTGCGTCGCTCGGTAAAGTGCTTGCTCGCCGGCGAGGCCCCGACTCAGTTCGCCACCGTCCATTTAATCGTGTGTTAAGGTTACGTTTTGCAAATTAGTGCAAAATCACCAAGTATTTATTTTGTTTTTATTAGTACTTCGTTTTATTTTCATTAAATTGTCTAAACTTATTCTTATCGAACATTATAATATTGTTGAGTTTTATTTCTTATCGACAAATGCACGTTTATTTAATATATGTAACTGTTAGTAAATTTAGTGCTATATTCTTATTTTAGCATTTTTTCCCAAACAAACGATTAAGTAAATGCTATGATAAATTGATTGTGTGTGAACTTTATTTACTTAATAATTTTGTTTGACTATGAGATAATAGGAGGATATAGCTTGCGAGATTTATCTAGTCAATCATCTCGTTTCATTCTTTTCCTTTTACCACGCGTTTTATTTATATTTAAAATTAACCTTTAACTATGGACGCGCAGTCATACAGACCGTTCC